>NJCS01000067.1:0-318238 GCA_002234255.1 Fusarium sp. Na10
TATAAGCTACCTAAGTATATATATATATTTATTTAGCACTAAATAGAACTTAGCTTACTAGCTATTAATAATACTTCTTTACCTTAATAAGCCTTACCTATACTATTAACTATTAAGAGATATAACTTTAAACTAATATACTTAGTATAAATGCCCTACGCAATCTATAAATATAAACCTAGTACAGACTAGTTTCCCTGTTTAAAACCCCAACCGTCACAACAGGTTATAACCTCTTACTTAACGGATCCCAGGACTATCTCCCGGACAGTTAAACGCTAGAAAGAGAACTATAATAATGTCTCTAGATTACGTTCTAGGCATCTAAAGAAACTTAGCGCTTAGGAGATTATATCTATCTAGTTATTTATTAAAAGAAATTACTTAATTATATAGAATAAGGCATTATTAGAGCTTAGTATTAAAGTATTAGCCTAGACACTATATTATTAGTTAGAGAGGTATTAGCGACGTAAATAGAGGTTAAAAAAGAGGATTAAACTATTAAAAGATAATACAAAAGCAAAGCTATAATATGCCTGTGTTTAGATTTATTATATTAATAAATATATCCTTATAAATAGCCTTAAAATAACACCCTTCTTAACGCTGACTTTCTCACAGATCTGCTTTACTGACAAGGTTACGGTTTCTAACGCACCGAATAACCCTAATAGCTAGATCTTTCGCCAACCTAATAAGAAGTATCGTACAGACCTAGTTAACGTCTAGCAGCATATTAAACCGACTATTTCCCTTATATTCTGGGGAGGAATTGCTTAAGATAAACAGTTATATCTTATACCGATGACAAGGGATAAGACGGCTAAAAAAGGAGGTTATTCTAGCTGGTCTTATTGCAAAGCCCTTATAGAAGGTCTTTTCCCTTTCCTCGATAAATTTGACCTATTTTAACAAGACAACGCCCGTATTCACACCGCTAAACTGTAACGGTTGCACAAGCCGCTAAGCCACAGGGCAAAAGATCGGGCCATAATCGCTATGCAAGCAATCATGGGTGTGCTACAGCTGCCTTATAGAAGCCTTACAGCGCTGTTANNTACGGGCACGAATCGTAACATAAACCGTCAATAGATTAGCTGCTCCTCCATAGGATAAAACCCATTAATTAGCCATCTCATTCCCCTGATTTAAACCCTATAAAACACGTATAGAAAGCTCTAAAAGCCAAGCTTTAACAGATATATCCCAAATTTATTAGATTAAAGAACAATAAGGCAGATAGAGCTTAGTTAATCAGATAGTTGTAAGAGGCGTGGGCAGCCTTGCCTCCTTACCTGATTTTAAAGCTAATAACTTCCATAAAAAATCGCCTTTATGCTATTATTTATACACAGGGATGGTATATAAAATATTAAAGCGCTGGATCAGGGGAATTAATTAATATACATTTTATTAAATTTAATTGACTATTTGCAATGATATTGCTAAGTGTTTAATTACTATTATAATGAGGGAGGTTAGCTGTGGGGCTGGTGTTATCAGACTTTTGTCCTATAATTTTATATATATATATATATACATCACTTTACCCTAAAGCTATTAATAATAAATAATATAATAAGCTTTCTAAAACTTTTTATTAATTATTAACTGTTTTGATATTTACTTAATATTCTATTATAGTTATAATATTATAAATACAAGCAATCAAGCAATAAGATGTAGTTTCGTGGTCAAGTACTACTAAACCACAGCCTGTGACCAGACGGCTATGTAACATGTTGAGTATGGAGACGAAGTGGATTCGCCAGCAACATAACTCATAGACAAACGAAACAATGATTGGTAGATGTGCCACAGTACTTGCATTGACTGTCTTCAGCCTATAGGCCAGACGTTGAGACCTCTCAAGACTAAGTTCTCTGAGTCCGTGCTGAAGATTTAAGCTCTCAGCCACAAGTATCAACTGCAATGACATACCTAGGTTTGGAAGGATACCGCTATGCCAAAACGGAAGGTATATTTATATTAAGGAATGTAGGTATCTCAGGTCTAACCTCTTTACAATAGGTGATGTCAAGCAAGGAAGGAGAAACAGCACATACAAGCAAAAGAAAAGGAAACAGCAAGATAAAGCATCAAATTCAACTGTGAGACAAACTAAACAGACACAACCCCAAAAACTTCAGAGACCTCCCTCCCCCGATCAATCACCACCGTTCCCCTTTGATGAGCCATGCGAAAACTTCCTCTTCTTGTGTCCTTGTCGCCTGGGAGATGGTCCACCCTTCTCACGACCGGAACAAGATGGTGCATGACTAGCCCGCTTATCTGGTGGTTGAGCACTGGAGGTACGTGTAGTCGTGACAAGAGCCTTAGAAGGGGTACCGAAAGGTGCCCTGGAGGCAGAGCTAGTCCTTTCAGCAGAGACAGAAGCGTTGTCAACAGAAGCAGTGCGTGTGGAGGCCTTGGCCTTGGGAGTGCTCTTAGTGCCATTGTCATGACGAGGGGTTCCGGTTTGTTGAGTCCTCCTAGTCTTGTCGCTGGTAGCCTTTTGACTCCCTCCGCTCTTGAAATGGCCGTTGTCACTGTCGCTGTCACCATTGGCGTTGGTCCTCCGGCTGCTGGCTTTGCTGCTGGCTCTGTTGGTGCTTACCATGGCGCTGCTCCTACCTCTGTCTCTACTGCCGTTGCCGTTGCTCTTGTCCCTTTTCCCTCTGGCATCTTTGTGTCTGCTCTGCCCTCGAGGCAAGTCGCCAGAGGACGATCTTGCACGATCTTGGTCCTCGCCCACCGCCACTGCTTTAACTTTACCTGTACGGAACCTGACATCGGCGTTGGGAGACTCCTGAGAGCTGGAAGGAGTGGTGCTATCTTTGCTGTGTCGCTAGGTAGAAGCCTTAGGATCGGTAGTAGCGTTCTCCTTCCCCTTGCCACTGTCGAGATGCCTCTTGTTCTGGCCATTCTGGCCATTCTTACCCTTTTTCTTGTTGCCGTCTACCTCCGCCGTGCTGTGGTCGTTCAGGCTGCGGCTGCTGCTAGATTCACTCAATCTCGAGTCAGGCCGTGGTTGCTGAGCCTCCTCGTCGGCACCAGTGGTCGACATGTTCTCGTCGAAGAGTGCGGTGAAGTCGTGGACATCGTCGTGGGAAGAGCTGGGCCTGACGTCGTTGGAAGACTCGCCATTAGTCGCAGCGTCGGGTTGAGTACAAGGAACTTCGATGCCATTCATCTCCAAATCGTCGGGTGGCGTTGTCAGCTCCATGGCATCTGGTTCAGGTTCCTTGTCCTGTGATTCCTGGACATCCTTCGGTTCCATGAATGAGGTAATCACGGACTGACCCGCTGGATTGGGCTCTGAGTGCTTTTTCGGTCTACCGACTGGTCTCTTGGCGGATTCCTGTGACGAAGGGACGCTCGAAGATCCCTGGGTTGAGGCTTTCTTCTTCCCATTCCCCTTCTCAGCGGGTTTGAAGGACTTTGCCGGCTCAAGGTTTAAGGCCCAGTGAGGAACCTTGTTGCGGTAAAACAGAGACTTCTGATGCTCTGCTTTTGAGAGCTTATCCGTGCAAGATGGATCCCACGCCTTGTGTGCTCCGCCACAATTACAACACTTGAAGTTCTTTTGTACGTTGCAAGTGAATGACTCATGCGGTTCTGCACAAAGGCCGCAACATGGCGCCGCGGCGTTACAGTCGGTGGCAAAGTGTGCGGTTTTGCAGCATCTGTTGCAAAAGAGTGGAGTCCCCTGAGCACAGAAGGGCCTTTATCGTTTCTGTCAGCCTTCGTTGAGAAAGATTGAGCGATGGTTACTTACTTGGCCTCATAGCGATGATTGAATACCTCGACACCGTTCGACGCAAGTGCCCTCGCTATGCCCAAATTCTCGGTTTGTACGATGAGCCGCTGGTACGCAACCTTTGCCCTGACACCAGGCGTCTTGAGTTGCTCTTGGAGAAACTTCTTCATGTCATAGTCATATCCCATCTTTTGGTGGATGGCGAGGTCGACTATATGCAGATGGTAGGTAAGAGGAAGGGTAGAGCAGTCCTCAAGCCCAAAAAGTTCTTTCAGGTTGTCAGGATGGTCTCGAATGTGTTTTCCAGTGTCCCAGTCGGTAAACGATATGATCATGAAATTATACTTTCCTTTTGATCGAGCCGGTTGCAACTTGACTGTGTCGACTTTGGCCCAGACTCCGCCTTGTGATTGGACCATCCGCGTGAGCTCCATGTAGGACTTGGGCTTCAGCTTTTGAACGAAATCCAATTCATTGTAAATTTTGACCATCACGTAGCCAGCTTCGGGATTAATATTCTTATCGAACTGGCCAAACAATCGTCCTTCGAGGCTCAGCAAGTTGTCCTCAACATGGCCCATTCGATCAGTGACGCCACTAATCTGTGTGCCAAGGTCTCCAAGGTAAGAACGAAGTGTGCCTTGGAATACTGGATTTTGTCCCGGTTCAAACTCGGAGCCCATTAACTCCTGTTGAATGCTGGCTAGTTGGTGACGGAAGTGACCAAAATTGTTGAACATTTCCTGGTGGGGGACACCGAATATGTTAACATCAGACTCGAGTTTACACAAACGCCTTGTGATCTCGTTCAATGATCTACTGATCCATACACGATTGATGGCTTGTACTTCATGCCGGATTTCAGAAATAGCACAAGCTGTCTCTTTGGAACTTTTCCAGATCGAGTACACCATCTGCTCCAGAGAGGGGGTTTCAGGGGTGTAGTTCTCGTCCCTCAGACGTTTCTTCTCACGGCCGCGGGAAGGCATTATAACGATAGACAAGAGGTTTTGATGGAAAGAAGATGAAAGACTCGAATGAGATTGAAAATGGTGATAATGAATGAAGATGTAGGAAACAGTCAAGTCTATGAAGATGCAATTTATACATGTAACGACAGAAGATGTACTCTACCTTTGCGTTGTCTGTTGCGAAGTCTCCGAGGGCCCAGAAACACGGAGATGCCCGAGCCTGTCTCTCATGCCCCTCTACAAGGTCCTGACCACTCCGAGGTCGGTCAATGTTTCCATATCTTTGCTACTGCCGTGTAAGACTGGCTGCAGATGCCGTCTTTGCCGGCCATTCACGCTGTATCAGGTACAAGATTCGAAGGTTGTCACGGATACAAGATTCACGGGTAACACGGAACGCTTGGAACACTACATTCAGACGATAGTTTACGGTGAGTATCGCAACACAGCCTACCTCGTTTCCGCAATTTGGCTATCCAAGGCGTGTATTCAGTGATCAAGGGGAAGGCGGCGGTGCCTCGTAGTATATTCCGCGTAATTCCGACCCCAGCAAGAGGCGTGTCAGATGCAAAAACACGATTAAGAAGTTTCAAGACAGCCGGGGAAAATATTGTCCACCGTCTCGGTGATTGCGATGTGAAAAGCGTGCAATACCAACTGAGATGTGGAGGTTTGGCTCAGAACCTTAAATGGCGTATTCCGGTGAGATATCAATAGTGCAAAGGTGTCTCATGCGGGAACGGTGATGCGCGATTGTACGATTCCTGATCGCCCGTGCTCTACACGCCCCAACGCCGAACCCTTGTGTAAACTCTATTTCTAAGCTCTGGATCGACAGGGGAAAGAAAAAAGTTCCGTGAGCTGGGGTCCCCAGTGCCGAAGCGGCGGATGCACCATTGAACGGCATGTCCCAATAGTTTCAACATTAATTTCCACTTCCGGCTTTGCTGACAGTGGCTGTGTCTTTGTCTTGGAGATTGAAAATGTTGAGCCGCTAGAGGGATGCGTATCAACTATCAGCCATGTCACGAGCGCGGCAAGTCGGGAGACTTGTATACGACAAGCCTATAAAGACTTCAACACTCCACTACAAAGCACCATCTTCATCTCTCTCAGACCTTCATTCACCGTCACTTCAAAGCAAAACTTGCCCTGTGCATTCTCTCTACTTTTCTACCGTCAAGAAACTCCAACATTTAACCCCAAGCCTTGACTCCGGTTTCAGATGCCGCTGGCGGCCAACTGATAGATGAAGCACTCTCACGTAAGTCATTGATCTTGCCCAGTCTCAAACTGACCATCGCTGACTTCTAATAACCCAGACCACAAATCCTCGACTCAAGATCTGCCCGAACAGCATCTAGAAGGCCTTTCCTCTGACGCATCCAAGCAGATGGTAAATTCACGAACCTTGGTGGGAAAGGGTTCCAAAATCGTTGCCATTTCAACTCCTGGTGTTACTTCCGCGGATCCTTCACACAGCTCCCAGGCTTCTCTTATCGATGGAGATTCTCCTATACCCTCCAGCTGTGACGATTCACAATCAGAGGACTCGCTCCCCAGCTCGCCGGTTGTTTCGTCCCAATCCAGCTAGATATCGCCAAAGCGAAAGACCTGCTCTGATACTTCGGACCAGGAGGAGTCCGCGCCGAAGAGATCTCGAACCAGAGCCAAGCGTGTCACAAGAGAACACCACTCCACCACCTACATTTTGACACGCCTCCATGCCATCTACCCAATACTCAAGGAATACACCGATCAGATGAAGAAGAAGAAAGACGTTGTGATCGAGCATGAGACAGGATTTACCCTTTCCCTTGATATGAGCGGGGCTTATAATGTACCTGATATGGACAGAGTGTGGAAGTTCTGTGAAGACTATGAGGACTGGTACTCGAAGCGGGGTCGCAGTGAGCAATATAATCAGGCTGGTTGGTGTTTTACGGATACGTCGTGATGGTGCGTGGGGGTTGATTGTTTCTTTATTGTTGTCACCTATACCCATGTAATACAGTATTTTAACTTATATATTTACTCTCCACTGATCCCATTCTCAATCATCCATCCTTATGATGTAGTCTTGACGCTCATTCGTGATTTGGCTATCAGAAACTATCATCCCGAAGCCGTCTTCCGCATCAGGGCATGCTTTCCCTCGAAACTCTCACAGAGTTCACTTCAACGCCATTACAGAGATTCTTTAGTTGCTCCGCGGTGTTCGATTGAGCAGCCATCGCGCTATTCGTTATCAAGTATGAAAGATAATTGAAGCTTAAGGTTAACCTACACACCAAAACCCAGGCCGTTGTAGATGGTAGTCATCTGATTCAGAGTAAAAAGGCTGCACTATATAGTCGCGAAGAAGAGCCCTACATGCTTGGCTGAGCATGCTCAAAACTTATACGGTCAGAAGTCAATATCCATTCACTATGGGTACAGTCTCACATTAAAATTCGTTATATGTATGGTAGTAATGAGCCAAGTATGTGCTTAGCTGATGATACAGCCACAGTGACCTGGTCAAGGAATCCGAGGAGAGAAAATGTTTTAGAACAGGGACGGTCTCGTTAGTGGTAAAAATATGCCTTCGGTCATGGACCTAGCTGCAGAAGTAGCTTACAACTCAAGGCGTGGTCATTTGTTGTGGGTGAGATCAAAGATCGAGAGTGTTCTGATTACCCTGTAATGCAAGCATGGTACGTACCTATACACTCTGGAAGACGCATTGACTGGGAATGACTCGTGGAGCAAATGGACTCACCTGGACAGCTCAGGCAAGCAGCAGCAACCTCTGTCGAGCTTCAAAGTGACATCCAAATTGGCTTGTCGATGCATCAACTGCTATACCAGCGTCAGACATGGCATTTCCACGGCAGAGAATGGGGCATATTACGGGTTGTTCTGAACTAAATGGACTCTATATCGCCCTCAGCCCCTGCATAGGGACGAGTTCTCAGTACATAGCATTCATTATTACATACCGCCTAGAGAGGCTAGTCAAGGATTACATCGAAGCCGAGGAAAGGAAGGAGAATATACATCTGTGCGAAGGTCAGGCACGGAATGCCTTTGCTGTCCAAGGCCATGTGACCAATCACCTTTGCTGAAACGATACTTTCTACAAAGGTAATCAGCTCACGGCTTTATTTCTTCATAAATTCCAGGGAGCACTCGTGAACTAAGCCTCGTGTACTCGTCCACCAATGGAAATGTGATGCACAGCCTATCCAGAGACATGAACTCAGTGATAAAGCCAAGTTACACAAGACTATTTTGGGAGCCACCTAAGGATGGCCAAGGAATATATAGATCGGCCAGGTCTGCTGAAACTCCTTACGTTCCACTGAGTCCTAGTATATCTTAAAACCTTAAAGCGCTTAAAACTGTACCTTGCTCCCTGCGAAATTGAACGACGTGCAGTATCACATTCAAGTGTCACTATTGGCTATACTGTCGGCAGGGAAGCCGTGGTTCGACGATTATCCTTACAACAAGATACATTTATAGTAATATAATATTTCCTTTAGTGGGTTGAGATTATCGGATCGCCTAGACACAGGACAAGACCATCGAAGTCACCGGCGAACTTATGAACAGGACATAGTAGGTTTGAAGCTGGAAACGGTCAGATCCCAGAAGGACAGCTTACTGCATAGAAGAGTCAGCCTCTATTCAAGACTTCTCATGACGAGTATCTGCATTTATTTGGGCAGTACGATGTAAGTAACCATTACCATCTACCAACTTCCCTTTCAACCTTGGTCTACCGGTGGAAACAATATTGTTTCTGTTAGGACTTCGATTGCTTAAGCCCCTTCAAGAAATCTTTCTCCTCCCAAAGGCTTTTCATACATGTAATAACTAGAAACCGAGTTGCATTCTTTCCTTCATTGCCTCGCTTGAGTTGCAGTCGGGGTATATCAGTAAGTGCTGGTAGCATAGCCGCGCATGTGCGTTGTAGAACCTCAAAGACAGTGTTGGTGAAACGATGCCCTTTCACTTACACTGCCTGGTTTCGGCTTCTACGAAGATGGAAGAATTTTATCCCATCTAACCTCACTAAGCAAGTTTAATTGTAAGATACAGGAACCTAAGATGGAAAATGATACGCAAACTTGAGTCGTATTATGCATTTGTGAACGTTGAGGTTTCTTAGCGGAAATCACAGATCGTAACATGATATCATCTATAGCATCGGCAGAGATACAATTCTGCACGTTTAGGTCCTAGAGACAGATTACAGTGTGTAACTCCCAGGTGTGAGTGATTGATTGCCTTTAGAGTCGCCGACATTGCGTTCTCGTGGCGAGGTGCGAGAGTGCGGCACTGCACAATTTACCCCCCAACTTGTTAGAAAGAAAATGCGGAATACATATTGAATGTTATGCTTTTGCCTGCGTTTCCCTTTTCGGTTTTGGGCTCGATGCTACCAGACTTGATCTTCGTGAATCCTTGCCTTTTCATTGGGATAAACGTGTATCTGGGACCTCGTAGAACTCTTTAAAGCTTGCAGCACGGTCAAGCCTGACATGAGCTCTGGTCAGAGAGTCAGTCTCTTTCAGATGATCATGCACTTAGAAATTCTCGGGCAATGAGCCGTTACAAATATGACATCCCAAACCCAGAACCAAGACCCAAAATTTGTCCAGAAGCAGAGACTCGGTAGCTCAGATTATGGCCTTTTATCATGAAGAAAACGCTCGCGTTGGTCATGGCAGGATCCCTTGAACCATGGTACATACTACAGAATGTCTAGTTGTATATTTACAAAGACTCGAACTTTTCCGCAGACGCTACGTCTTTCCCAGGCTGCCCAGCGACAAGGTTACCCTAGAAGAATTCGCCATACCAGAAACCTCCATGCTGAGTGACATAAAGACTAGGGCAAAGTTAACACAATCAAGTATAGATCTCGGTAGACTTGAGGTTCGTTACTTTTAACACCTGGATTTCGCCTTGTGAGTTCTTTTGCTCTTTGACGAGTCAAAAGTTGTAAGTCAGTATGAGGGCACTGATCACGGAACTCTTATCCAGAAGATGGATAAGAAGAGTTCAGATCGAATTAGGAAAGCTTGTTAACAGAAGGTAAATAAGACAAAATTGATTCTGTTTAACTTAATCTGAAGCTGTAGTAGAGGCAAACTTGGTGAAGTGAGCTACTGTTTCACTCGATTGATCAAAAACTAACGGAATAGTCAAAGTCGGGGCCTCATTTTTCCTTCGTACTAACATGTTGCACGTTGTTTCTGATGGAAAAAGGCAGTAAGTAGCATTCAACTTGGCATGGCGGCGATCTACCCTGGAGGGGCCAGCGCTCCGACGCATGCTCTCCGACTGCACGCGCAGAGGTAGGCATGAAGTTAAATTACATTATTAATTGATCTATCCTTAGAGTAACAGGCATTTATGACAGTAGCATGTTAAAGTCAACAGCTAAGACATTTTGTTATGATTTAAGAGCATTTCCAGTCAGATACAAGTTTTGGGTAGCCAGTCACCTGTAGGGCACTGGCCGCCTTCTGTAATCACCGAACGAAACAGCGAGGTTCAATTGACACGATACCAACCTACACTTGAACAATAATTTATAAATTCACTAATCGGTATTTTCATATCGAGGGATACTCAGTCGATGAACAGAGACACCAACAATATTTATCGCATCCATACCTAGGCAATCATGTCAAAGCATGCGCCCGCTGTAAAATCTCTCCCCGTGAAGCCCGCTGTAAAACGCGCTGTAAAATGCCCTGGCACTAAAGCTTATCGCGCACCTCCAGCCCATCTCAATTCCCCAAGCACTGACTTTGACATTTGGACCATCGCCAGATATCCTTCCCTATTATCCTTCGATTTAGTTTAATTCTTAGTTCTTTGGTCAAGATTGTAGGAGTAAATCTTCCACAAAGCTTTTCGCACTTAAGACGTGAAAACGTTGACGCTGCTAGGCGACGATTGAGCGTTTCCAGCGTAGGGAATGTCGCGTTCATTTAACAAGCAACGACGCTACCATCGTACCCTAGGCTCCACGCAATGAGCCAAACGCTCGCTAGTGATTTCCCCGGAACGCGCTTTCTAGGCTTTGGCCAATTCCAGCCAAAGGTGTACTAGTGTTGGGTTGTATCTGTTAATTCCCATTTGACTTCTTAAGTGGCGATTTGAGACTTGGTTTTGGGGGCGCAGCAGGCTGTTACTGCCTCAGCGGATACACCGTGTAGCTGAGCTCTTCGGTGTGATCAATGGCACTTGGCTTTGTTTTGTGTGCGATAGATGGCTAGTTTTACTCAGTTGATACATGTTTTCTGACCTGCTCTTTAGACTGTTGGTAGAGCAACAGCTTTGCGTACTTGGACAGTGTCCACTGGCGGCACCAAGAAAGCAGATTAGCTCAAGGTGCGTTTTTCAGCACAGAATTTGCATTTAGGAAATAATGTCTATAGTAAATCTCGATTTGGTGGAAGATGACTACACTCGCGATAACCTGACAAACTCTGGGCCATCCACCACCACCCTCTTGGAATAGGAGGCTACACTACTTGAGCTATCAACCAGCTAGAAAGTAGCCAATGTAGCAGGACATTTGAGACCTAGCACTACGAAACTTTGTGACTATAGCTGTATTCATGAGTTTGGGGGTAGAAGAGGCTGTGGAACCCGGCTCAAGAATAAAGAACACATATGAGAAGACACCTTAATAGCCTTGCTCTTCGCCCTTCATGGCCAGCCTATCATGGCAAAGGAGACACCAAGGGCAGGTAAACTGCTTGGCAATAACCGTTCCAGGTTTTGCTCTTTGGTTCTCTCAATCAGGTAGGGCTTTTGGCGGATCTGTTGACACGCAGATTGCGAGTGGATCTTATCAAGACTGGTATCGTCTCGGAGGAGTTAAAGATCTTTCCATGCGCTAATTCGTTTGTAGTATCTTTACGAAGCATTAAGTGAGCTATAGTACTGCCCATGGACCGATAAATGGTGGCTCCCTAGCCTGACAGGTGTCATCGTCTACACCAAGCTCTCTATGTCTTACGAACGGGACTCGATGTCTGCACCAAAGAACCATGAGACTTGGCGTTCTGATCAGGTCCAGGTTCAACACGCAACCTACTCTATCTATGTATAGTCCACCAGAGGCCACCAGTCAGTGTCAAGGTGTAAGATTTATTGCATACTCAAAATACTACTGGGCTGGTGTCTGGTGTCTGAGGGCCTCGTAGCGTTAGTACTTCCCAGGCAGCGATCCCCCAAATCATATCGTCAGCCAATCAATCCAACTATCTTACTCCTCTATGACGTTCTAAAGCCAAGGTTATGTCAAATATGCATACCACGATTTATATCCGCTTGGAGAGGTCAAGTGTTGCTAAGTCCGGGCCCTTAACCCCGAAGTCGTCTCCATACGAGCTCCGATTTCTCCTTTGGGCAACTCCCTGTACTCCATGCATCTATGCTTCTTATGATACGAAGCCTTTGGATAAGGTATAAAACAGCGACTATCTCAAATCAAATAGTGATTTATGCTACTTGATCATACTTACAAGTTCAACATCTTGACTCTCAGCCTGTAAACCGCGAACATCATGGAAACTCAGAGAATCCTCATCACAGGCGCGACCGGCTACGTGTAAATGGCCCCTCCTATCGTTTGAAGTAGTTTACTCACAACTTCAGTGGTGGTAGTGTATTAACAACGATCCTCTCAAATCCGCACCTCGCGAAACTCCCCATCACGGCCTTGGTCCGCACTCAATCCCAAGCTTCGACTCTATCCTCCCTACCAATAACCCCTCTTCTCTTCACCAACCTCGACGATACAGCTTTTCTCACTGGAGTAGCTTCAGCGCACGATATCGTCATACACGCAGCAAGTGGTTATCACGTTCCCTCCGCCCAAGCCTTCATTCGCGGTCTCGCGCAACGGAAGAGCCAAACAGGGCGCGACGTTCACTACATTCACAACTCGGGCACTTCAAATTTTGGTGATAGACCTGTTTCGAAGACGTACTCTGAGAAAAGGGTATTTTCGGATAGAGATGACGTTTACGCTTATGAGAAGATGAGGGAAACGATCGAGCCGTATCATCAACGAACTGCTGATGTTAGCGTCTTTGAACTTGGCGAAGAGTTGGGTGTCAAGACGTACATCATCTGTTCCCCTCTGATCTATGGTAAGGGAACGGGCTTGTTTAATAAGTCGTCGATACAGATCCCGACAATGGTCAGGGCTGCTCTGGAGAGGGGACGGGCGGTGTACGCCGGTGACGGACTGGGGCTTTGGGATCACACGCATATTGAAGACATTGCAGCGCTTTACATGCTCATAGTAGCAAAGATTGTTGGAGAGGATGATGTCCCCTTTGGCAAGGAGGGTTTCTTCTTCGCAAACCATGGGAAACAGTCTTGGCTTGAGATAGCGAAGGAGATTGCAAGAGTTGGCCATCAACGAGGCAGACTCACCGCTGAACCCGAAAGTGTTGGGCTGAAGGAGGTTAGTAAAGCTTGGTTCGACGGTGATGAGCATCTCACTGAGCTTGGATTGTGTTCGAGGTGAGTCGGATAGGTCTTGTTGATGAGCGTTGCTGACGTTTGTAGATCTCAGACGAGAGGCGATCGGAGTCGCGAGTTAGGATGGGAGCCGGTGAAGGATGACTCGAAATGGATTGAGACTGTGACTGAGGAATTGGACGCTGCTCTTGAAGCTATGGCCTGAAATTTGAGAGCACTGGAAGATGTTAATGACGGTTTGAGGTCATCGCTGCAGGATATGTTCGTTAGATGAGTATAGACTACCTAACTTCAACTGGCAAGTTGACTTCTTGGTGTAAAACTTTCCAGTTTTCTTTTTTCTTTTCCGATTTTCTTTTTCCATTTTCCATTTTCCATTTTTTTTTTATGAACAGATAGATCCAGAGTTGACAGTCCGCGGTGAAATGATCTGTGCATATTGAAGAGCTTGTATCACCAGCTGGATCGTTTCATTCAGAATTCGTCCAACTCGTGGTAAAATTTTACCAATGTAATACAGATAATTGCTTTGGTTAGTACTGCGGTGCTATTGGCCGCGAATGGTAAATCAGTGTGAACCGCAGGCATTTCCTTTCGGTCTCAGTGAACCGCTAATGGAAAGTTAAAAAAAAAAAAAAAAAACCGAGGCATAGGAACTGATACTTGAGATTAAGGCGATAGGAAAATACAAAAGCCAGAGTGAATTGAACTTTTCTAAAATACTTTTTAACCAATTTCACAACGCTTGTAAAGCGACAAAGAGGAATTGAAAAGTCATCGCATTTGGAATTAAGAAAACAAGGCGTCAGTAACTACAGTAAACCAGCAGCCACGATGGCTCCAGCGATGGGACTGCTTGTCAGAGCAATAAAATGATCGAGGCACAAACGCAGCGCCAACACAAATGCCCTCCTATCGCAAAGTTCGTGTTTGTGAGCAGCCAGACTGAGAGAATTGGAAAGATAGTAATTAATTAGTAAAATGGTCTTTACTAAAAAGTAAAATAAGTAATTAATAAAATTAATGCAGCGGTGGATTGCAGGATAGGAACTTCAATTTGCTATTAATTACCGTTGGTATTGGAGGTGAAGAAAAGTGTAAAAATAATTCCCGGGTCTCACATTACTACAGTGGGGGTGATAAAGAAACGACACACCCCGGGTAAACTTAATACTACAAAATAAACATAATAACTTAGAATAGCAATTAAAGATACAAATAACTGTTAATTTAAACATAATATATATCAATCTATAGGAAATTAACTAATAAGTATAAAAATATTACTTAATACTTTATATACTATCCCCTTACCTTCTACAAAGCATTAAGCCTTTTAGGTATTAATTTAATAAGATTTTCATATACTTTAGGTTTAATCTTATCCTAGACTTCTTACGTTACCTTAATTAGATAATTAATAGCTTTATTTAATTAGGGAAAGGCAGCAAGTTTAGGATAGTATCTATAGATATATTCTTTTAGTATTTTCCAGAGATTTTCTATAGGGTTTATATTAGGGCTATATAGAGGCCAGTCTATAAGAGTTATACCTTCTAATCTTACCTATATCTTAAGCCAGGACTATATAATCTTAGCCTTAAAAGTTAGACTATTATTATAAGTAAAGGTAGCTCCTTTAGACGCAAAAAGAGGTAGCTATTACTAAAGATATTCCCAAATTCTACATCCTATTACGCCTCCCTTCTCTACAAAGGGATCCCCTTTCAAGGGGACAAGATCAAAGCAAAATTCCAAGCCTATAGCACTAAAGAACATCTTACTATACCTTATAGGGCATCTACAAGGTTATATATTCTTTACAGAAAGTCTCTTGCCCTTATAGAAGTTAGGATATAAAGTCATTATTAAAGCCTTTAACTTACATATTTATAGAAAGACTACTTAGTAAAATTGCCATCTATACAGTTAATTAAGACCTTATTAGTAAAAAACCAGCTATACTAGAACTCTTTTAGCTTATATCTATATTTAGCTACAAAAGCACGCCTAGCTAAAATAGCCTAGGGGCCAAGAAATAGATATTAAAGTAAGTACTTATACTAGATGCCTTTTTCCTTAAGCTACTTTATTATAGTATATTTATAATAGGTTAAACTAGTCCAATCCTTGATTTCTTATAATATATAGAAAAGGTCTTTATTAATAATTCTAAGGATATAATTTTTATCCTAATCTATTAAGATCCTAGGTTAACCAGAGCGCAGAAGATCTTTTGCACTTTATTAATATCTATAGCATTTTATAATACTATAGATCTAGTTTCAGTTAAGACCGGTTTTCCTATGAATTTTAAGTAATAAAATGCCTATATTATATATAGTTATAATCCTTATCCTCTTATAAGGAGAATAATATAGCCTATGCCTATATTAAGGTATAATTAATAAAGTAATCGCATCTTGAAGTTATTGCGTAGTGTTATTGTTATGGATAAAAACGCGTTGTAGGGCGAGGTATGTCGTTACTTTTTTCCCGCTACTGTACAATCCACTAGCACAGCATCTCCCAATCGGACGGTCCCTAACATTTGGCTCAATGGACGACTTTTTCTAGCCCTGGTCATCAAAGTCAAACCTTGAAGACGCCTACAATAGCATCAGCGATTACTCGCAGAACATTGTCTTGTCTGTTTGGGTATCTTCAAAACCTGTGATTACGAATCGTCGGGAAGTAAAGGCGTCGAGTCCCAAAGCATCTCGACCATTAAGCTAGAAAAAAAAACGATCTGGTAAACGATTGTACCAGAAGCAAACCCAACGGAGGTGGTGAGAATCCACCGACACAGCTAAGCCGATGGCTGTTGGGTGTATGGCGATTAATCCTGGCTGGAACGGCTTGGCATAGAAGACGGGGACTATCACCGAAGTGTTTAAAATATCGACAACCTGCGTCTTACAACAGTGCTGGGATTTCTGAAATCTCGTTGCGTTGGACTAGCGCCATTATGCAGGGCACGGAACTTTGACTTGGACGACGCACGGTTCTCGCCAGCAATCAAGCATAAATAAAGTGATTGTGAGTTTTTATAAGTATTCGATACTCTGGATGTCGTATGAAAGCTTTTAAACAGCCAGATTATCCGTAGTTGAGGCTAAAAAGCGATCCAGGGCTTCTGCTGAAAGTTGCGTACCCTGAAGAGCCCGCTTCTTCCAAAGTTCGTCGCAGCTTCATCAATACCCGGTATTTAGAAACAGGCCGCAAGTTTAGACATTTACGGAATGACATGAATCATAGTTTGCGTGTATGTTGGAATTACGCCATGCGGATTGGCATTGCGTGTTTGCGAGCTGTAAATATTAGCGAAAGGTAGACCTGCAAATGAAGAACGACATACAAAGTCATGATAATCGAGAGCTGTCTGAATCAATAATATGTTCAACATTGTTTAGTAGGCTAGGCTAGTTCAATGCTGGTCAGTCTCTTTAAAGCAGTACTTTCTTGTACGGGGAGATACAGAGCTCGAAGGCAATATGGATACTTGAATGATTGGATTCTCATTTCATACTAATTCACTCCATAAAAACTTCATCTAAGACAAAGCCGTGGATAAACTATCTAAAACAACTTCTCGAGGACACTGAATAGCTCAGAAACACCCTCCTCCCCAATGTTGACCTCCAACCAACCCTCCGCCTTCTCAACCAACATTTCCCAGGTATCCATTTCCTCCTGCAGCTTCTTCTTGAAGAACAACACCGCACATGCTGTAGCAACCACATCGTCCTTATCCGAATGGTCCTTGACTGAAGCCGGCAGCGTCAACTTGGAAACCTGGTCAGAGGTCACACCGAGGACGCGCTCGAGATCGGAACTCCAGGACCAGCTACCTGCAAAGGTTTGAAGAGAAGTCAAAGCTTGCATTGGCTCCATGTCACTGACGGCTTTTGTCTTGGGACCTGTAGTAATAGGGGGTGCAGGCATGGATGATAAATAAGAGGAGGCAGCTGGCGCAGGAGCAGAAGGTCCGGCGTCGAAAAGTCCGAAACCCATATCTTCACCAGACTCTTCCGCTTCCTCAAGTGGCATAGCCGCAGCCTGATCCATCTCTATTCCATACTCATTGAGAAGACCTTCATCAACTGCAGCCACAGGTGGTGCGGGAGGCATGACCTGAGCAATTGGCAATGCAGGTGCAGCAGGTGGAGGCGGAGGAGCACTGCCAAACAAGCTTCCTTGTGTGCTAAACGATCCTCCCGGCGCAGCTGCGAAAGGATTGACATATGATGCACTAGATCCTGCGGCGAAACTGCTTGCTTGGGCGTTTGAGTTGCCGAACAGTCCCCCACCAGCGTTAGAAGGCCTAGAACTTCCAAAGAGGCCACCACCACCTCTACCAAGGGCTTGGGGGGGAGTTCCAGATGAACTCAAGGATGCTCCACCAAAGCTCCCAAAGCCTCCGGTGCTCCTGGTATCTGGCTGATTCGATGAGCGAGCACGGCTGAGAAACGAGAGAAAAGGTTTTCGGTTGCTTGGTGCACCGAAGCGAGTAGTCATCATTTGCGGCATGTTATGTTGTTCTCGATTCTCGTCAGGCACAGCATCTTGGACTTCTCCTCGCCTAAGCTCGTTTCCATTGTCCTCAACAGCGATGAACGAGCACCACTTGCCTCCGACTTGATACTTGACACCAAGACGCACAGCCTCACGTTCCACCATGTCAGAGAAGTGGCCATCATACTTTTCCGTGAGAAGTTTGCCGTCGGAGTCCTTGGCATGCTTGAGCCATCCCCGGCCTTCTTCGAGTTCCTTGACTTCCTTCCGTGCTGCGAGTTGATGAATTACAGAGTCTTTCTCGGCGACTACTGTGATTGGGATCTCGAGTTCGAGAGGGCCATGGCTTGAGGTGCCTCTGAGAATGACGGACTTGGGTTGCTGCGAAGGAGTGTCCTCGGACAGAAGTACGTACACAGTGGTACGGTTAAAAGGGAATAGAGGAGGAATGGTGCCGGGAGTCTGAAGATAGCGAGGTGAAGAAACAGTAGGAAGATGGTCAAACTTGCTGTCAACGTCCGGGGCATCAGCCATCTCAGTATCATCATCATTGTTTGCAGAAGCGTCAAACAAAGAGATAGGCTTCTTCGGGGCCTCCACTTCCTTGGTCTTTTCTTCATCCTGGACAGTATCAATCTTCAACGCGTCAACTACCTTCTCAATCAACTCAAAGTCATCTTCGGTCGAAGAATCTTCCTTGTCATACTTGACCTCGAGAGAATAATCGGAAATATGGGGAAACAAAGCTCCTCGAAGCATACGAACCACCTTCTTATCCATCTTCTCATCATCAGCAACGGTCTGAGCAAAGCCGTTGCCAGCTCGGGCAATACCCTCGATCAGAGAGGTACTAGCACCTGCTCCAATACCAAGGGAAAAGACTCGCGCAGCACCCTTACTGTCAGCCACTTCCTTGTTGATAAGCTGGAAAAGACGATCTTGGTCCCAGATCTCGCCATCTGTGAGCAGGAAGACCTCGAGGTTCATGTCCTTGTAGCGCTTCTGGAAAGTAGCCTCGAATGGCTGGTACATCTCAGTGCCACCATAGTCGCTGTCAAAAGTCTCGACGTGCTGAACAGCCTTGTCGAGTGTCTCTTGGCTATAGGATTGTGACCGATCCCAGAGGAAGCTGAAGTGAGAACCGAAACTGCAAATGTTGAACTTGACGCCGACGGGAAGAGACTTGAGAAAGATCTGGAGAGCGGTTTTGAGACCAGGGATCTGACCACCCATACTTCCACTTCTGTCGCAGATGAAAACAATCTCTGGCTTTTCGGCGGGTAGTTTGAACTTGGGGACAAGCGTGGTCATGATGGCGCGTTGGTTCGGGATGGCGGGGTGAGTTTCCAGGATAGCGGACGGTTCTCCTAGCTTCGTGGCGACTACTTGGACAACAAAATCTTGTTCCAGATGGGTAGTGCCCTGTTGGAGTGTGGCAGAAGCTCTCTGGAGGGATGGGTCTTGGGACTTGGTGGTAGAGGTAGTGCCAATCTCAACTGAAAGAGGATGAGACGGAGACTGAATGGATTTGATGGCTGAACCGTCCGGCATCTCTGCATCGATAGTGAAAGAGATGCCTTCTTTCTGTACAACATTAGACGAGGGGAGGGATTCAAAATCCCCATATCGTGGAACAATCTGGGTTGGGATAGTAAAGCGAAGACCATCAACCTGAGCGTCATGCTTGAGCTCTCCAAGGTACGTGATGTCAACCTGCACCTTCTCACCAGCGGGGACGTTTCCAATAGTGGTAGTGAAAGTATCAGCAGCTTCAAGGGACTGCTTGAACAGACCAACGGTTTGTCCTTTGGCTTTAGCTTCATTATAGACTTGCTGAGCCTTCTGCCGTTCCTTGACTACGCCTTTGATGACGCGCGAGCCGACGGTGCAGGTGAAAGCGACGACGGAGACACCGTCGTAGAGAGGGAACACATAGCGCAGTTCATCGATGGCTTCGCCAGTGGGGTTGACAAAGGTTTGGGTGAGGTCGGTGCGAGATGTTGTGGCGAGGATAGTGGTGTGAGCTTTGATCTGGACCTGAGGGAGGTATCTTGGGGTATCTTGGATGAAGATGTAGCAGCCGCACGGGGTCGTGTTGACACGTCTGCCGACTCGTGAACCGCCAAAGAGAGACATGTTGTTTCCTATTCTCGGTGACGATGATGTCGTGGGGTACAGGCACTGTTGACTAGTGCTGTCAAAGACTGAAGTAGACAGCGATATCAAGTGAGAAAGTGGAGTGGTGTGAACAAGACAGGCGATGGAGATGGGGAATTGTAAGCCGTATGGGTATCACAGTGAGGGTTATTGAGGCGCAGCACTCTAGCCTGATCCTACAGTAGAAATGGAGATACGTGATGATGACGATGATCGAAGAAGTCTTTGGGTGAGAGAAGTGAGACGTGCTTGACATTACAGTACGTCTTATATGCAGTAGACGTGCCGAAGTGAGTCAGCCAGGGTGTTTGTGCCTCAATTGACGTCGATGGCTGCCTTGCCTGCCTGTTGATTCTGCCTAACTGCATGATTGGCTAAAATCATTCGACACTACGATCTGATTGGGCAAACAAGCCACAATTCTGTTGCCTGCCACGCCGAGCTTCCTCTTTGCCATGTATTTGCTTGTTTTCTGTGCCTAAAAAGATATTTCTTCAATGATTATTATTAATTAAGCGTGCTTTATCTGCCAGATGGCATCTGCCTTGCTTCTCAATTGGCCACGACTAATTTCCTGGCGGGAGGGAACCTGCGCTAAGGCACAGCCGCTATTGCTAGCTCGGTTTGCTTCGGGTTTGGTGATAACGATGGGATTCTGCCTTGGCTGAAACGTCCAAGCATTTCGTGTTGAAGCAATGGCCTGTACGAAGCTGGCCGTGCGAATACAACTAGCGTCTTGTTATCAGACTGCACTCAATAGATTGATATCAGATGCATCCTTTAAGCTTTTCTAAACAGGACTAAGCGCTTATACACTCTATACGACGTTCCAGAACAGTCCCTCAGAGGAGTAGACGCGGTAGTGGGGAGGTTTGACGCCAGCCATGGTACTGTATCCGCTATGCTCTCGGGTAGAGATCGCATGACCTTCCGGCATTGTGAAGGATGCGGAGAGCCAAGCCCTTGATGCTGCTGGAAGATGCATCAGCACCAATGATCTAAAGTCTGTATTTGCCATGATTTTCTTTGGTGTTTCGTTCCGTATCGGAGTATCTGCAGATCGAGTCTGTTATCGATGGTGCTGTTTTACGGAGGCCCAGATGATGCAACCCAGTCTCAATGCGTCAATACGGACCCCTACGAGGCTGAATTGCTTTCGAGTTCAACATAATCTAAGTCTAGGTTCTTGTTTCCATATTGGTGAACTGTCCCGTAGTTGATGTGTAACGCACAATGGAATGTCGGAGTGAAGACCACCATTCCAGTTTACCATGTCGAGAAACCCGCATCCAAGACGCGATGCCACTCTCATAAGATGGAACTCTGGTGATCTCCGCAACGTAGAGATATGACTGTATGTTCCTCTGACTGCCAATATACAGGTCTGCAGCGTGATCCAGCCGTAAGTTCTCCAGGGTTCTATCAAATCGGAATTGGCCCAGACAATCCCGGTGACCGGTATCGTATTTTACCAAAACTCCAATGATGGGTCGATGAGCAAGTGTCGTATCCCTACAGAGGGTCGTAGCCACAAGCCATTCCATGCTGCAGGATGAAACGAACCATGGCTCAGTACTCGTAGTCCAAAGGTATGGAGCGTTCGGCACCAAGGAGGCTGGGAAGGGACGTTGAGAAGGCGGTTCAATCACGTCGCATGCAAAATATCTGAGTGACTTTGATTGCACCGATGACGAATCGTTGAACCAAATCTTTGTTCCACTTTCTGCAGGTGCAAGGATTCTTTCAAGCACTAAGCAAGACTCCGGAGGACCACTTGTCCCAAACAGTGTATTTCTTCCTTTGTTGGTCGTGAACTTGGGGATCGTTAGTTCCGAATGTTATCGCATACAAGACGGCAGCAACATCTTCTTACCACGAGACAAGCCGAGGGCCGATTCCCTGCGCCTAGTGCATACCTTCGACATATCTCGGTCACATACTCCCCATCATCTAGAGGCGTATGGATAAAGAAGTCGCGGGGGTAAGCAGCATCCATATCTGCATAAAAGCTTGTATCATTATACCCGTGAGCATGAATCATTGCAACAGAGGTTCCTCCTGTCACTGCCGTGTATCCTGTTATACCACTGACGTTGCAGTTGAATGACATCATCTTGAGTCCCTCGGGGAAGACATCAATTGGTCTAAGGGTCATGATATCAATGATATTGTCCGGGTGCGAAGGTTCTGCCCAACTAACATAGTTGCTGTTGGTATAGTGTCTAGTCTCATCAGACATAACGATGTCTCTCAACTTGATACCCTAACACAAGTAAAGATTAAGATGCCGATCGGCAGATCGTACTTACATCAGATTTTATTACAATCTCTTTAGTATCACACGAGGTCGTAAGAACCCTCCACCAGGACTTCGTAATTGGTGTAGGCCCTGCCAGCGGTGGATCCGCAGCACAGAATATGACGCACCGAATTCCACGATGATCTTCAGCGATCCATATTTTGTCAACTGCCTTACCCTCTTTACTCAGTAGCGTGCGGTGATCTTGGTCGCCAAGATTTGATGCCGTATTGCAAAGGCTCTTGACATAACACATGCCATCGACGGCAGTGTAATTGGCGTATATATCTCGCGTAATGTCCACAACGGTATCAGAAACTCCGGTGCCCAGCGACTGCTCTTCGGCTGTTATGGCAGCACATTCACGTACAAGATGCCCAGCAATGGTCATTAGAGTCTCGTGAGGAAGTCTGATCTGAAGCTGATCTCTAAGTCTCGGAGCCAGCAGGGTCTTGATACGATGAGAGCGTCGACTGTTCTCACTCACTGGCGGTCCAAACCTCCATTCTCCAGCAGCGATAAGGGCGTCCGATATGTCATAAAGTCTGAAGCAGAAACATTCATGGTGAAAGAATGGTACACGGTGGCCTTGCATCATGCATCGGCGTCTTGCGCAAGTATGCACGTTGACCCATTCGTAGCTATCGTGTACAGTTTCAGTCATACGGAGTTTGAAATCCATAGAAAATCGTTGACCTCCGATATCTGCTTTTGTTTGAGTTAGAGTTCAAATGATATGGATCGGGAAACAGACGTGAGATCACTGAGTCGCCTTCCCGTAAGTCGAATTGACAGAGGCAGCATCTTGTATCTGCCATACAATAGTATGGCGCCTCGTGCGGTGAGTCCATGACTCGCAATTCGCCAGGCCGAAAAGATAGGACTACAGAGAGTTAGATGTATGATTTGCTGTGGAAACTGGCGACTGATAGTCGAAACCAATAATGAAGACTCTGAAGATGGAACTTGAGCTAAGCGCCGAATAACCGGTGCTCGTATCACTTAATGTTGTTGGGTCCATTCGAGATCGGATCGCTAAAAATTTAATCCGTAGCCTGGAAGACGGATCAAATGCAACTTAAAAGAAGGGCGTTCTCCAAGCCCAACGTGGCTACGTAGTTCGCTCCCGGTCCCGAGCAAGGCCTCATGATGAATGTACTTTTGAGACTCATTTTTTCACATAAAAGAGGACTGGACTTGTTGTAAGATTTGATGGATTGGTTTAGATCTCAAAGACGAACCTCAATCCATCATGCGTATATTGTTCATAATAGTAAGCTGGCTTCGAGCATTGTTTAGCCTCCGTCTGGCAAAGCCCAGCCCGTCAGGTGAGCATAAAATATCCCAGACTCTTATGGCATTAACACCTATTGGCAATAGAAGTTGATCTCACAAGCACCACTGCTAGTCTGGCTCGAAACACAACACCCAAGCCTATCGGGATAAACAAGCTGCCAGACGAGATCATCATGCTTATTATTGATAACATCTATCAAGGGAATGATCGATCTTCCATATTCGCATTCTTTGTTCTTCGTCAAGTCTCCAGACGTTTTAGACGACTTATGCAGGATTGTCAGTTTCTCTCACACGTCTTTTCGAATAAGCACTGCTGCGGAGTATGTTCGCGATCCACCGCTTTGTGGCAAGTACGTGATGACGAGCAACACCTGGACTATTCATCCTACATGAATAACATTGATAATTCTCGTGAAAAGCATTGCTTTGGCCACAAGATCAGCAGAGAAGACTCAACAGGGGTCGGCGGCCTTATCAGAAACAAGCGTCTATGTGCCGCATGCAAGGAAGGTCTCGACCCCCGCAAGGAACAGGACATTTCACTGAGTTGTAAGTTTGCAGCCCGAAATGCAACGGACTGGGAATTCTGTACTGCCTGTAAAGTCGAGCATCCATCTTTATGCTTTTCGGTTGGTCAGAAGGTACTTATTGCAAGAACAGGTTATGTTCGTCTCTGTGAACATACTGTAATCTACTGGGATGACTTCGATAGCCTTATCAGAGAGCTCATTATGCATGGGAGATGGAAAGACTTCGATGTCATTACGGTCTGCCATCATCCGAGCCATCACAAGCCCTGTTCTTATGGCAATGTCTCCCCTCAAGCTACGATCTTTCGACGCGAGAATCGGTGCTACCTGATGCTTAGCTTCGCAGGGTTTTCGGATCCTACTCTGGCTCCAATACAGAATTCCCATAGTTACAACAAAAGTCAGGGGACGCTATACCTTCCATTTTCTACCATCAAACAAGCCATTCAGACCGTTCGAATAATGGGGGACAATACTTTGCGCCAGAGCGTATATCCGGATTGCTACTGGAGATGGACTGCCTCTACATTGACCAGGGCTCCTCCAATTCTGGTCTTGTCGGGATATTGGATCCGCATATGTCCAGGAAGCAATCTGAATTTCATTTGCTTCCTCGATCGACCTTTTCGTTAGTCAATAGTCGGACTTGCCCGCGGCGAAATCACAAAATTGATAATTCTTGCATCAGACTCGAATACTGTCGATTTATGGCCCTAAACGTGGATCCGTCCCCAGGACTACCTCAGCTAAATCTACCAAGTCACGAGTGGTTTCACGAAATTAGACGGGAGTCATATTTATATAAAGGGTCGCCTTGCGTTGCTGAAACGTGTAACGATACAAGCTGTCGGAACTATTACTCAATGGCAAACACCTCATCACATTCTGCAGTTGACCTATCGAGACCGTCGAGAAAGTGGATGTGGAATTGGTTCTGAGCCTAAGGGAATTGCCTCTCATTTTTTCCGCCTTCCGTCACCGACTGACTTAAGTCCTCCTTCACTATTACCTACTAGTTAGTCACGACTTCAGGCCTTTGACTTTGTACGTGGGAACTTACGCAATGTAAGTCTTGCGTCATCTACCTCCTGTATACTTATATCGCTAACTGATATCAGACTTCACAGATTTCCTGCCAGTACGCGCACTGCTCTGCCATTACCTGCCGTCACAATGAAGCTATCAACAATCGCCAGGCAAAGGTCTTACCATCATCGCAAGCGTGTCATACAACAGTCTGCTTCTGGACACTTCAGTATTGGCTTGCACCTCTCCAGAATACCCATCACCATCATGAAAAGGCAATATGATTGCGAAAACATCGCGAGAAAGCGGCAACATATGCCACATTCTGATGTCGGCAGTGCTATGACGAAGTCCATGGCGATCACGAACCTCCTGCTGGAAAAGGCCGAACCACGAAATGACAACGACGACCAACAGTTCCGGGCACAACTCTTGAACAAGTTGGATGAACTCATAAACGTATCCGCCTTCGAGTTGGAAGTAGTAGTGATAGATGTGAAGTCGTAGCTCCGACAGAAGAAGGTGAAGCGATTAGTCAAAGCATTGCACGAAGGATTCAATGAAGACGAGAAACGATTATACAAAGCGTTTAATTTGTCCAGAGTATTCTTTGCGTTCACAAGTCCATACAACTAGATGCCTGGCGTGTCGAGTTCCTCGAAGGCGACAACAAGGGCTTTGCCGTCACACTATACTTGAGAACCACTTTAGGTGAGATATATGTCCACAATGTTCACAACACTACTAAGAAGCAAATGAATCTCGGTCCCATGATTCTTCGGGTGCTTCTGACTCCAGATTATGCTTGGTGGCTTCAACTTTCACCAGGTTAGCTGAGGTGGGTAACCTCAGAACTTTGTCGAATATGGGCAAAGGTGGAGGCCGTTCTTTGTGGTGGATATGGAGCAGCATGACATTCTCTCAGAAGGTGACACCAACAACTCTAAATTTTATCTATAAAATCCCGGCGTCTCCCTCCTCTTCATTCACAAGCTTTTCCTCTTACAAACCCCAAGAACTCAACTCAACCAATTCACTTTAGTCTGGACCATGTCGACCAAACGCTGCTTCCTCAGTGTCCCGTCGGAGCTACGACTTCACATCTATCACTACTACTTCCAACTCGAAGGCGGATACGTTTATGACGCGAAGTCCGATAAGCTCAAGACAAGTGATGGTCAACCGATTGACTTCTCCCTCATGTTCACGTGCCGTACCATCGCCAACGAGGCCATGCACCTCCCCTTGTCCGTCAACACGGTTACCTTCTCGACACTGTATCGCGAGGACTGGCGAAATCTAGCTGGCTGCTTCAGTGTTGTTGCTACGTACTATCGTCACTTGGAGGCTAACTTGGTCCTTCATTTAGCGGAGTTCATGACTCCCGAGATGTATGGACTGTTCGCTCTTAAGTATCCCGGGTTTGCGAACGGGCTCGAGACCGTGTCAAGAAACCATCGACTTCACTACGCGGATCATAATAGGAGAAGAGCCACCGACACAATGTACGAGAGATGGAAGGGCAATCGCTGCTGTGGCTCGCTTCAAAGCTTCTTTACCGATTACGTAAATATGGTCGTTGACCCGCCGCGACATCAATGGTATGCTGGCTTCTCAAGGGCTCATCGCAAACGAGACAGTTGTAGCCATCCATCAAATACTTGGGTTTGTAGTGACTCGTTGGTTCAGGATGCTCTGTCATACTGCTTACGGCTCATCGCAGACAAGAAACCGGTCCAGTTTGCGAATCACCTCCGCGCAATCTTTCTTCACTGGACTGGGTCAGATATAGTTCGGGACTTTCTACATCTTCGGTTCGATAACTGGGCTATTCCATCCGAGAGCGACGTGAAGAATGCTATCAAACTCTTGGATATTGCTGAGATTTGGGGGTTTCCGGATAACTGGCACTACGAAGGCCCTCCCCCGTCGCCAGACGAGCCGTTTGAACACTCTAGCGACGAGGATGATGGCGACCATGGCGGCGACCATGGCAGCGACCATGACAGCGACAATGAAGACGGTTCTTATACCGATACATACATTCCCTCTGGTCTTCATTCTCGAGAAAAGATCCGATTCTCAGCCGCCGCTAATGCCATTCGCTTCCTGAAACGCATTCCCGGTCAACGCGTTTGGTTGAAGCATCTCGTATTACACGAAGACTTTGATTCAGTAAACGATCCGCATACTCACGCCCGCGGTCTCGCTGCTTTTGTCAAAGAAAATCCCTCGCTACAGATTCTCCGTCGTGTCAGCTTGCTGGATTGCATTATCGGAATCTCGTACCAGCCTTCTACTATGATGCGAATTTTGCAACGTGGCGAGAGGATAGAACTGGAACCCAGGTGGATCAGACTTTCCCTTTCTGGCAAGATTGGCTATTGGATCAGAGACGCACTGTTTGTGAGAGAAGTTGGAATTCCGACCAAGTGCTTCACACTCCGTCTCGAGGCAGGCTCACATCAGGACTTCTGCACAGATCTCCTCCAGCGAATAGTCCATCGAGATGTCGCATGGTGTCGAGCATACAAGCTGTTGGAAGCGCGCGGCACATTCCATCATGACGAAATGAGCAACTTTGCAATTCCCAGAAAGATGATCCGCGATGAAGACGTGGAAGCCGTTGATGAGCTGGCAAACCGGACTTCTGGACTCTTGTCTGCCGACTTCAATACCGGCGTCCCGTTGGACGCGCATGCCTTGGCTGATCAGACCGAGCATCTGCACGGATACGACTGGGTCACGAAATGGCAACTATGGGATGGCTCGCTTGGGCAACAAATTCCCCGGGAGGTGAACTATGACAAACTGGCTGACATTATCGAGTTGCGGGCTGATGATGGCCAACTCGTAGCCAATCCGCAATCGACGTAGCGACCCAATCGAGACTTTCGAAGGAGGATAATAGGTAGGTTCTTCGTAGCCACCAGGACGTTGCCCCGCGAGGCTTTCTAAGGTAGGTACAGTACATCACAGGTAGGTTGTAGACAACTGAATGTGACGTGTATGCACAGCAACAAGTCCTTGTTGTTGCACTGGACTTTTTGTACAAGCGCAGGTAAGTTAATACGATACGTTATATTTAATAAATGATGTGCAGTATGTTCTTAGTGTATTATTTTCAGTGAGAATAATTCTTGCTAGATGAGCCGAAGTATCAGTTCATTCCATTCATTTCTAACTACGGCGAAAGGTGCACAGCGTCTCTATGAAATTGGAGTGCCCTGTAAATGCCTTGTAGGATACCCTGAAAGATAGGCTGTAAGGTGAAGTGTAAATTTGCCCTACAGAAAGAGTGAGATGGGTGCTGAATCTCATCGCGCGACTTGCCTCCCTCATTGTCATCGTAAGAATGACATTAGCTAGCTTGAACTGCATTTTGCAAGGATTTGGAGCAGTTGTCAGGCCCTCTCTGAGATACCTCGTACACTTGGTCCGCTAAACGGGGGATGGTAGCGTCGTCATAAAGCTCCACATGATTATCATGGTGCTTCTTATACCCGACATCATACTACTCGTGAAGTACGTGTGCGATGTACAATTGACGCCTGTCGCTAAAGACCTTGAATTCACATAATTCGCGACGACTACTTATTATGATTCAGCTGTATGTTTACGCTACAATGTGAAACTACATACGCAGCCAAGTAGTACGAGACTCGCAACAGCATCATACGTTTTACCTGCAAGGAATAGAATGCACATTACTATTTTATTGTGCTACCTGTGAATAGCTAAGCGATATTGATAATCCATCCATCGACGCTTTGTATCTTTCAACCGGCTTGATAGTTTAACAACGACATTGTCGCGAAGAGTATATGTAGCGAAGTAAATGCAATAGAAGTCACAAGCAGCCGCAGGACTTAGACAGCGGGCAACAGAATCCTCCATCCCAGGAGATTGACAATCGTTGGAAAAGGCCTCTCGGTGCACCTGGATGCGGCGTTAAATATTCTATTGTACGCTGTCTTGTATATGTTCTTTTTCTTTTCTTTGTGCATGGATGGGAATGACTTGTCGAGAACTGTACCATTTGAAGTTGTTCCTGCTCGGGGGCCGAACTCAGACTAATAAATTTACCAAACTCCAGTTGCGTTGAATCCTTAGTGCGGGGTGGATTGGAATATTTGCAAAAGCTTTCCTTTTGCTCATTTCCCCGCACCTTATCCTTGTATTTTTCTCCTTTCCTCCGTCCACCTTCAGCTTGTCGCGCGCAACCTCAGATTATTCCTATCAATAAAGAGAAAGATTTAAGAATCATATCTTAGCGAAAGCAATGTCGCAAGAAAGTAAAATTTGCATTATTCCGATTTTACTATTTTTCTCCTGAAGGAACCTGTCCGACTTCTTATCGCCTGGATGGAAAAGGCGTCGCTCTCGCGTCTCTGCTGAACGATCGGGCTCTGGCTAGGAGCAACGTAACCTTGCGCGCTGCAACACCGCGCTCTAACAGATTTGAGAAGTGTTCGCATTTGCGCTCCAGGAGATAGAGATTAAATACTCTTTCTTTTTCTTTTTCTTTTTCTTTTTCTTTATCTCTTACGTAGTAGGATAGGAAGGAGTCTTGGGCCGATTGAATGGATATGGACGTTTAGGTAAGAGAAAAGCTTTTACTTTTTTTTTTACAGTAAAAAATTCCAATTCAATGTAACCAACAATAATATTACCTAATGGGAGAAATACCACTACCTGATTACATGCAAGAGAGGCCATGGGAAACGAAACAAAGTATTGACATTAGCTAATGTATTCGCAAATGGTTATGAAATTAATTCTCTTTGAACCTTGGTCCTCCCATCAACTGCGAATCAACCGTCTTTGAGTCGCGAGGCATTTCCTTACTCCGAGTTAGAAAAATCGTTAAAGCGGCTAACAATATTGTTTTACGCTAGCCTTCTGGCCGTATGCTCATTAAAATAGAAAAGTATCCTGGCATTCAAAATGACCACTCCGAGTATGGAGTACCCTGCGAAAGAATTATGCTTCTCGTTCAAGGCATCTCAATAGCCATGTACTAATAACTACAGGTCGTCCCACTGAAGCTGGTGATAAAAAAAAGTTGGCGTACCGCTGGTTCAGTAGATGAATTTCTTCAGAATAGTGGCATTCGCCAGGAGGGTCTTGCGTTTCCTTTCTCAATTGATTTCAATATGAAGCCCTCAATCATTGTGCTGGTCGTCCGCGGCGTCGTTGCAATGTACCGGTCCCTGACAGAAACTTGCAGGACGACAGCAATATTTTCACCAACATCACTACGAATCTTTGGACGCCAAGCAAATATCGTGCTGGGTCAAGCCATTTGGTCAGTAATTGGCATGGCCACATGATCCAAGCACAACTGTATCAACAGAGAAACAATGCCAGCTCTGCCGGCTATCCATCTGTGACTGTATAGTCACCAAGCTCTCGCGAGTTAACCCACTTATCAACTCAGCTGGTGATGTGCGCGAAGGGTAAAGCTGTCACAACTTACGCAGTTGGTGAAATCATGGGGGAGCTAGCTAGTCGGCGAGCTCGTCCCTCTCGGTCAATATCAGGATGGCTGGGCGGCCGAGTTATGGCGTGATGATCTGGACAACAAATTTCAAGCCGTGTGACAGTCCTGTTATAGAAACATGAGTAACTTGGTTCGTACGGCAAATCATTCCTCTCGCTTCCCATACCTGTGAGGTGGCGTGTAATGATTTCGGCTACACGCACAATTGGCAGGGTGAAACGATCAGTATTGTTTACAGCGATGACTACTGGAGCCAGGTGTATGTTTGTGCAACACTGCAAATTGTATTAGTCGCAGATAATTATCAAGCATAATTACGTTTTCAGTTGCGTTGTTTAAGACCAGAAACAACATGGTCCTTTTCCAAGAGCATCAACCCCATCTTAACCCTATCAACAGCAACAGAGCCCAGGTTTCATATAATCAGTGTCTTGGATCTTTCGGTAGTTTCAAGATATCGGGTAGTATTCCAACAAACCTCTTCCCTCTCGTCGCTTCACTCGGCTCGATCCTCCTCTGTGCGCGGTCGGTTTCCATATCCCCATCAGACGGTTCAGCGGCTCTTTGATTCCGGCCATTATTAGAGGCAAGTTCTTCTATCTGCCCAGCAACGATGTCAAGATTTCCTTTTATTTTACCCAATGACTTCATCATCTCAGCTTGTACCCCCTCTACTACAGATAGCTCTGTCGACTGAGCATCTGAGCTTGCCTTGGCGTCTGATACCTGGTTTTCAGCATTGCTGATATCGTCCAAAGCGCGGTTCACCATGCTCTCGAGATTCTCGTGATTTTCAGTAATCGTATTCAAAGAGGAGTGAAAATTGGTAACCTGATCCTGCACCTCCGGTCCCCGTCCATCAGGTATTGGTTGGCGTCTCAAAACATTTGTTGGTGTTCACTGAATCTTCTGCCGTAAACCTCGTTGACATCCAAGGGGACGCAATAAAACTTGGAACCTCTATGCCAGGTAACAAAAAGCCATAGGTAAACTTAGTATAATACAGTATAGATTTAGAGAATCTTAGACTAAGTATTTCTAGTACTTCAGTTCAATGTTAGAATTCTTCCTGTACCCCAGGGCATCCTTTTGGAGATAGTTTTGTTGTTTGCTGAGTGACTCCATTTTGCCCATGAGATCCTCGAGCACGACCTTCGACATCTCATCAAGTTTGGTCTCAACCTCCTTTTGTCCTTTGACATGTTGGCAGTGGACAACACAGCCACTCTAACAGGAGATGGATGAGCCACCTTGGCAGTACACGAGCCGGTTGGAGTGTCAGGAGATGCCTGAGTGTGAATACCGGTAGAGGAGTTGGATGCATTATCAGACGATGATTCTGCTGGAATGCTGGGCGGCGAATCAGTTGCTCATATTGGACAATTGCGTTAGGTAGCTGGTATACTTACTGCCTGAACTGATTCGACAAGAGTATTATTTTGAGTTCATAGACCCCATTGCTGATGCTCATATCACGCGCCTCACACGAGTCAGTTGTATTCTCAGAAGACAACCCTGTGACAGTTCTGGGAGACGACACAACCGTCTCAATAGGCGATGAAGCAGCAGTACTGGTTGAAACGGAGATCATCTCTTCTGTAGGGGACTCGGAATGCAGCGAACCCCGGTTCTGGCCTGAACTTATGAGCCTGTCTACCACTGCATTGAGTACCTCGATAGGTTCGTTAGCATTGCCGTCGTCACCCGAGCCTTCGGAACCAGCAGCTGTTAGTATATCTGCATTTCCAGGACCCGTGATTATAGTGTTGACTTCAGGCGAGTTGATAGTACCAGCACAACCCGAGGTTGCTGTAACGGTGCCTGCTGAAGTATCTTTGCCACTGGACCCCGCGGTGCCTGTATTGACGTCTGGTGGTGTATCAACCTCATTGGACGTCGTGGGGTATGACAGGAAGTGTCCAGACTCTGTTGAGGTTCGTGGATCACGCCACACCTTTACTCTTGTTATTCGGGGCAAACGTGTTTGTGTTCCCAGAGCCTGAGGTTCTTGCTGCATTGTCGTCTGATGCGTCGTTGGACTCCCCATCACTGTCGATCGCCAGGGACATTATTTTCGACGACCCCGGCCCCTCTCCGTCCCTTTCATTTCGGTGTAGATGCTTGATACCGATGCCTGCGAAAGGCTGTGCGTGTTTGTCCGCTGGGGGGGAGTTGAGGTCAATGTCCTTGGACGAAAGCTCACATCCCAGCGAGTTTCCATAAGCTCCTTGACTGGCGCAAGTGTCGGCCATCTCGTTGGCATAGGCGATACACATCATGCGCTGGCAGTTCTCGTAGAGCTTGCACGTCTCAGCAAGAGCAGGGATCAACCCGTCGTCGCGGATATGAGTGGTATCGTGATGCTATTGACCGGCGATGGTTCGAAGCAAGTCGGCGTTAGGGGAGACTTGTAAGGCTCTCTTTCTTGCTTAGGGATGATTGCATCGGCAATTTCAGGACTCGCCATCACTGTGATAACGAACGGCTAGTCGATCACTGGCGTGTTTCGGCACAGCCAGTGGCTGTTGATCGACAAAAGGCTCTCCCGACTTTCGGACAGTCCTGTTGGATTTACCAAGTGAAACATGCTGGTCGTGCAAAATATAGCAAGCGTCGGGTGGGGGTTAAGAAATAAAAAGGAAAAGAAATGGGAAGCGCATGACATGCCTCACCTCGGGAGAGGTTGAAACTACACGCTCCAGAGGATGCCACGCAGGCTGAAAACTTGCTGCTGCAGCCCTGGCCTTTAGCGGCTTTTGGATAGAGGAGATTAGACTTCTACCCGTTCTTGTCCTTGCGTTCAAGGCTTTGTGCGATACTACGTTTCTGTCACCCTCCTCAAGTACGCATGCAAGGCGGCCCGAGAGTTACCAAAGATACACCCTTTGTCCCTGAACATAAGAGGCTCGGCATGCAGAAGCAGGAGTGAGGGACCCCAAGTTTAGGCTAGCAAGGGGAATTCTTTGCCTACCCGGGAATGACAGACGGGCAGCTTACTTTCATTCTTTTCGTCAACAATTCGCTATTATTTCTTGCTTTGTCACTAATGACAAGCCGAGCTGATCACCGGTTTGTCCCTCCTGTAGACATCCACAATGGTGTCAAACTTGAGGAACCCGACCAAAACACGAAGCTCAACAGCATGAATCCCAACGCTGACTCGATTAGGACCATCGCTGGCTCATTGGATTGCAAGATCCCCTTTAAGCGCGAATACGAGCCGATCCCTGATCATCAAATCTAGTCTGGCGTCATCTCGGGGACCGGTATGTTTTGTGAGCCATCACTCCTTGAGCGCAGCTGACGGTTTACTCCTTATAGGTTTGTCTGACGCCTCCATCGTCGTTTCTGGAACCAAATCAAGCCGCAGCAGCTCCCCATCGACTTCATCCTCTGATCCGTCGGCTCTGGATCTAGCGCTTCAGTATCTGCACCATCAACCTGGGCACTCGAGAAGGAACAGGAACATGCAGCCAGGACACACGAACCGATCAGTCACGACTCAGCAGCTCGTTCAAGAGTCACTCCCTGAGTGGCCGACTGCTGGACGGAACTCAGTTGTAGATCCCCGCAAGCTCAAGGCCAGACCCAAACAACGCGACGATGGGATGAACGAACTGGTCGAAATGAACCAGAGGCTTCAGCAGCAAAACGAGGCATATAGTTTTGTCCTGGATATATCTGTCGAGCGGAACGAGGCTCTCTAAGCGGAGCATGAATCGCTGAAACGTCAAATTGCCGCAAAGGAGGCCGCCGCCCGGGAGAGCCGTTGTCGTTCCGTTTGAGCACAGGTGGGTGTGTTAGACAAAGGGATCGACTTTTTGACAGAGCAAATCGTATTCTCAATGAAGCGTTATGCCGATGAATCACAATAAGCCCGTCTAGTTTGATTGGCCATACAGAAGTGGCAGTCAGCAAGGATTACTCATGACTGGTTGCTGACCTGGAGTTCTGTCTTTCTTTATCGTCAACATGTTTTTTACGGTCATAATTCAGATACATTGCATGGAATTCTTGGGGGTATCATGGCGCACTGAACCATTGATCGTTCGCATAGTTGCCATTCTACAGTATCCGGTTGGCACTTCATGTTGCTTGATCTTCCAAGTTATCAACTTTATCAGTCTTCATAGTAGTGGATATTACCTCTACTCTGTAGCATGGAACTCTGATAATACTAAGATCTCATCCTTGTCTCCACTGTATGACCGTTATAAGGATCATTTGAAATATATTATGTCTTTGATTCTCTATTAATATAAACTTCAAGATGTTCCTCTAATTATCAACTGTTTATAGACCCAACTATTCACTCCTTTGTAATACCATGTCTGTTTTCTAGATGAATGAGAAGATTATTTCGTCGGGTGTATGCCGCCTCGCACCCTTCGAAATAGTATCCGTGTGGTTTCGTTTCATTATGTGTCCGTTGGTGGACTTCTAATTGCCCTTGAACCCGGAAGCTCTTCTCGCAATGCGGACATTTAAACGGCTTCTCCCCTGTGTGAATCCTTTCATCGATTGTAAGAGCCCCTTTCTGTGAGAAACTCTTGCCACATTTGCATATGTGTGGCTTTTTGTCTGTATAGGTCCGGATATGGACTGTCAGGAAATGTTTGCGATGAGCCATTGGGGAGCAAGAAAACTCGGGGGTTTAGAAGACCATACTGAGTATACTAAGTATATGTTCCCCTAAGCTTAGGCTAAATCTACCTAAAGATATTCATCCCTTAGGGTCAAGGCCCTCAATCTTGTCCGCGCCCCCAGTGATCGCTTCGCCGTCCCAAGATGTTGAAAGAGTCACAAGGTTATCTCGTATACATTTGCATCTACATAGATGGACAAGTCCAATAGAGTACGTAAATACAGGACACAGCACGGGCAGACAAAAATTTGACCATTATGTCTTTTCTTCCAGCCCTAACAAACAGTTACGACGCTCCGACTCACGCCAGAGCCTGTAATAACTCCAAATACTCCCCATTCCTCCCCCATGCCAACGCCACGCTCTCCAAAACCCTCCTCCCCTGCTTCAATATCCTCCTCGGCGCATTCGCAGAGTAAATATCCCCAACACCAGTAATATACGCCTTCAACACACCCGTTCTGACAAACAGCTGCACCATCTCATCATCATTGGGTCGGTCGAGTCTTATGAACGTGGGATTCTCGTCGTCTGATCGATCAGGAGATATCTGGCGTGTTGCACTCCCGCTGCGTTGTTCAGGTCTTCGTGATTTACTGCAGAATACACTGTATGCCCAGAGGGTCAGTGTCGCCCAGAATACGCAAGGCGGTTCGTAGAATGTCATTTTTGCGTAGCGGCGGACGTGCCAGAGAAAACAGCCGCAGTGTAGCGCTGCGAGACGAGCTTTCGACTGGAATACTGTTAGCATCATATCAGTCCTGTACCCAAAAGGACTTACACCATCCTGCTGAGCCCATTCCGATATCTCTCGTTCTGCCTGCAGCGCCTCCTTCTGACTCGCAGCCTCTTTCCTCAACCCCTCCGGCGCCTTCAGATACTTCGCGAGCGTAATTATCGCTCTCCGTGGAACAAGCAGTACAACACGCGAAAAGTGCAGATGCAGAACCGTAGGGTGCTCAGCTCCAAGTAACGACGCTATGGTAGCATTAGCAGCCCAGTGAAGCGTGTCCACGCAATCGAGAGCAGCGTTTCGCCAGTTTGAGTCCGAGAGCTGAAGGTGCTGCGTCTCGTCGCTGCGAGGTTCAGGGTTATTCTGGGGGATCCAGGATGAGAGAGGGCGCTTGCAGTAGGTGCTGACGGTGGTGTATTCTTGGTATACTGCGTGCAGGAGGAGGATACGGGAGAATTCGCCGAGGTCGGTTTTGGCGGTTCGTTCGCGGAAGAGTGAGCCGATGGCGACTTCGAGTGTTGGGTTCGCTTGCAGCATGTAAATATGAGGCTTCAGGGGAGGGGGGCGATGCAGCGTACCGTCAATGCGGCGGTGGAGTTGTATCCAATCTGATGAGGTTGCTTGTGACCAAAGGCCATCGTGCGGCAAGGTCAGGTCCGCGACGTTGAAGGTACCTGTCTGGTGGTCATCAAAAAAGTAGCGTCCCATGCGATCTAATAGCTGCTGTGTGTCAGTCTCGATACTGAAAAGACGCAGCAATATAAACTCACCCAAATGAAATAGCACAATCGACGCCAAGTCTCATCTTCAACCCAGCCTCGCCACCTATCTTCCTCTCCCTCACCATGTACCTCCGTCGATGGTTTTCGCCGAGAATCAGATAGGCAAAGATAGAAAGTGATGACTCTCTGCAGACTCCCCATCCTCTCGTAAGCAGCCTTTTGAAGTTGGCTACCACCGGAGTATAGCAGACCAACTTGACTCAGTACAAGAGCCTGAGCCAGCGGCAAGGTCAAGTCTGATCCTTCCAGTTGAGTAACCAAAGTCCTTCTGAGAAATTCGTGGAATGGTACGACGCAGGCGTGGATATCTGCTGTAGCTGAGTACTGGCTCCCAATGGCACATATCGCTAGAGCAAGAACCCAATTTCCGTTAAGGTCTGTTGTGTGAGGGTGGACAAGGGGAACGATTGGGTCGAAGTGTTCAAAGAAGAGCTTGACGAAGTATTCGAGCAGCTTCAGTGACGGAAAGTCAGCGGAGGTGTAGTGCTGATGGAACATGGAGGCTTCGAGACATGTTTGTCTAAAAGCATCGCAGATCTTGCTGTACGTCAACTCTGTCATGAAGGACTCTCTGTACGCTTCGTCTTCCAGGATAATATGGCTCAGATCAGGGAACGAAAGCGTGTTGGCTCGGAGGGCTGCGTCTTGAGAAATGGTGGGTAGCTGCGTATATCCTTGAAGTCCTGGCGGTGGGAACAGCTGCTTTGACTTGGCAGTACAAGGACGTCGAGCGCCGTTTGAACTCGTGGCGTACAAGTCACCGGGTATGGTACGTCCAGAGCTCATACTCAACTGAGGAGAAACTCCTAGACCACTGCCCGGGGAAAGCGATGTCACGGCTGACAAACGACGTGGCGGAGCATCGATCATGGGAAAGCTGGGAACTGGCTGATCTATCATGGTTGCATCACCAGCATCAATCGGCTGGGTCATATCGAGGCCGAGAATCGAGTAGTAGTTTGTCTCAATCTCATTGTCGTACGGTAGCCAATTGATGGGGAAGTCCCAGTCGATATCGTAAGTGGACAGATCATAGTCAAAACCCGGTTGCTGCTCGTTCCCAGCACTGTCGATGAAAGGACTGTCCTGTGAATGTGGTGTTTGGTGTGAAGGTAGCGCGAGCTGCAGATCTGGCTGTACGTGCTGAGGCTGCGAGGCGTGATCTACTGTCTCGACTGGGCTGATGAGAGTTTGGTTCGGAGTATGCGCAATGACACCAGTTTGTGAGGCCGGAGATGCTTCGACGGGCTTGTTTCTGGTCTGGGGATAGGCGCATTCTAGCGCTTTGGTTGAGCAGCGCAGACACGGGAGGTTTCTTGAACATTTCTCGCGTGCCCGGGCGCACTCCAAACACGCTCTACGCCGCCCGACATCGCGTCTCGACATAGCGGACGGATGATCGTGGATAGCGACATGCTTTGTCAAGATATCACTTCCATCCAATCAGTGCCTCTCCCATCAAACTACTCCGCGCCGCTTACCTGCGCGTAAAGCTCTTGTGACAAACATCACATTCAAAGCCCCTCAGGCTATCGTGGCCTTTCTGGTGTCGCTTCAGATGCTCAGATCGCTTGAAGCTTCTTGGGCATTGTGAACATTGGTACTTCTCCATCGCGAAGAAGGTTTCGGACGTTTTTAAGCTTGTTGAAGCGTGATTGATGTTGTTTTGTGAGGGTGATTCGATGCAGAGCGAGGTCGGGGTTTTCCCCACTCGCGAATGGACATATCGGGCTAGAGTTGGTCTAGAGTCTGGGGTAAAAGTCACATCGGATGATCAAACTAGGCGCACCAATCTTGGAGAAGCATGGATCAATCTCTGCTTCATTGAATCGGCGAATTGACGTCAGGCTTGTCGACATATCGGGGAAAGAAGATGAAACGCAACGCCAGCAATGTTATTCTTTACTATTTGGGAGCCAATGTATTTATACCTGCAGTTCACTTCAATTCTATAAATTGGCCATTTTCGATATGGATCGCGACAATTCTCATGGCATATCACCATGGTTCAGAACCATCACGAGAGAAGCAAAAACTATCTTTTCGCCGCTTTATCTAGCCAGACCTCTTTCGGGCATCAAATGACTGCTTTCATGAACACTTGACCCGTTTCCCCTCTTTGAGGCTGGTCCCCGGTGGGAGCTCCGGTGGGATGTCCGGGCTCCCACCACGAACTAATGACATGCACCAATTGATCAACAATCGTCAATCATGACTCGCATATCAGTATATCATGTCAAACCAGAATCATTTCTGAGATTCAATTCCTCCATCTTCACTTCGACATATCGCCAAACATGTCTCATCCCCAGTCCATCTTCCCCCATACAACCTTGACACCAGGTTCCCTCCTCCACCGTCGAAGAGCCACGGTCTCAAAGACAACACTGCACACGCAGCTCAAACGACTTCGCGAGACAGGCCGCTATGATTGCTTCAAACTGCAATGGCATGAGATCTACGCGGACAAGTCCATGTGGCCTGTACCCTTCCATCTCTTCTGGGATAGCGACATAGCGAAATGGATCGAGGGCGCTTGTTATTTGCTCCATGATGAGTTTGATGCTGAGATTGACGCCGCAGTGAAGGAATTGGTTGAGATGATTCGAGGGGCGCAGCAGAGTGATGGATACTTGAATGTTCATTATACTGTTGTTGAGCCGGAGAAGCGGTGGACGAATTTGCAGGACATGCATGAATTGTGAGTGTAGAAGTCGTATTTTTGTGTCCGTTTACTCATTTTTCAGATACAACGCTGGTCATCTGATCGAAGCAGCCATAGCCCACCACCAGTACTACAAGAACAACCTTCTTCTTGAGCCGATTGAGAAATACGTTGCCTTGATCCACAGCACTTTTGGACCAGGGGAGGATCAACTGCACGGATATCCTGGACATCCCGAGATCGAGTTGGCTCTATTCCGCTTATACGAAGCCACCGGAAACAAGAACACTTACGACCTATCTCGATACTTCCTCGAAGAACGAGGTAACCCCAAAGGTCAACATGGACAGCTTTACTTCGAATGGGAGGCAAAGCAACGTGGCCAGAGTCTCTACCAGCGCCCTGATCCTTACCCCGAACACGGATCTCACTGGTACTGCCAGGCTCACCAACCCATTCTGGAACAGCAAACCGTCGAGGGTCATTCCGTACGCGCAATGTATCTCCTCACAGCGGTAGCCGACATGCTCTGCATCGATGCATCCGGCTCTCAATCACTCATGACCTCATCAAGCTGGAAAGACGCTGTCTACCGCCTCTGGGACAACATGGTCACCAAAAAGATGTATCTTACCGGTGGCATCGGCGCCATCAAGCAATGGGAAGGTTTCGGACGCGATTATTTCCTCCCTCAATCCACTGACGAAGGCGGATGCTACGCTGAGACCTGCGCATCTATTGCAGTCATGATGCTAGCCGAGCGACTTCTACACATCGAGCCTGACGCAAAGTTTGCAGATGTCATGGAACTTTGTTTGTATAACAATGTCATGACGGCGATGAGTCTTGATGGAAAGGCGTTTACGTATGTTAATCAGCTAGGGAGTTCGGAGAGTGATAAGAGTGTGAGGGAGGAGTGGTTCTGGTGCGCGTGCTGCCCGCCCAACGTGACGCGGTTGTACGGGTCATTAGGGGGATATCTTTGGGACTTTGGGGAGGAGAAGAGGAAGGAGAATTTTGTGAATGTGCATTTGTATACGAATGCTGAGTTGAAGTTTGGGGCTGGGGAGGGAGAGGTTGTTCTTCGGCAAGAGACGGATTGGCCATGGGATGGACTCGTCAAGTTTCGACTTACGAGTCCTGCGTCGGTGAACACCACGATACGCCTCAGGATTCCAGGCTGGTCTCAGAATCAGTACACACTGGACCCAAAGCCCAGCGATGGTAGTTTCCACTTGCACAAAGGCTATCTCACGCTCGATCCGTCTTACACAGCCGCTCATCCTGTCTTCTCACTTACAATCGGCAACTTCACGCCTCGATACATCGCTCCGCATCCCTATACCAACCAGCACACTCTGACACTTGCTCGAGGACCACTGGTGTACTGCATCGAGGATGCAGACAATACGTGGGAAGGAAATCACTTCAAGGACGTTGGGCTCAAGGCGGGCAGTGCGGTTAAGGAAGAGAGGCTGTGTATCAGTGGGACGGATGAAGAGTATATTGCGTTGAGGACTTCATGCTGGCGACGCAGTGGGAAGTTGGATGAGGATGTGTCGACACCTGGTTTTGTTGTTGGGGATGATGGATCGGGTTTTGATGATGAGAAGGAGGGCGTTTTTGTGCCGTATTATCTTAGGGCTAATAGAGGGGGAAACGGGCATATGAGAGTTGGTCTGTATCATGTACAGGGCTAGTTCATCTCAAAGTAAGAACATAGAAAAGACATATCAAGATCAAGATTGAATCAATCAGACTTATCACGTTCTCCAGATCGCTAAAACTTCATTTTCTTTACACACCAGATCATTCGTATGTAAACGTAGAGATGAGGATTGAAAGATGAGAATCAGACCACCATTAACGTCTCAAAACATCTTTGCCATAAATCCCAACCAGTCTACTCTACAAACTTCCTGCACTCCTCATTCCTGAGGACAATCCTACACGGAAAAGGTTTGACACGAGAAATAACACCCGGCAACTGCTCATAGCCAACCTCAACCTCCCCCCCCTCACCATCCAAATCTTTCTTAATCTCAAAAACCGCCAACGTCTGCGCAATACTCAAGAACAAAGTCTGCTCAGCGATCCAACGCCCCGGGCACGCTCTTCTCCCAAACCCAAACACAAGATCCGACGGTGAAGGCTCGTTAAACGGCTCAAAATACCGTTCTGGCTTAAACTCCATTGGATCATGGTAGATTTCTGGATCGTGCGTGAGAGACGCTACTGCTGGGAAGAGAAGAGTGTTCTTGGGGATGAAGTAGCCGCGGTATGTATCGTCTTCAGTCGTCATGTGCGGGAAACCCATTGGGGCGAGGGTATGCCAGCGTAGTATTTCTTGGGCTATGGCATTGAGGTAGGGAAGGCTTGGCTTGTCGGTGAAGGAGGGGAGGCGTGAATCTCCGATGGCGCGAGAGATTTCTTCTTGGGCTTTCTTTTGGACGTTGGGGTAGAGAAGCACGGCTGCGAAGAAGGCGAGAAGTGTTGCTCCCGTGGTGTCAGTTCCTGCGTTCATGATCGACGCTGCAGTCCACGCGATGACACTCCCTTCCTCGGGATCAATCTTGCGGTGAATGTCCTTGATGAGACCAGCGACTTAGGAAACATCGTCCTTACTATTAGCCATCTGCTCTTTCACGTATTGGTAAGGATCTTGGACGTTCTGCAGGAGATGGTTTCTGAAGAGTTTAGCAGTCTTCTTGAAACCAGCACCTGGCATCCACTCTGGAATATACCGAAGCCATGGAATGAAGTCTACCATCCATGCACCTGGAGTCGTAGCTTGAGAGAACTCTTCCATCACAAGATTAGCCATGGTGACGATGTGATCGTTTCTCTTGGGGTCTGTTTCGTAGTTGTATAGGATGCGGAGCATGATTGAGCCGGATACTCTGCAGCCTTGTGAGTATCTACTTCGCGAGTTGGAAGGAAGACGTACTGGTTCAAATGGTCTGGAAGATTCTGACTGTTGGGATCTTGATGTAGTCTCTTCAACAATCCGAGGATCTCTAGTTCTTGAATGGGCTCGAATCGGGTGATGGATTTGGGGCTGACTTGGGTGGCTGTGAGTTTGCGATGCATTCGAAAGGTTCGATTGTACGGCATCAAGCCCATGACACCATCGTAACCAACACTACATCAGCTCGTTAGCATAAGAAAGATACAATTGGAGATGTGTGTCATTACATATCCCCAGCAAAGACCAGCTTGGGCCGTGAAGCACTCTTCATCGCTCGCGTCTCGAGAAGATCAATAATGACCTGTCTATCATGCAAAATAACAAAACGTTGTCCAAGCACAGTAACTGAAGTTATTGGCCCGTATTTCTCTTTGTGACTCTGCCAGTGAGGCCATTCTAGCGTTCCGGGCGGTGGGAGATCGCGGATGTTGCCCAAGAGTGGTAGACCTTTGGGACCAGGTGGCAAGGGAGGTTTCTTAGATCGTGATATATGTTGGACGAGGAGAAAGGATAGTGATGCCAAAATGGCTGTGACTGGAATAAGAGAAGCAGACATGTTGAAGGATGAAGCAAGAAGGCTGTGTGATGGAGTGCTCTTGACGAGGGCAACTTATGGTATTTAACCTTGCGTGTAGAATAACCTTTCAAGTTTGACGGGCTAATCATCATTGCGCTACGACTTGGACTACGACGTCTGTCTGACACGGTTCACTAGTCTTGATCTTAGCATCAGCATTATTTCCGTGCCTCATCCATGCTTGTTACAGTCAGATTTTGGGGCTACGAGCGGGACCATCCGCTTTGGCGTGTGTTTGATTGGGCAATTGAAACAAGTCGCAAAGGGACTCACCTTATTGGGTGCCGTGTTTTGAACGGGATCTGAATCCTTTGATTGCAATGATCGCAAGTCAGCGTTGGGGGTAATGGGACTCTGTCTTGTAAGCCTCTGTCTTTCTTTCGACAGTCCCAAGGTTGTTTGTTGACTCTTTGCATCGTCTTGTTCTCCCAGAAGTCAATCAACAACCTGACATCAACAATGTCCAGCGACGACCGTGAATAGCATCGTCATCTGGTGGCATTCCAAGGTGCTCGCCTTGAAACGGATTCACTTCAGTCGCACATCTGTTGTACTCCGGCAATTTGCAGGTGGCTCCGAGTGTTGTCTTCAGTTGCTTGCCTTGAGACCTACATTCTGGGACTTCAGAGACTGAGCTGGTTCAACGCTGACCATTGGGGAGGTTTTGTCGAGAATGACGTCTTGAAGATGTTGGTAAACCATCAACGCATGCTTCTGATGATGGCGATATTTGGGAACCACTGAGGATCGGCATCGGCTCGAGAAATAGTCTGTTAATTCCGAGTCAAGGGATCAAGTCCAGCTTCAAGCTTATATGCGATGGAGAGCGTTGGACTAAGGAAGATAGGCCTGTGCTTTGGGGTTCCACCTTTTGTCGCCTTGTAGGTCAAGTGAATGAGAGGCATACCGGCGAGGCTGATGTCTTGTTTCAAGAAATATCTGCGACCAAATGTATGAGCATTTTCATCTGAGCAGACGCCCCTCATATTGCACCGCATAACCCTCTCAGTGCAGCGAATTCCTACTCCTCCCGCCTTCGGGCTCGTATCTCAACACCTCCACTCACATCACAGGATTCATCCTATCGCCTCTTGCATCGCCCTTCACAAGCGATCGAGAAGACGACCAGGTTCGTTAATTCCACAGGTTTCTCTCCATCCTTTCATCATTGTCGGCTCACTGACGCTTGTTTGTAGTCACATCGTGCGACCTCACAACAACGAGGCAATCCGCACAGAGTTACAACTCGTTCAGCCAGAGTCTGGCTTCATCATGGCCTTCAACAACAGAGATCCCGTCGTTGGATCTGTCAACGACGATGCCTCTCAGATCATGCAGCGCGCAATTGCCGTTGGGCAAACCGTGGCAGATTTGGTGAAGGAGAGTGAGCGATCCAGAGAAGCGAGAGCCAACTGGCGTCTCGGTTCAAAGATCTATGATCTCAGAGGCCGTATTGATGACCTAAAACACCGTCTGCAAGCTTGTGAGGAGGAAAACATTGACTTCAGAGAAGCGCTCAAAGCCTCGGGGCAGCGCACCGCTGAAGCTGAGGCAAAGGCTAAGGTCAATGCTGATGCTCGTATCGCTCAGCACACGTCTTATATCGAAGCTCGCAATGCGCAAATGGTCGAGACCGTTGCAGAGACTGTTGAGAAGCTAAAGAGAGATGCGGCCGCTCGAGTCGCCGCAGCTGAGACCCTTGCTGATTCTCAGATCCGCGAATTGTCTCGGGACCGAGATCGTAACGCTGACATGGTTGGCCTTGCCCGTACGTTATCCCAATCGTTCTGAACGCTGATAGAGCTAATCATATCTGAAGGGAAGCATGCCGCATGGGGACAGCACAAACTGCGCCTTCTTCTGGAGAAAGTTTACAGTATGGGCTATCCCCACAAAGACCCTCTGGCGCTTTTTGTATTCGACATCAGCGAGGGTTTCGGGGAATTCAGAAATGAGTTAGACCACTTTCTCGACAACGGCTTCCTGGACGATGATGTACCCGACTTGGGGCCTGTCCCCGAAGACGAAGGGGGTGCTTTGTTCAGCAGAACCTACCGCAACTTCCCCAAACCTGGCAAGACCGGAGAAGAGGTCAATCAACCCGAATCCGAAGCCTCTTCCAGCGACGAAGGAACTGCCAGTCACGCTGATTCGTCTCCGTCTACCAAGCGAGCCAACGGCTCTGAAGGCCGGGCTGGACATGGGGCCAAGCGTCAGCGAACAAAGTAGGGGCGACGATGATCAGACACGGCACATGGATTGTACTCCTCGGGCGGTTTAAAGAGTACTGGTTTGGGAGATCGGGTCACTGGACGTAGAATGGGAGACGGGGCGTTATCTTCAGAGATGATAGAGGTTGCCAGGAATGAAGGGGAGAGCTCCTTAGGGTGCTCAATTGAAGACACCAATATATCCCATTCCACTTAATATTTCTCATATTTTTATCATGCTCACGTTCTGTTTTCAGGGCACGTTGACATGCTTATGCGTCTACTCCTCTCACCTGACGCGTCAATCTGGCGTTCCCTGGATAGTCTAAGCGTGGTGGCATTTCCTACTTACCCGCAAGCTTCTCGACGTACGGACTTGTCAAAAATTTAAATAAAAAAACGTAGTTGGTCAGTAAATCCGCTCCACGTTCTACAGAATATCCATGCCTTATTCCTGATTCCATCGGCGTCTTCCATCGACGTATTGGTGGTACACAGTAAATGTGTTAGGGACATAAAAAAATACTTTCCGCGAGACCTGGTTCGAACAGGTAACCTAACCTTCCAGTCTACAGCCGAACGCTCTTGCCAGTTGAGCTACTCATGGTGACCCACTTCTAGTAACAGGGGTCAAAACTTTTGGTATATAGAGCATACGGAGAATAATAGATCAAGACAAGATTCATAACATGTTAACGCTCACCTTGCACTAATTGAAGTAGGATTGTATGTTATGCTAATGCAGACTCAATCAATAGACATTTTGATTAAGATGTCCAACAAGAATTTATCATACTATCTTGGTTTACTTGCGATTTAACGTGTATAAGGTCAGCACCCCGCTGCGTCATTTGCGCCGGGAATAAGGTGCTGAAAATGCATCAGAGCCGGGTCTCCATATTCAGGCGAGCATGCGGCCCGACCAACCCAAAGCTCATCGACGCGACCTCGGTCTGTTATTTCCAGGCAAGGATCCCCAAGTCACAAGCTTTTCGGGAGTGGATTTCGGCAGGTTTTTAATTAAAACAAGATCCAAGTTTCCTGCGTTAGGATGCGACAGCGGACAGCCCAATGTGTCAAGATTTTAGCTATGGCTGCCTCCTTGAATGCACAGGCCGGGTCGCGTCGTGTCGTGTCGTGCCGAGGTGGGCGACAGTGGTGAAAGCACATGGTGCTGGTGTTGGATTGAGTAACCAAGGGGACCCAAGGGAGAGTAAAAAATGTCAGTTTACGGGCAATCATGTTCTTGTAAGCTGTTGCTGTATTATTCGGAACAGACACGTGTATGCTCCTCCTCCGCAAGGTGATGGTTGTTGGCTGGTGATGTTTTGTCTTAAAACACGGTCGCTACCCTATGACTCGACCATGAGTCAACTTTACGTGTCGAATACCAACGACAAACACACTCGAGAGGGAAATGCGTTAGAGTCAATGGAAATGAATAAATAATAACAATCATTTGATCAACAAATATTTGGCGGAAGAAATTGGTCTGCGACGTCACAGCAACAGTTATCCGAGCACGTGGTCAAACTCCAAAACGAGCAATCGTTAAAGCAAAACAATGAGACAATTCATCACGGTCGGATCACCACTACACATGAGAAGAGGCAACAAAATTAAGACAAATCGCTTGCAATTAATTGACAAAGAAAATCTAGAGTAAAGAAGGTCTAAATACATCCAATTAACCCACCAAACAAACATGTACATGAATTGAAACCCCCGACTCCAACACTTTTTAAATCCAGGCCAAAACTTTTGCAATTACATGTCCCGCCAATTCGTACATAATAAAATACACGCTAAACCACAAAGAATCGAGGGTATCCTATGATGTACAAGTAGCCAAGCTTACAGGTCAAACGCTAATACAGTGAGAGAGAAGAAATAAAAAGGAAATTAGAGACGGTTCGTGAGAGCAATGCCCGGCGATGCAGGGCGATCGAGCTCAAGACGGTGCATGTGCGCGTCGAGAGCGCTGACGGATGTAGACGCGCCAATGGATGTGTGTCGCTTGTGACGCGACGTCTTCTTGGTGACGCTCATCTTGCGAGGGCGTCCGTTCTTCTCGGCCGGCGACTTGGGGCACTTGTCGTCGCATGTAGCGTTCGAGGAGATGGAGGATGTAGATGAGTGCGTAGATGTCGTGCTAGCGTAGGATGCAGCGCGCGAGATGGACGAGTGGATGGACGAGCGCGATGATGCTGTCTGGGGACGCTCGGCGATGTCGGAGAGGATCTCCTGTGGCGTACGCGGCTTGTCGTTCACCATGCCCAGACAGCGCTGCCACCAGCCCTTGTCCTTCTCATCAGAGAACTCAACCATATCGCCAAGCGCCTCCTCCGCACGCTCTGTCTTGTCCTCGTCGAGGCGCAGGGCACCGTGCTCAGAGGCCAGCTCTAGCAGGGCAGCTGCGTCGCAGGCGTCGCGTCGCTTGCTGTTGTCGTTCTCGTGTAGACCGCAGGCGTCAATCTTGAAGATGATGAGGTCTTCGAGCGACGTGTACGGGAGGGTCGCTTCGTTGGTGACATCGCGGACGCGCTTTGCTGAGTCGGGGAGGTATGGGCTCAGCCAGTCGGGGATGAGCTTGACTTCGATCTCCCAGCCGCTTGTGTGGCGGTACAGAACAGTGCCGGACTTTTCGACGAGGGGACTGATCGGGTGGCCGACGATTTCCTTCTTGACGCGGCCGGGGGAGGAGGATTTGCTGATGACCAGGTCGATGCTCTGAGACGGTCAGTGTTAGCTGGTGGTGCGCAAGAGTGGTCGCGATTGAGGGAAGACGTACTGCTATGCGGTTCTGGCGCGAGAGATACTTTGCGACAGCCAGATCGCCAATGACGGCGAGTTTGGTGTTCTCCAGGCCGGGAATGTCGGCGATGAGACGGATGATGTGAAGTGCAGCTTGTTCAAGCTGGGCGAAGCTTAGTCTTTGCGCCATGGTCTGCACAGGTTGCTTTCTCTCACAAAAGCGACTAGAGACTTCGCCCGCTGCGTTCAAAAGGAATGAGATACAACAAGAACCCCTTCCATCCTTTTGCCTGCGCAGTCCCCTAGATATAATAATATTAATCGGCTGTGCTGTGTGTGTTTTTTTGCCCTTTGGTCCCTGCGTCTACGGCACAACCCAAACAGTGCCCAACTTGGCCATTTCTACAGGGGGTTCCAAGGATTGTGCCAATGGGATGGTCTGTGTACCTGACCTGCCAATCTTAAAATCTCAGGGTATGGGTTTCAATGCCCAAGGGGGGAATTTGTCTTGCTTGGAATGGGCGACTTGAATTGGCAGCGATGTCCTTGATGATTTGTTTTGTTGACTTGAGAAAGCAAGGCTCGCAGGTGATTCTTGGAATGAGTGTGCCGGGAAATGAGCATTGACCCAAGGGCAGTGCTGACACGAGCCTGGAAGCCGGGGTTTTCTTTTTCTGTCCCTGATTGTTATTCCTTTTTACTCAATATCTCGAATATTTCTCGGGCAATTACGACGTTTATTCTCGTGCGAAAACTTTTATCGCATGACTTTTACGGGGAATTCATGGTTAATTGATCCCGGGTTGATCCAAGTTGTTTTGATCCGGGCATTTTAATTGAAAGGCCCGAAGATCGTGATCAGCGGCGTAGTGAAACAGACTGCGCAGTTTCAGGCTGACATTTTAATGTCGCTGGAATGAGTCCTCCCTTCAAAACAATTCGAGTCATAGTGTACATGACAATTAATGGGTTTATACGGATAGATTTCCCCAGGATCCCGGGCCGTAGCGGATTTATTTCCATCAACTATCCACTTGACGACGTGCACCTTGCCCGATTGAAGACGCTTCCGTGGATACTGATCAATGACGTCGTATACCCTAGAGAGAAGCCCTTGAGGATCAATTGAGCCAGCACAGCATTTGTCCAGGCATGCGATGCTTTAAATAATTAACCTATACCGTCTCTGAATTGATTTAAGCTGGATAGAGTGTCACCATAATAAATAGCTTTATTGCGACATAGCCTTATTGGCATGTAAACAGAGACAAATCGTGACTAGGTTCATCTGGGCATGACCATTTGGCTGGCGACAGCCTTTGTTTCCGTGGATTCAAGCATCGTGTAGTGGAAGCTGATTACTAACTGTTTCAAATGAAGAGACAGCGATGTAAGACATCTGTACCTGCCAAATGGAGTCCAAACCCACCATGATTGTCCAAAATTGCAATGCAGCGTCAATATCGTCAAGGCTCGCAGAGCGACGCGATTAGGGTGCCGAAATAGCAGCGCTATATATATAGTTCAATAAGAAGGCAAAACTTCAACAACATCCGGTATGGTGTAGTGGCTAACATTTCGCGCTCTCATGTTCTGAGGGATCAGTACCGCGGAGCCCAGGGTTCGATTCCCTGTACCGGAGTTTGCTTTTGCTATTTTTGCCACCAAATTCTTTTAACATTTCATGTATTAATTGTGTACTACGATTATTTATGCTTATGCACTCTTTTACTTTTTGTTCCTCTGCTGCATATATAACACACCTGTAAGTATTAATAATATTGTCCCTCAATGTCCTGCTGTTGACTCTTTCGAAAGTCAGGCCCCAGAATCTCCTCCTCGCTCTGATTGTCACCATATCCCCTCTCTGCCCCTTTCCCAAACACCTTACTCTTATTATATGAACTTCTGTTGCCCCTTCTCTCATAATACTGCACAGAAGCTTCGTATATGCTGTCCTTTTTGTGTACCTGGGCTGGATACTTTGTACTTCCACCGATGGTCTGCAGAGGAAAGGATGCGCCAGAGTTCTGCTGATACTTGCTGCTGTTGCGAGAACTCCATTTACTGAAATACTTCTTGTAAAGAGGTCTACAGACAGGGATGCCGATGCAGATCATTGTTACGGTCATTTCGGCGGCGGACCAGACGATCAGGCCAACTGGATCCTCTGATGGATGTTAGTCATGATCTGTATACCTCAAGGAAGACATACTGGTGTGATTTGGGCTCTTTAGCTTTGGTACCTCGAGGGTTCTCTTGATTCCAAACACTCCGGCACTAAAGGCTCGTTAGCTTGGTTTGAAGAACACGATAGGAGCTGTTCATACATGACGCCGAGACTAAGACTGCTGAGGATGATAATCTTCTCTTTCATCTTCATCTGCAAGCCCCAGATGAATAACCAAGGGAAGCCAGCAAGAAAAAAGTCCACCACGACACAAAGAACTGCTCACGTTAGTTCTATCCACGCACGCTCACATTGAGTACTCACTGCAGAGCAACATGGACGCAGGAGCCGTGTCCACCGTACATCGCCCACCAGGTATAGTCCTATCCCAGAGGTAATTCGGCGGAGTGCACTGAAGCCAGTAAACAAAGCAGACAGTGATGGAAGCGCACATCAAACTAGCCATGGATATCCAAATAGCCACCTTGTGCCATTGCTGCTTCACAAGTCGAAGCAGAAACAAGCCGAGTGACCATTTCGCTAAACTCATTCCTACTATCGCAAAGCTTTGGCTGACGGCTTCGAAGATGAGCGCGGGGGCTAGGTCGGAGGGGTTGTTCTGGATGACATCGTCCATATCTTGGCCAACGCCGTAGTCGACTGCGACGGTTGTGAATACGGTATCGAGGAGGAGAAATATCTACTGCTCATCAGCAGAGTTCAGGTCGGTATCGTGTCGTAGCTTACCCAGGCTAGATTGTAGACATGGTCGTCAATGCCGAATGACTTGACGACAAAGATTCTCGTATACGCCCTCAGCAGAACAAAGACAAGCGCAACAACCGTCAAAGCCCACATCGCCCCAATGACCCAGGGGCCTTCCTCCTTGATCGCCATGACGAGTATCTCTCTGGGAATATGCGCTGTAACTTATAAACCTGACAGTTCAGTTCAGTCCAGTCAGCGAGAGAAAAAAGTAACCACTGAGATGATTTTCGCGATGAACAGAAAAAAGGCAGAACCAACTGATTTCCTTCCAAGCCACGCAGAATAAATACAAACACAGCGTACGGGTTCATTCCCAAAGCGGCACTTCTAGACTCGAGATGGCGAAATGCCAATGCTATACATACAGGCTCTCAGCATTCCAACCAGACCTAGGGGATCGGATAGCAATCCTCGAGTCGGCACAAGCGATATCTCTCATGGTTTCTCGTACGGCCTTAACCCTATTTCGTTGACGTGGCTTGGGGTAAAGGGGATGCGATTGGGTAGACTTTAGCCAGTTTGCTCATAAGGCGCTATTTCGTCGAGGGAATTGGAATAAGCATTAGGCGATCTGACAATAGCTTTATGGAGGGTACATGCGGGCGCTTGGGAAGATGGTCTGATCTGAGATCTGTATATCTTCAACGAAGCTAGCAGTGATCTGGCTCTAGTGTTAAAGCTCTTTCGACAATCGAGACGACGCTCTAATCTGTGCCTGTCGGAACTCAAGTGTAACTCAGATCTCTATGATGTCGATTTAATTGATCGTCGGCCTCGGGTGTGACGAAAACGGTGTACATTCCTTTATTGTCTGGGTCGAGACGAATGTGGCGTTGGCGACAATAGAAACTTTGGATGAGATGCTCCGCGCTACGCCCGCTGATGATCCGCGCTAGAGCTCTCTAAGTGGGTACCTGTCGCGGAATTTGATCGTGAGTTTAATTGATTTGAGATGTGCATTTTTCGGGGAGCTATATAAATGATGTCGTGTATGACTATGGTGCGAAGATGTTAATGTCTGGATGTTCTTGCTACTTACTGCCCAGTTTCTGTACTACAAACCTTTCGACGTGATTTGTTGTCCAGCATTGGGAATGGTAATTATTTCATCGAAGTGCGCAAAGACCCATGAGGCTGGCACTGTTGCAGGGTATGGTTCTCAATTGCCGCCGTTGTGTCAACATGCTCCGTATAGTCACTCCGTTTTCGCATATACGGAAGATCCTCACGTCTTGTTCCCTCCTGCACGGTTCTGGCTGTACCAGAAAAAGGTTTGTTGACGATTAGCCTTAGCATCGCATTGAATTGTCGAGCAAATGACTATAGCCCTTGAGTCGAATCCCTTGATTGTGCATGATCGTGAAGGCGAGACCGCCATCTACAAGCTCAAATGGAGTCTCTCTTTCTCCCTTTTTCCCCGAGAAAGTTGATCTCGACTAGGCGGATTATGCCCCAAGATGAGCTGTCTTGTGTTATCCTGATATGCAAGGTTCTGTTGAGGTGTCACCAGCCTATTTATTTCGCCAGTAGACAAGGAATTATCTTCGGATACGAGGGCAATTGCGGGCATGCAGAGTATGTTTTTAGGCTATCGCCCTTCGTTGATCTCTCAGTACTGCTGCAACGTTGAACCTAGCCTCTCAGAGCTTAGTAGGCCTCCAGTGTCATATCCTGGATCTCGGTATTTATCGGCCATAGACGACCAAGCTATTCCCGGGCTGCCATTGGGATGTGTTTTATAGGCCAGTTCGGTAACCCGGCGAATGGCCGTAAGGCAAGTCCTAATTTTAGAACGGTTGGTCTTTCTGGGGAAGCCGGCCAGAGTTGGCAGTCAGTCTGGTATCGCGCAGGGATAAAGACTAACTGTAAGTCACATGGCTTAGACGCACCAGTCAGAGCGCCTTCATCCGTCAGCAACCTTGTTCTAGCCGTTGTATCGATAACGCTCAACGACATGGAAGCCGATGGGCTTGCTCAAATTTAACTAATGGTAACCTATCAACAGCGACAAGACTAGCAGAGGATCAAAGTCGCTGCGATCTATCAGATATATACATAAATATAACAAGCACTCTGTTTCCTTTTCTTTACCAGGAGCAACACGCCCACCAGGACTCGACTCCTGCGGTTAGAAGTCGTGTAGTCCGTGATAAAGCATCGGAATTCCGTGCTTGCAGGATCTCCCTCCATGCAAGTCCAGACAAACCCATAAAATCCATCAACATGCATCGACCGCGATAGGGCAATGTAACAGATAAGTGGCAAGCTGCAATAGGCTAATCCAGATCTTCAATACCAGATCGAGAAAAGTAAAGCTCGGTGATGGCCAGAATCAGACCATGCGGTAGGGCTAGGAAATGCAACCTGGCATCCGCGATAAGGCATCCGTCGTCGATCTCCCATTCTAGAGCCCGCTTATCACGCGCTCAGTCCGAGCATGATGCAGCAAATCGCGGCCGACCGTTGCAAGCTCCTTGTCCAGGGCCTTCAGCGGGTCATTCCACCTTGGGATAAAGATGGACCAGGGGCTGAGCAGTTCCTGGATGGAGACACACGGCGGGGATTGAGTGATGCTGACATGTGTAATCAGGATTCCATATCCGTACTTGAACATAAGACAGGTCTGGAGCAACTCTCAGACCTGCCTATTCAGTAGCATTCGCGATTGATAGCGCCAAGATGACGGCCAAGAAATGCATCATGATATTTAAATCCGAAACCCGAATGCCAAGTGACATTGCGTGCGATTCTAAGCGGAGAATTATCACCTCGGCGCCGAGAAAATGGCCTATCGTACCCGTCTTGGCCCAGACAACGAACGACATGCGGCTCTGCAGTAGCAATTAACCTGCCTTTCACATCTCAATTACGCGATAATAACAAGGTGTCAAGCACGATATCTCAACTGTATCTTGCACCATGACCCAAACCCCCAAAAAGAATCTGGGGGAAGTCGTTTCCTTTACTCGATAAATTGGAGAAACTCCATTGGGGAAAAGTCAAGTGGAGAAGCGAAACAAGGGAGTCCGAGCCGCTAAGCAAAGGGTCCTCTGCACTGGGAACTTCTGACCGGGTCTGCAACTACAGGGGGGGATGCTCTACAATCGTTGTCTTGGCGGGTTCCAAAAGGTCGTGGGGCCGCTGAGCAGCGTCAAAAGTTCCGACGCCACGCGCGTGTAGGTCTTTTCTTGGCAGGTTGATTAAACGCGCGAAGCAGACGAAAGACGTTCATTACTAAAAGAACGGTTGGGTAATGTCAGATTTGGTCTCTTACATAATAAATAGAGTTCCCCCGCGAAAAAAAAAGAACCTTGTTTGCAAGCTTATCTGGAGAAGGGCCAAAAGGGGAAGCTGAGTGTTGGATCTGTGAGGTAACGAGATCCGTTTTACGAGGTTTTGACATGGAAGGCGTGCGTCTGATGTTTAAAATGTTAATGTTAATTCAGTGGGGACTGGGGATATTGACAGGTGATATCTCTGCATGCAGTTTCTGAGCCAGGTAGCATCGTGCGCTGTATCATTCAACGTGTAATTAATAGATTGCCACTATCTTCACTTGATCTCAACTGGCGGCAGTGAAAATTCGTTTAGCTGGGCTGGGAATAGTGGACAGTGTATTCCCGAAGCTGTAACCTGTTTAACCGCTTTAGGAAGGTTACCGTTACATGAGCTTTAGGGTAAAAATGAGGTTGAAGCAGAAGATGTTGGACTGGCATGCTCAGATCAGGCAGTTTTGGAGTACTAGAGAAGAATTTTAATAATAAGAGATTACTGATCCAGATATGGGCATATGAGATATGCGAATTACTCTCATATCTTGCTTCAATTCGATTGTGAAGAAGTGAAAGTCATTCTCAGGCACGCGACGCTCTCCACTCCAATGTCACCGCCAAAACCCCTGATGACACGTTCAAGCCACCACTCAACGATTCTTCCCTTTGCAAAACGGAGAGGCGACGTCGATCTTGTTAATGGCAAGTACCAACGTCCAACCGTAAAGCCAAGCCAGGCGAATTGCCTTCAGCGCTCTTGGCGTATGGGCAGCTGAAGACGCCACGCCACAGTGTCGGCAGCTGGTGGCTCGGCCCCAATCGCAGCCAAGACGTAATATAATATTCGGAGCCGGAAGACGCCCAGATCCGACGTCCAAGCCGAGGCACTTCAACACTCTAGTTAGTACTCAAAGAATTGTTCAATGCCACTGTTGCAATTCTAGGGATCCTTTACCAGGTTGTTCCCTGATGGCAAACCACTTCTCTGGGTCAAACAGATACGATGGCGACAATCTCAAATGTTCGAGAACAAAAGACAGAAGCACAAACATCCGCTTCCTTCGGCCGACGTTACGAGAAATGTCGACCTTCCCCGTTGGGTATCATGGCAAAAGGACCGATCCCGTACAAACTAGTGCTCGGGCCAATCCCCGCATGTGGCCTAACCCCGTCGAGGAACTTTTGTCGTTGAAAATGTCCTGCCCTCATTGGTCCCACGGGCAGATAAGGTCGGTCTCCACTAAACAACTCTGTTCTGTAAGGTTACTTTGACCTGCGACTCTGGGGTTTTCTGTATCAAGCTGGGATCGTCAACTTGTGCGCTTTTGAGAAGGTCGCAATCAAGGGGGACCCATAATGGAGTGCTTGCCTGCTGGGCCCTTCCGTAGATAAATCGTCTCATGTATAATTATTCACATCCCCCGCCTCAAAGCCAGGCTTCTCTCATCCCCCTCTCAACCCTCTTCTCTCTCTCTCTTTTTGACAGAAGAATCGTCAAAATGACCAGCGCAGGTCACCTCGACACAGACGCCATTGCCAACTCTGGTCTTGCCTACCCGGAGACGCACGGCATCCCTCAGATCGTCGGCAAGGGCTCCATTGACGTGACGCGCCAGCGCTCCGTCTCCGACTCGGACGATGAGCTCCCCACCGAGGAGGAGCTGCACACGCTGCGCCGCGTCTCTGGAAAGATCAAGTGGGCTATGTACACCATTGCCTTCGTAGAGGCCTGCGAGCGCTTCTCGTACTACGGCTCTGCGGTCCTGTACACAAACTTTGTCGGACAGCCGCTGCCTGATGGTTCGACCACGGGTGCGCCCGTTGACCCCAACGATCCTCAGGCTCAGGCTGGTGCGCTTGGTATGGGACCCAAGGCTGCGCAGGGTATTTCCCTGTTCAACCAGTTCTTTGCCTATCTCATGCCTCTCGTTGGGTAAGTCTCATTCTTCCCGTCGTTCGTTGTCTGTCTTTTACTAACAGTTCTCAAAGTGCCTGGATTGCAGATGCCAAGCTCGGTCGTTTCCTCACTCTTCACATTGCCATCGCCATCTCTACATGTGCTCACGTCATCCTCGTCGCTGCTTCTTCCCCCACTGTCATTGTCCGCAAGGATCCCGCTTTCGGTGCCTTCATCGTCGGCCTCATTGTTCTCTGCGTCGGAACCGGTTTCTTCAAGGCCAACGTCTCGCCTCTTCTCGCTGACCAGAATGAGGACACAAAGATGCGCGTCGAGGTCCGCAATGGCGAGCGTGTCATTGTTGATCCCGCTGTGACCAACACTCGTGTCTTCCTCTACTTTTACCTTGCCATCAACATCGGCTCCGTCTGCGGTCAGATCGCCATGGTCTACGTTGAGAAGTATCACTCCTTCTGGCTAGCCTTCTTCATCCCCACCATCTTCTTCCTCGTCGCCCCCATTGTCCTCGCCCTCAACAAGAAGAAGTACAAGCTCAAGCCTGCTACTGGCTCCGTCCTCTCCAAGTTCTTGCGCATGTTCTTCTACGTCCGAAAGCGCAGCTCTTTCTTCAGCTTTAACTGGGAGCATGCCAAGCCGTCTCAAATTCCCGTCGACCAGCGCCCTGCTTGGATGACTTACGACGATGCCTGGGTCGATGAGGTCCGTCGTGGTTTGATGGCCTGCAAGGTCTTCCTCTACCTGCCTGTCTTCCATCTGGCCTACAACCAGATGACTGGTAACCTCACCACTCAGGCCTCCACCTTGGTTCTCAATGGTGTTCCCAATGATGTCATTCAGAACTTGAACCCCATTTCTATTGTCATCATGGTTCCCCTCATTGATCACCTTCTTTACCCCGGTCTCCGCAAGCTGGGCGTCTCCTTTACCCCCATCAAGCGTATGACAGTTGGTTTCATCATCTCAGCTCTCGCCATGGTTGCGTCGGCTGTCATGCAACACTACATCTATGAAAAGAGCCCTTGCGGGAAGAATGCCAACGGTATTGATCCCAACACTGATAAGAAGTGTGCCCCCGCCGACATCAACGTCTGGGCTCAGTGTCTGCCTTACATCCTCATTGGCCTCGGTGAGATCTTCACCAACGTCACCTCTTACGAGTACGCTTACTCCAAGGCCCCCGACAACATGAAGTCTCTCGTCATGTCTGTCAACCTCTTCATGTCCGCCTTTGCCTCCGCCATCGGCCAGGCTTTCACACCCCTCTCTGGCGACCCTCTCCTCGTATGGAACTACGTCGTCGTTGCTGTCATCGCTTTCGTCGGTGGAACTGCTTTCTGGTTCAACTTCAAGCACCTCGACGCTGAAGAGGACAAGTGGAACATGCTCAAGGCTTCTGAGTTCAAGGGTACCTATCAGCCCAACGCTCTGGAGAACAAGATTTCGGAGGAGCACGAGGAGCCTGCTGCTCCTAGGGACATTGAGAAGATGTGACTACCTCCCACTTGCAAGAGTTGCTATAAATTTAGTTGTTGAGATACCACCATAGTCTATGACTAGATGCCTGTTTGAGCAATGTCAATACATATTACATGACTTTACCATTTGAGTGTCTTGACGTGAATAAATCTGTTTGGTCTTTGAGCTGTATTTGTACATGATGGTTGCGCTTGAGAGCACTTGTACCGTTAACAAATGATTCAGCTGAGCCTTTGTTCTCGCTTCACATGTTTGATGTAAACGCTGTCAAAGGTTCATTGACTTTGACCCAATTAGTCAATTCGTGGATATAAGGCCGGCGACTGGACATAGTCTTCGAGATAACAAGCGCTGATGTAGAGGCTGAAAACCCTTCATGCTGTTATGTTCTGAGTAGAGTTGGTGCTTGATACGCTATAGATAGCCAGAGGCGGGAAGAAAACTGAGGGCCTTGACCCTCGATGATAAGATGACTTGCGTAATTTAGGATAGTTCCAAGACAAACTTAGTATAAGTTTAGGATACATTATATTATGGTCTGATGTTGTCTTGCTCCCCAAGTTCAATTACCCAATGGAGTCGTCAAGGTCGGGTTGCGATAACACATAAGCGAAGATATGTACGTAGCGGGGTTCATTACCAACACCCTCACTTCTTGGGAGCGGAGACAGAGCTCAAGTGCAACGCAACGTACATTTTCATAAGGGACATATCACAATATTGATAGAATGAAGCCTGATACTGGCTGTGAGGAGGATTCAATTTATACGTACATCTCACCAGCTATTTCGTCCCCTTGGTTTTCATGCTTCCCTGTTCTCAAGATTTATATTGCCATAGAAAGGGCTGCTCTGCAGTTGAAGAGACAAATTAGGTTCCTGCACCTTGTTCAGCTGTTGAACCGCTGTGAGTTGAGGGATTCGTCCAATATGTGAGGTTTGTTGAAGATGGAGGCAGCTGAAATGTGAATATGGAACGCAGCTTGAAATCCGGGAATAACGCGAAAACAAGAGTGTTCCTGTTCGCCCTCGTAGCCAACACCATTCTGCCTTTCTTCACTGCCCAATTTATATAAGAGACGCCATTGAATGTCCCGCTACACCTCCATGTGATCCTCACTGTCAAGGGCAGATCCAGCGTTGGCATTCGCGTTCTTGAGAGCGCTCAAAGGACCACGTCCAACCCTCGCTTCAAGATCCTTCTTGATCCACACCCACTTTGGCTTGACCCGTCCGTTCGGGAGAAATGCGCTCGGCATTCCCTCAAAGAAACCCTGTCCAGCGAGCGGCCCATCGAGAAACACCCCACCAGTTGCGCGACGTCTCGCGGGAACCGACTGCCACATTTTCTGAGCGAGCTCGACGTCGAAGTCAGGAACGTCCATTCGGGGAAGGTTGATCTCGATGTTCATGGCCTGATAATCCGTTAGAGCTGGGAGGAGAGAAGAGGAGAAGGAATCGGACCTCGATTTTGGCGAGCTTTGCATGGCGTTCGACGTGACGCGCGAGACTGCCGTTGCGGTTGACGAGCATAGCTTTGCAGACAGGGCAGTTCTTGTAGGAGCGGCGGATTGAGTTGGTAGATCGGGCTTTGGGAGGTGAAGAAGAGGGGAGGGACTCGGAGACTGGAGATGATGACTTAGGAGGGGAGGAGGGAAGAGATTTGCCCTTGGGTTTGGTGTTGCGAGGCATGGTGATGAGCTTTTGTGCAGGTGAAGACGGAGAAGAATAGATAATTTATGAAGAGCTTTGAGGAGTTTTGAAGAAAGGCTAGAAGAAAGAATAGGAGGGTTGATACGGGAAAAGTCTCTAGGTGCATTTGTGGATGCATATGAAGAAGTGGCCGTGACACTGTTGACAGGTGCTGGGCTAAGATGACTCGAATAAGAGTATAATGGCACCAAATAAGACGCTGTGGACTCCGCTGCAGCATCAGAATGAGACGAAGAGGACCACCAAGTGCCGCAGGAGTCTTCGAATGCTGAAACACCCGTTCACCATGAGATTGCAAGAATCCGAGAACTTGAAAAAGAATGCAAATGCCTTCGAGGCTCAATGTCTTTTTGCCGTAGTGGTCTAGTTCCCTATGCCCATCCCAGGAGTATTCGCTTGCCCAAGCGCTGCATGAGTCTTTGGATACTGGAACACCGTTTCATCATGAGGTTGCAAGGAAGGGAGAGCTTAAAAGAGAACGCAAATGTCTTTTGGACGTCATTATTATCTAGTTCCCGTCCCAAGAGTGTTCGCCTGCCCATATCCATGCCCAAACCCATCTCAACCCCCTCTAGGGAAGAAAACTTAGGATCTTAACCCTAAATGAAAAAAAACTTGGGTAACTTGACCTAAGTTTATGATTCCTTTTGCTGAGTTGGTCTCAACACGTTGTATCAAGTCCCTCGGGCTTGAGAGAATTTGCATGAGTCGCAGCGTGCACGGCGCGGTAAGCAGCGCTGAAATTGTTGCCTAAGGTTGTAATTAATCCTCTGCGATATATCATATGTAGGGCTATTGTACTTACGGACGTCCTTGGCAAGATCGAGCAGCGAAACGGTGGTGTGGTCCTTGACTTGCTTCTCCAGCTCGTCGTTGCGGTCGGTGAGGCTGAGGCTGAGGGCTTGTGTCTCGTAGTCGGGATTGAGGTTGGCTTGTCCTCGACCAGCTTTGAGGCCGAGATCGTACGCCTTGCTGCTGATGTCCTCGAGGAGCCTATGGTGTTCGAGTGAAGCGCCGTAGATGAGCATCCCCAATTCGGAAGATCGCTTGTCGGAAGGGTCCTTTGAGGAGCTGCTGGAGCTTTGGGATGGCATTGTGTTTAGTGACGATGTTGAAGTGAAGTGACTAGAGTCTCGAAAGTGAAGTGTTTTGAACGTGATGATGGGAAAGAAAGAGGAACAGAGAAGGAAGTGGGATATAAATAGGAGGATCTCGAAGGTGCTGAGATTGGGCTTGGTGTTGCTGAATCAGAAGCCCACATGGCTTTTTAGAGAGGGGAGAGAAGCAAGCGAGGTCAGCGCGTTGAAGGGGGATGATGCGGTGTCAACATTTCCGTCTGGACTTTTCTGCCTGTTACTTCATCTCCTCGTCTGCACAAACTGATCTCAATCAGCGTGCCTTGCATCCTCAACTCCACAAACAACAAACATACATTTGACATCGAATGCCCACCGTTCATTCAACTTTTACTAGAGAATGGTTAAGCTCCGCCTCACAAACGCTTCCTCCACGGAGAAAAAGGATACACCGATGCCTGCAACACGCGCCAGAGCACAATACGAGCCTCCTTATCAAATGCTACTTCGATTCCGTCCTCACGATGGCTCTAGGAGAATCCAAGTAGGTACATACCCAGCAACCTTCTTTTCGCCCCGCGATTCTGATATGTTCCAGGAAAGAAGTCTCGTGAGCCTCGCGAAAGCGCGACCGAAGAGCCAACTGCATTGGCGTGACCTTAAAGCCGTACACGCGGCGGGACACATCGAGCCCTTGTCTGACTTCATCATTGCTGTATTCAGCGAGGTTGAGCAGAAGATGGCACCTGCCCTTGCCGTCGCGCTCAAAGAGGATGTTGTGAGGAACTGGAGTTATACTTCGACGAAGGGATTTACCAACAGAGCCAAATTGGCCAACATGTTTTCCTATGCGCAACTTACTGGCACAGGCGGCATCAAAAAGAAGCTTTGCTACCCAAATTGGTTCTTTTTGGCTGTCTGGCTCGGCCCTGGCCATCCGTTTCTCGAATCTATCCGCAAAGACATATCAGACCACTGGGGCGTACAGCTTCCGACCGACGAGATCATTTATCCGATCATCTCAAACCGCGAAACCGAAGAGAGGCTTTTCAATGGAGAAGTCACCCCAACACCCAGCGAAGCTTCCATCGAAGAGCGAGCCAAGGCTATCAAGAAAACGATTGAAGACTCAACAGTCAAGGGCCTCAGCGCTACCATCAAAGGACACCTTCCAGAAGGTCTTAGCCTCAACGGATTCGGGGACAGCACCAGGATTCAGACACTGGAGACAAGCCTTGCCTCGACAAACCGCGAACTCGAAGGCGCAAGAAAACAGGTCAGCAATCTTGAGAACCAACTCGCCGAGTCTAAAGAATCTCAAGCACGCGCACAAGAGAAGACGAACAGCGACATGGAAACCCTCCGAAAAGAGGTCCAGCTGCTCAAAACGGTACAGGCCGGCAACATCAAGAAGGATGTCGAAGCACTTCGGATGAGTCTCCTCCGGTACTCAACAAGCTGTGGACGCCGTAAGGCCGAAATCGAGACAAAGGTCCACATTGCGGACATGAAGGCTAAGAATGAGTTGAACGTCCTATGCAGCGAGGTAGCTCAATCAGCGGAGAAGGCGGAAAAGGCTGTGGAGACTGGAGCTCTACTCCTGAGCGTCCTGTCGACTCCTGGAGGTCAGAAGCGAAAGATGGACGAGATTTCTTGAAGGCCAAAAACACATGACCTAGTCTAAAGCCTTCTAAGCCTAGACTAAGGTTTACCCGGGTTTACAGAATTTAGCTAGGCTTAGAAAAGATTGTGTACTAAGTTATACTAAAGTTACCAAGGTCTTTTTGCTCCTTAGGATAAAGGTCCTAAGCTTTGCCCATAAGGATCAATAGACCAAACAAAGTTATGACATCATATACTCAAACAGCAACTCAAGATCAAAATATGTATTCGTAAATCGTATCCAACACCGTCATATATGGTATATCTCAATAATAAATCCAACGTACATAATCCATCCAAGATCCAATCTCAAATGCCAATTGAAACAACCCAAATTCCCAAAGCCTAGACCTTGCCCTGCTTGTCATCAATGACCAACAATCCAGCATCAATCCCAGCTCTAGCAAACCTATCACCCAGCACACCAACCGTGCGCTGAAAGTCCCTCTCAACACCAAAGTCCTCAGCGAGAACATCGTCAAAGAGCGTGTGCGCACGACCAACGACGATCAGATCGCCAACGCTCATACGAGACTTACCAACGGTCTCGCGGGCGTGAGCGACAGCGAGGTCGGGAACGTTGCGTACTGAGTCGACGAAGATCTCGACAAAGTTGACACGACCCTCGAGCTTGCCGGAGGCATTGCTCTTGGCGGTGTTGAGGAGATCCAAGTCACTAGCTGAGGGGACACTCTCGATGTTCTTGCCTTCGGGGGTAATGTGATCATCTTCGTTGAAGTGAAGATGGATGACGTGGATTGAGACATGAGGGTTGTGAGCGAGTTGAAGGGCGAAGAGGAGAGCGGCGCGGTCGTCTTTGCCGCCGATGAAGGGCACGAAAATACTCTGGCGCTGGTCGACAGGCCTGTGGATGATGGCGCCGTCGTGAGCGCTGTGGATTGACAGACCGGTGCGGGTTCGTGTAAGAGTTGGCTTCCTGGACAAAGAATCGCTGTGAGGAGTACGATTGATAAAGATACCCGTAGTGCAAGTTGAGCGTTGAACAGCGGCGGCAACGTAGTCGATGTACGTTCTACTGAAAAAGCGGTCGTTGGGATTACCGGTCTCGGTCAAAGCAGCAGCACCAGAGCTCTCCTCGGCCAGACCTCCATAGGTACTCCAGGGAATGAGCATAAAGTCGGATCTGGCTTCCTCGGCATACTTGACAATGGTCTCTGCGTAGGCGTTGGTCGGAATGATTGAGACTTGACCAGCGACAGCTACACCGTTGAGGCGGGAGAAGGTCTGGAACGCGGAGAAGACAGCATCGCGGGAAGCGAATTCATCAAGCTCGGCAGACTGCATGACTGAGGATGTACGGTCCGTCAACTCCATGAGACGCACGCCACGAACTTCAAGAGGGCGGTTGGGGATTGGCTGAGTCTTCTCCTCGGAAGTGGAGTCAACGGCCTCAATGCTTGAGTCTGCAAGAGCATGGGGAGTCTTTCGAGATCCTCCGAGAAGCGACACGAGGTTGAAAAGTCCGGGGAGGGCGTCGAGGCGGAGATGGAGAATGAGGCGATGAGTTTGGGACTTGTCGAGGGCTTCTTCCATCTTGTGCTCTGAAGTTTGAGCTTCAGTCTGGAGAGGGTTTCCATCCCAGTCAATCTCTCCTCGGCGCCACTTCTCGACCTTCTGGCGGTACCAGACAGGGTAGAGCCATCTAGTGAGCGGAGTGGTTGTCACGGTGGTAACCTAACTCAATCAGTGGTGAGTTGACGAGTAAACAAGAGAATACTTACTACTGCCATGACAACAAATATGGTAAAGGTTCGACTAGAGAGGATGCCGGCTTGAAGACCAATGTTCTAGAACTATTAAATAAATGTGTTGCGCCATTGACGAATAACTTACAAGCACAATAAGCTCTACAAGACCTTTACAACTCATCAAGGCACCGATAGTCAAGCTCTCTCGCCAAAGACATTTGGTGAGACGGGCGGCCAGCGTACCAGCGATGATCTTGCCGAAGAAGGCGCATGCAATGACGGCAATGACATAGCCCCAGGTAGTGCCATCGTTGAGCAGACCAAGGTTGGTATTGAGACCAGAGAGGGCAAAATAAAGTGGCAGAAGTATGGAACCGACGAGATCTTCAATCTTTTCAGTCAACTTGATGGCAAAACCGCCGTCGTGCGGACAAATGAGACCTATCAGGAAAGCACCGAAAATGGCGTGAACACCAATCGCGGCTATATTACGTTAGATATGACAGTGAATGGGAAACGCAGTCTTACCAGTGAACCAGGACGAGGCCAAAACGAGGAGAAGAGTCAAGGTAGTGATGCCCTGGGATGGGCCATTCTGGATGCTGTCGGTGCGGCGCAAAACCCAAAGAAAGACCGGTCGAACAGCATAAACCAGGAAGAGTACCCAAGCTGCTGCGGTCAAGAAAACATAGAGTGCGGTGAGTCCATTGGCGTTATTGACGAGAGCGACACTCAGAGCGAGAAGAACCCAGCCAACAACATCGTTACCAATGCCTGCAGCAAGAACAGTGACACCGACCGAAGTTGAGAGAAGCTGAAGCTCAGACAGAATACGGCACAGAACCGGGAAAGCGGTAATGGCAAGCGCAGTTCCAATGAAAAGAGCAAAAGTACCAAACTCCATATCCTTCATGGTCCCCTCGTCGCCGTATTCCTCATACAAGCCCCAAGCAACAGCAACACCAAGACCAAAGGGCAGCATCATACTAGCCAATCCGACGCTGACAGCGACGCGCCAATTGGACTTGAACATGCGCGTATCGACTTCGAGACCCACGAGGAAGAGGAAGAGCAAGAGTCCGATGGTAGCGACATTGGTGAGGACGGGCATGGACTCGGTGGGGAAGATGTTCTCCTTGAAGCCGGGGATGCGCATCATCACGGAGGGGCCGAGGACGATACCGCCGATGACTTCTGCGATGACACGCGGCTGGCCGAACTTGGAGAGCGGCCATTGTAGAAGGCGGCAGAAGAAGATGATGATGAAGGCTTGCACGATGAAGAGCGATATGGGGTCCTTGGGGTTGTAGTGGATCGGATTGAGGCCTTCGATGATGCCGCCCTGGGGCTTTGCGCCCGTGGCAGCGGCTGCTGCGGCTGTCGCAGTGGAGGACATGGCGGCTCCGGGGGTACGATCGTGTCGCTTTCGGTGTTGAAGGGTCAAGACGGCGAGAGGTTGACAGAGAAGGGGAGGAGAGAGGGGACCGTCAGCCCTTTTGTTGTGTCTGGGAAGACGGCGAGGATGAAATGGAGGCGGAGCTGGAGGTTGGTGACTGTTCCCAAAGGGCGGGCGGTCTAGGCGGGGCAAAGCCAAGGGTCTAAGGGTCTAGGCTGTCGTAATGGAGGGTGCCGACGCTAAACCTGGATGGCCCTTTTTCAAGGCTCGTTTGTATCGCGATACCGCTCTAACCTTTGCAGTGAGCAGTTGAACTTCATACAAGGGTAATTTCCTGGTATTGAGTCGCATTTTGGTGGATAACGACTAATCTATTGCGTCAAGCGTTCTATTCTATTCTGTTCTTTCGTGTCGTGGCTCGATAAGCTACAGAGCTTAGCTAGAGGTTATTCGGTGGAGAAGTTGGGGAACCCTCCAGAATGGTCTTGGCGAGTGCAACAGCAACAACAAGGCTTGTGACTGTGAATGTGTCTGTATCACCGTAATCAAGTCAATTGCGGGCGCACAAACACTCTCTCAATTGATACGGGTGTTGCAATCGGGCATTTTGGATGCATCTTGAGCTTGGTGCACGAGATCAAAGACGGTGGTCAATGTGATGCGACAGTGGAGAATAAGCTTGTCGAATTGACACTGTAGATCTCGCGAAATGTCTCATCTCTAATGTTTAGTCCATTCCATTTCTTTGTCGCAGCCTGCTTCCCATGTGATTCTCTCTTCGCAATTGGATCACATGTTGCTCACGCGCCTTTTTTGGTGTCTCACCGCTTCACGATCTAGACCCCTTCGACTCTATGATGTGATTGAGGCTGGGTCAACTCGTGATGCAAGTGTCACAAGCAGATGCGGGGAGTTCGCTGCCGCAGCATGCTAGGCTTGGCCCATTCTCCCCGCTGGATCCCCACGATGCGCGCTCTGTAATTGTTAGTGGCTCGTGTTTTATTTCTGGGCATTGCGGGAGTTCATCAGCAGGGGCTGTCAGCTGGGTTAGAGCCAAGATAAAAATATGAGCTAAGCGGGAGATGGGCGTATAGCCAGTCAGACTTTAGCCTCCGTAAATTACCCGAGGACTCATTCCAGTTGCGACAAATTGAAGCTATTCCCAGATTCGTCATTCCGAACCATCGCGCGACATTCTCATTTCCCCCGGCCCTCCCAACGTTTTTCAATGATCAACAAGTGCAGTTTGGCATCGCGGAATCTATAGATCTTTGTACTTACTCCGTCTACAAATATATGTTGACAATGGCGCGAATACACGATACTCATGGGGCTCGCGAAACAATTGGATGGGGATGAATGCGTATGGATTGCAGGTTGTGAAGCGAAAGCCGAGGAAAACAGCACAAGTTAAATTACATCATACATCTACACGGCAATGCTCGGCCACGAGCATGTCCAACGAAGCGACTTCAAGCATCGCAGCCATCTTCTCCATTGTCGCAACAATCACCAGCATCTCGCTCATGTCTGAGACACTCCGACATACTCATGGGAGCCCAAGGTTCACCCTGACCAGCGCCCTTGACCCATTGACGACGCAAGGCGTAAGATATGCAGGAGCTCCATGATGGCTTCGCTACTGTTATCGTAGGTGATGGAACGAGTTGTCTTCGTCTGGTAACTTGTCTAAATAGTACATATTGTGACTGAACTCTGTATACCAAAGCGACCATGGAAGGGAGTAAATGACGCATGATGAAAGTTGAGTGAAGCAAGTGTCTCTCGGAGGAGAGCGGCAATTGTAGGCACTATATGGACGACACAAGCGAGCGTTGTAGTTTTAATAACTTGATTGAAACACACAAATGAAACTATGCTACCTATTCGTATACTTCAAACCCCAGACTGTCCAAACCCTCCGAGCAATCTTCACCATCCAGCCCAAGTCTTCATACAAAAGAATGGAAACCGCGACCGTCCATGTAAACACAGCAACCAATTACTCCACATGAGTCATGCTCTTCTCCTTGATGTCGGCGTCCTGGTCGAATCGTCGCTCGGTCACCTCATAAGGATTGACATAGGTCGAGGCAAACTTTCTGGCGGAGACTCCCTGGTCGAACAGCATATCCAGCTCGGCATAAGAGCGGTCCTTGGGCTCAGGAAGTCGGAAGTAAGCCCAGAGGAAACACAAAGCGCAGTTTCCGGCCCAGAAGAACGCCGACTTAGCTCCCCAGTTCCAAGCCGTAGGGTTCAGCGAATACAGACCGATGATGTTGGTGTATGCAACACCAACGATGTTGTATGCGTTTCGGGCCAACACGATCGTCCTCTGGCGAAGTCTCGATGATGGAAGCTCGGCGACGAGGGAGTAGCAGACAGGGCCGACTGTGATGTCGTAGGTGAAGGTGTAGATGAGGAGCAGCGATCCGATTGCCCAGGAGTAACCAGCTGCTTTGGCAGGAATGCCCAGGCAGCCGACGACCAAGAGGATCACGGTAAGAGAGAAGAGACCCCAGACGTAGATCGTGCGACGGCCTACGCGGGACATCAACGGCCAAGAGAGGACGGTGCCGACGAATCCAAGGGCGAATTGGCCGATTGTCATGGTGAAGGCGGAAGATTCGGCAAGACCGGCTTGTTCGTAGAAGTATGTCGAGTTGCCCATGAAGGAAGAGCCGCAGATGGTCTGGCAAATCCAGGTCAGGCACGCAATCTCAGTTCGGCGGAGGTTGACCTTTCCTCGGAAGCAGTCCAGGTATCCGGTTCCCTCGCTGATCTTCCTCTCAACCTTGTCGGTGTGGACCATCATGGCAACGGTGTCGTCAGCATTGACGGATGTGCCCTTGCTCTGCAGACGCTCCAAGGATCGCTTGGCTTCCTCAACACGGCCCTTGCGGATGTACCACCAAGGAGACTCAGGTGCGAGCAACACGGCGATGAGGATAGGGATGGGCCATACCCACTGGACAGCGAAGGGGATCTTGTATGACCATTTGCTGTCCATGCTGATGCATCCGCGCAGCACGCCCGAAGCGATGAGTTGTCCAATGACCCAGCAGAGGTTGACGTAGGTTGTGAGGTAGCAACGAAGGTGGATGGGGCAAACTTCAGCGGCGTAGGTTGTAGTCAGTGTCTGAAAGACGCCCCATGGAAGACCGCAGAGGATCTCGCCGGCGAGCAGCATCGACAGGCTGACAGAGAAGAACTGGATGAAGATAAAGGCAGTCATCATGACGAGGGCCGCCGCGAGAACCTTCTTGTAACCATAGCGGTCGGCGAGCCAGCCGCTAGCGTACAGGCCTAGGATCTCGCCGACACTGGCACCGTTGGTGAGACCAGATTGCCAAGCGGCGGTGATAGAGTATCCTCCCTTCCCGTCCGGGTGTCCGTAGTATTCGTTGAAGGGCTTCATGGCGTAGAGGTTGCCAATGAGGATCGTATCGTAGCCCTCCATGATGATGCAGGTGGAGAGGGCGATTGACCATCCCATGGCTTTGGGATAGGCCCGGAGACCCTCCATGAAAGTCATGTTATGTTCGGCGGCGGCGGCATTTTCGGCGGCAGTGAGGATGCCACGGAGCTCTGCGCTGTCGTTGACCTCGTGAATGTGCTGAGCGGCGATGCTCTCACGGCGATCCTCCGTGTGAGCGGCGCCCTTCTCATCAGGCCCGTTGTATGCCATGTTGATGATTGTGAGACAGCCGAAATGATCAAAATGGGAAGAGTAAGATGGGATGAGAGACAATTGGAGTTGTTGTTGAGCTGTTCATGATTTCGGAGAGGCGAGGGGGCCATCGCTTTATAGATGCAGATCCTGTGCGCACACGAGATTCCAGCTCAGGCCAAGTTGAGAAGTTCAGGGAGAGGATTAACTCGATACGAGCAAGCGGACTAGCAGCATTGGCCAATCGGTTGACAGTCTGGAGTGTCTAGACTACCCCAAGTTCTGTCTGTGGAGTCGCGGGGACCCCAAATGTCAAATTGCTTGGCCACGCAGCTGCAAACTCTAAAGGTGAGGGTGAAGTCGTCGGTCCGACATATCGGCTGACGGTTTAATTAATTCTGTTTACCTCCGCATCAAAGGCGCCTCCTACAGGCCATATCTAGCCTAGTAGACAGTCGCGTAGCTATGTAAGGTAATAGCTAAAGGAGGTTATTCATTAAAATGCATGCTCTGTTCTGCGGGTGGCGCTATCACGGTGGCCAGAAGCAGGCGATTGAACATTCGATCTCATGCTCTGATCCGAGTCTTTCAGGTGTCAACCTTTCTTTAGTATTCTCCGGGTATTGCCGAAAATTACATGGACCAAGACAAGTCATTCTGGCCTTGAGGTCACTGCACGGGGCAGACTTCTACACTCTTGCGAAGCTCAATCTTCCAACTACTACTGCTCTAAGCATGTCTGAAACAATCAACTGAGAGACTCGAGCTACGACGTAGCTACAGCCGGAATGCCTCCGCAGATCCCAACACGTAAACGCGGGGAAATGCCTTTCTCCATTCGGCGCTCTACCCCTTTGAGGCTCTCATACCAGCTAGTTCCAGACTTCGTTCGTTCTCGACTAGTGCCGACATCCCGTCCCGGATAACACGGCAAGTCTTTCACGAAACGGGAAACATCGTCAATGCACATGATGATTTTACTCGGACCGACGAAATAAGGCAGCCAATAGTGTGAATCATAACCGGACAGATAATAAACGCCACGTTCGATAAAGTCGTTCAAGTCAGGTTGGAGTTTGCGGGGGAACGAGCAGCGATGCTGAGTGGTGTACCGTCGGGCCGGGTTCGAAGCGGTGGTGTGCCGGTCTGATGAGAGCTAGCTTCTGGGGAGGATAAATTCTTGGAGACGAGGGATAACGGAATGTGGGAGCAATAGAAATACGTATTGCAGCGTTGTAATTATGTACGTTCGATGTGAAATAAATGAAAGGTGGACATGTAGTCAGGATACAATCTTGAGCTTATCGATCAAAAGGCTCATGATATAAAGCTCAATTGGGAAAGTGAGCTTATACTTTGTAGTATAAAAAGAAGCTCAAACCATAACCCTAATAAATTTGTTGATGCTGTGATGCTTATCTGACTTGTAACGATTACGACCTAATATTGAAGCTACTTTGAGAAGCATCCTTGTGAGGGGGAACCAGCCGACAGGTAAACGTGGTGAATAGGTTCAGGAGGCACTCTCAGCCCTGCATATCGGCAATAAGACGCTGGGAGCTGCAGTACTAGATCGGATCCCCGTCCGGGATGCGGCCATGTGGATGTTGTTGGGCAGAAAGCTTTAGAGCGTCGGTTTGATGGCCAGGCTGCCCCAGGACAGTTCGATACTAACAGAGTATCGATGTATAGTCTAGTTGAAGGAAAGGAGCTGGCACCATGAGGGTTCGTCGTATTGAATGAGTTTAATCGTAGACAAGTTGGATGTCGAGAACCAGTTAGAATTCGCCAAAGTACTGCCGGCGTATTCTTTCCATTTCCAGTTCATGCGGCAATGGCGTGAGGAACCCGTCGACCGCATCCCGCCAGAATGTATTTCGTGGATTAACATGCCATGCCGACGTATACTCCCAGTATGGCGGCATCCATCCAGCCGTCTCCCAGTCCACAATCCCTGTCACCGTATCCCCATCCCGAAGTTCAAGGCCACTACGCAACTCTCGATGGAATTCCTGTATCGTTGCAAAAGGGCCCCAGGAGGATTTGTCAGGAAGACGCTGGTCGAAGATGGGGCCGCCATCGACATTGGCGATACCAATGCCATTCGGTGAGGGAAATGTCGCGTAGTTCAGTGATCAAAGTCTTCAATTGCGCGAGAATTCGCGCCTGAGAGTCTTCCGACCGTTGCGTCCAGTCTTGAGATAGATCCTGACCTCGGATCCTTTCCATAAGTATATAGACACGACCTTTGTGCTTAAAGCTGCAGTATACTTTTGGTACTGGTATTGATGTGTTCTTCGCAACGAATTGCATGGTATTTGCCTCCGTCAATGTTGTGAACGCAGTTGCTTTAATGCAGAGCTTGGATGAGACTAAGGTGATACGCCCGGGATGTTTTCGCAAGCGACGGACACATGATATCTTGTTGATATTGTATAGAAACAGAGTCAAGAATCGCATAAGAAAGTCAGAATTAATCTCTATTGACTCCATGGTTGCACGAACCGTATCTCTGAACGTATTGATGTTCGTCGCTTTGCGAGTTTAGAGACGGTTGGTTCCGGGTAGGCCAGTTGGCGAAACCGGATCAAAGTGTAACCGACACTGGTAACACTCACAAGCCGGACAAGCGACCTACGAGGTTCTGTTGAATGATGTTAATTTGACTTGAACTTCACGTAGATTCAATCAGGAACTACATCATAATATACGTTAAGCACCAGTTCGTGTTAACTTCCGTTGCTCAAGAATATCTCGTGAACATGAAGACAGCGTCATTGCCGAGGATGTCAGATGGCGCTAAACTCAAAATATCCTCTGCAGAGGTCAAAGCTGGGGAGACCTCCAATCACTTAAAGAGTCACGCCCTTCAGCATGCATGCTCCTCACAATTAATAACAAGAAGAACGTAAAATTTTTATCGGTTATAACGGGCTGGTGATCCGATCCAGCCGATTCATCATATAAAAGCGAGTTTGGGCGGACTATTCTCCCTGATTGCTTCAGCACTTACAAAACTCTCTCACCTCAACGACCATGTCCGATACAGAGCCTCAAGCAGTTCAGGTCTCCCAGACCTCCGATGGGATCACAACCATAACTCTTTCCCGCCCTCACCGCAAGAATGCCATAGACGGACCCACAGCCAAAAAGCTCGCCGACGCCGTCCTAGCATTTGAGAACGACGCCACGCAAAAGGTCTGCATCATCTATGGTGCACATGGTGCTTTCTGCGCAGGTTTCGATCTCCACGAGGTCGCCAAATGGAATCCCGCGCAGGGAACAGACAACTACCTCGGTCCAATAATCGACCCGAATCACAAGGTTGAAGACCGCAACATCGGCCCAATCGGGCCTTCGAGAATGCAAGTCAAGAAGCCCGTCATCAGCGCCGTCGCTGGTTATGCTGTCGCTGGAGGCTTGGAGCTCTCGCTCATAGGCGACATGCGCGTTGCCGAGGAAGACGCCGTCTTCGGTGTATTTTGCCGGAGATTTGGCGTCCCCCTCATCGACGGCGGTACAGTTCGGCTACAGGCCATTATCGGCCTCGGCCGAGCGATGGATATGATCCTCACTGGAAGACCTGTCTCGGCGCAAGAGGCGTTGCAGTTTGGACTCGCGAACCGTGTTGTACCCAAGGGACAGGCGTTGGCGGAGGCGACCAAGATTGCGAAGCAGCTTCTTACGTTTCCGCAGGAGTGTATGAATGTAGACAGGGCTAATTGCTATTATTCTGTTTATAACGCATCATCGTTTCAGGATGCGTTGAGGAATGAGTTTGAGAATGGGGTCAAGGTTATTACTACAGAGAGTGTGAAGGGTGCAGCGAACTTTAGTAGTGGAGCGGGACGGCATGGTGTTTTTGAGACAGCCAAGTTTTAGTAGCAGTTGTCATAAGGCAGCCATAGGTTTGTTTCATCAACAGAGCTCTGATTCCCACTGCCCGGCTCATGCTGACAAGCAAAGCGTGCTGTTGTTGTCCAGATTGTGATACAAGGCAAAGTAGGCAGTAAATTGCAGTACACCCTTCTCTCTTTTCGGAACTCTCGTCAGCCCTTATATAAGGCATAATACACTTATATGGTCTATCTTTTCATGATTTCAGGAGTGTTGGTTTGAGTATAAACTAAAGTACCACTCACCTACTAAAGGTATAACCTGGGAGCATCGAAATATTGATACTGAAGGAATGTAACCCCAAGATAGGCTTGAATGGGCAACATAAATCTTCGACTTCTACTACCTTTCATTTGCTAAGCCCAACAATGCCAATTTGTAGTATCCCAAGATCCTTTTCCAATCGCAGCACCTTCCTACCCAGGCTATCTATCCAAATCCCTTATAAGTCTTCCGCGTTGGTATCCATTCCCCGTGACTCAATATACTCCTGCCGCGTCTGAAATTCGTAATTGGGAGCCACCATCATATCCTGATACAGATCATATGGCAATAAAATAGGGTCATAACGCCAGGCGCTTACCCATTTGTCATAAATATCTTCTCCATGACGTACTTTGGCATCCTCGACCAAGGTGTCTACATCTAGCGGCACGCCGGGGTTGAAGTCGCAGCGGAAATTTGAAGTCTCATCTTCTAGGAGCTCAACAAGCCTCTCGAACCTCGGATCCTTTGCGAATTTCGCCGTGTTTTCGCCCCTTCTGTTAGGTTCCATAGATGCTAGAAGCCCGGTGTCTAGGCAGATCTTCCACGCTTTCGACTTGGAGATCGCTGTCTGGATGACGTCCTGGAAGAGCTCAGAGCAGAAATCACTGTATGGCCCAGCTTCCAGAACAAAATTGAAGCGCTTAGTGTCAAGACCAGAGTCTACCACTGCATGAGAATCGAGGAGCCAGTAGAAAACACTGGCCTCAAAATCCAGCTTCACAATGTCCGGGCGTGGTAGCGTGTCCTCCTCCTCCTCACTCTCCATGTCAGCGATAATGTTGAGGGGACGCTTGCTTACTACGCAGCCAAAAACGCTGGCACGACGCTCGACTCGAAGCAATGGGTTCTCTTTCAAAAAGGGGATCAACCCTTGGGTATGACGAGACGGCAGATTCACCGATGGCAAGTCCTCATACAATATAATCCTTCTCATCTGCTTCCGCTGGCTAATCGGAAATTTTCCAAGAAACCGAATTGCAGCAGCGGTGGCAGAAAATCTTAGCTTTTCCCGACATCGATTGGTGAAGTGCTCCAATAAGTTATCCGGTTTCTCAAACTCTGGAGAACGTCGATCTTGCGGAACGCCTTTGCCGACTTGATCGTAGAAGCTGAGCGGTGCGTAGTACCAGGTAGCTGGAAGGTCCCAAACAAACGCCCCAATCCCAAACAACTCAAGCATTTGGGCAACCCGCTCCTGAGAAGGGATGTCCCACAGGTTGAATCTTAGGTTGATAAAATCTTCGGCGGGACGACTTCCAATCCAGTGCGGGAGGGACTTGTATACATATGTAGCAAACTCATCAGGTTGCGCGTCGGAAATAAGTTTTAGACAATACGATGTTGCCTCCCGCAGCTCGCCTTGGGCCCATTCCGGCCGCCTTTTTCGCCCACTTAAAACACTGGTGACATTTGCATCGGCTTCAGTGTGGAGAAGGCGAAAGTCAAGGCGGCCTAGAAACGGCCCATTCATCTTGAACAAGTCGACCCTTTTCAAAAATTGTCGTACCATGCTGCACACGGCAGGTCGCTTGGCTCGCGCCTTGGCCATGTGGACAAACTCGTCAGGTCCGTTGTTCTCATTTATCCATTTCTCGTGGTCGACGAGCGCAATCTCAAGCAGTTCCTGAAAGCCGGGGCATATGATATCTAGCTCGGCGTACATCTCAGGAGTGATGAACTGAGCTAAATGAAACACAAAGTCTTGCTCCATAACGTAGTGAGTGGTAGCAGCAAGAGCGAAGCAGCCAGCTAAATTACACCAGTCTTGACGGAAGACCGTTGAGAACTGGATAGTATTGACTGCCAGTGGCATCGCCCTGGTGTCATTTGCGATCGAGCGACAAGTATAAAGAAGGGATAGGTCAATGGTAGTCCCGTCGGCATTTGTCAGTTTGTCAGTCTGAAAGTCATAGACATAGCCCCCGTCTACCTCTAGACACTCTCTGAAGATTTGCTGACGAATCTCAGAAGGCACGCTTGTGAGGGTTTTCGGAGCCATGATGGCGTAGGTGACGATGCAAGGGCAAAGTCGAGGATCAATGGTATTGAAAGCTCGAAGACTTTGGAGGGGCGGGCGGGGTTTTATAGCTGGCAGTGTGGAGATCATGAGTCATGTAATGCAGCCAATCACATGGGTGAGTCAGATAGGCTTTTCACGGAAGCAGGAGAGAGGAGACCAGAGAGTTTTGCGACCCATAGCACAATCTATTTTTTTTTTCTTCCCGTCAGCCTTGTAAGGCCATCGAGCTTTTGACTTTCATTCAAAGGCTTAAACAGTGAGGCCCCTATAGCAGGCCAGTATCTCAAAACTCAATATCAGTGAAGGTTTATCTACCTTGGTGGCGCAATTGCTGCCTTGATCAAGCAGTATAAATACCGCCTGTAGGTCCACTATTGGTTAGCTGCTTGTCATGAGATACGAAAGTGGCGTGGCACGTACTTACCCCTCGGCAGCTGTGTCAGGTCCCTTCCTTCATCCCACCCAAAAGACTAAGACACTTCAGGTCAGCTTCCAGCGCAACACGCAAAGAGAGGGAAATCATGCCTACTCTTTAATCGACCCTTATAACCTTTATAAAGGTTAGAATCGAAAGAAAACTGGGCAAGAGCTTATAGATAAGAGGCAATAAAAGCGTATACTTACATACCGCAGCTAGTGCATCCATCACACTTCCACTCAAAGGTCAGTCAGACCTCAACCAAGTAAGAGATCAAGCGCAAACTTACAAGTACGTTCCCCGACCTGACTTTACCTCTGCTAGGTTAGTTCAACTTCAATAGCAGTTGCCTTTGTAACTTACATACCTGTTGGTTACAGTTGCTAACATCAATCATAGCCACCGGCAAGATGCCTGCTGCTAGTAAAGACATGGTTAGTGACTTGTTTCAAAGTAGTTCAGAGTGTGGCAGGACTTACTGCGAAATAGCCTGCAGCCGTACAATCAGGCCTACTGCACAACCGGCCACGACCTCGACACAGCTATCGGGCCCGCCTTGTGGGCAGCTGATGGAGAAGACGTGGAAGAGATCCGTGCGATGGCAGCTGCCATCAGGAAGAACTTCTCGTCGAGGTGCCGATCTAACCTCGTCACTACAGTCAAGGTTATCAGTATGAACTCGACAAGGAAGATACGGAATCACTTACGAATGGCTGTCTTTGATTGCAAGCTGATTTGGTTGATCTGTCGTACGGGCCCTCTTGGCCGGATCTATCCGAACTGGGTCAATGACGAGCTATCAAGCCTCTTGAACCTAGAGAGGGTCCTAAGGGAAGGTCATCCCCTTCGATCAGACCAGGCAGCCTTCCTTGCTGCCTTCGGGGGCCTACTAATAGTAATTAGTAAAAGTCCAAGTTCGATAGGGTAGTGAAGTTACAACTCAAACGCGTACGAAGAGTGGCTTCGCGATGTAGCCGAAAGGGTATACACTGTGGAGGGGGTCCTACTGTTGATGTGACTAGAGGATAAGACTAGGTTAGTATAAGCTCGATTAACAGGAACAAGACTTTGGGCAAGTTCTATACAGACCAGGCTGGTCATAGTCTGTGACCACGACAGCAAACTGCCAAGATAGCTCTGGTCAGTGATAGTTTGGTGAGAGGATGGGGCGATAGGTGTGGATGGGCTTACGGACAGCGTGTCTGCGAACAGAGCTCTGCTAGCCAGCGAAGGTCAATGGGTGAATTGGATAGGGATGGAGAGGACGAGAAGGGACATACGGATGAACGCGGGGTAATGGCGGGGTTCTGCTAAGACATGTCAGACTCGAGGTGGACAGAGAGGTTGAGTGAAGCCTGGAGGAGGAGGAGGGGTGCACTACGGACCGAAGGTTCTGTCAAAGTCAGAATCTGGCGCTGTCAGGTAAAGTCAAAGGAGCGAAGACGAGGGGTAGCGCACGTACTGAAGGAATTGGGTTGACTCTGCTGGTTCAGGATAGTGGTTAGTGACTGGATCGTAATGATGAGGTGGTTGGGGGGACTCACTTACTTTGTGTAAGTTAGTTGGCGAAAGTCAAATTGACCTGAAGTCAATGACGACTAGCTTAAGTAAGTTGGACCATGGTCAAACAGGAGAGATGAGAGGACATACCTCCATCAATTGAATGCACGTGCCGAAGCACGTGACCAACCGACCTTGCGTCCGAGAGCTGTGTATCGAGTTAGTACCCGCTGGTGAAGATGGTGAACAGTGTGACGTACCAGATAAAGTGATATCAGTGAAGAAGCAGTGGTTTAAACTGGGGAGATCCCTCTTCAGATGTTGAATCCAGAGAGAAATCCCGAGGGCGGCGTATAGATAGAGAGAATGAGTAGGGCATCAAAGGGATGCAAGGAGTGTGTAGTGGTGACTCTTGTATGAATCCTCGGGACTTAAACATTGCCAAAGGATGTGGAATAGTCTTGTAACACAGTCTGACAAACTCGGTCTCATCTATACCCCGGGTGAGGAGGGAATTAACCTCCTCTATCTGGGATGTAGAACATCGAGTCCGCCTGGGCAAACACGAACTGGCCGAGGTTGAAGTAAACCATGGCCCAGTCGACGGCGAACTTGAGGTGGGTAGTGAGCAACGTCTTCCAGTTGAGTGCTCCAATGCGCTCAATTAACCTTAACCTTGCGGCATGAAGGTCTGAGCAATGCATGAACAGGTGATAGACGGTCTGAGTATGATGACCGCACCGGCATGCTGGCTTGATGGGATGTCTGATAACGTCCTCGGATCCTGGAACCTTGACGTCTCTGGTTGCTTTGATGCTACTCAGGTATCCGTTGAGCCCAATGCGCTCGGTGCGCAGCTGTATTGCAAGTGTAGATTGCGGACGAGTGAGACCCTTGTAGTAGCTCAAGCTTATTCGACCTCGCTTCTCCTCGATGGCTGCGGGACGGTGCGTCGTGCGAACTTTAGCAGTTCTCTTGCGACGGTAGGTGATCCAGGCAGAGGCGCACTTCGCTTCTGCTTCCCACTTTGCTTGGCTCTTAACGGCAGCGTTGCGTTTGGCTGGGACTTTCCAAGCCTTCAATGCCTCTTCATCGGTGCCTTTATGGTGCTTGCGGAAATACTTGGCCGACCTGCCGGCCAACTGGTATACTTCTTCGTCGAGTATCTGATACCCGGTGACATTATAGTTCTTGTCCTTGGGCGTCTTGAATGATTTCTCAAACCACACATCCTTGTTGCGAACTTGGAGATCCCTAGCTCGTGAAGTCATGGACATGCGACACAGAAACTCGCGAATGCCCTCGATGTTGAGGTCCTTGAGAATCTGGTCACCGCAGGTACCACGAATACCCCCCGATATCAGTAGCAGACACTTGTACTCTAATTTCTCAAGTCTCCCAATTTGCTTCGGCTTAAGGGACCATGGTATACGTCGACCTGGGAAGTGAAGAAACCAGGCAGCGCATGCGTGCGATATGATGGGTCGAATCTTGGACATGTAGAACGTCCTCGCCTTGTTGAGCCGGATACCCGAAGTCGGCCGCGAAAGGGTGCGGAAATGTCGTATTGCGTTGTTGGCCTTCTTCTCAAGGTTGGAGATGTGATGAGCAAAGGTGAGAGCCGGATCCACAACGACTCCGAGGACCTTGAGCCTTTCTTCCTTGAGTGCTTCAGGGTTGTCCTTGAGTCCATCAATATCTGGAAGAAGGTTGTAGGGAGGATCCGGGTCGTTTGGAGCCCGGAAATGCATGACGCTATACTTGTTGGGTGAAAATGCCAGGCCGACGGATGAAGCCCATTTAATGATCTCATCATGAAATATCTTTAACCCCATACAGTTCTTCTCATAAGAGTTTGAGACGGCGAGGAGATAGGTGTCGTCAACGTATGAGAAGGAAAGGATTCTGATACGGTCCTTGCCAAGCTTTTCTCTGTCCTCGTTGATTTTCTGGAGAAGAGGTGCAGTAAAGATGAGGAACAGTAACGGGGAAAGAGGCGAACCTTGCGGAATGCCAATAAGCATATAGAATCCCACTGATGTGCTCTCGGGTAGCTTGAGCTTAACGATCCGGTGGGAGAAGTACGAATGCATTATCCGAAGGAAAGACTCGGGCACTCCAAGGTCTGCAAGCATCTGTAGGAGTAGTGCAGGGTCGACGCAGTTATAGGCCCCAGATACATCTAGCCCCATCATGGTCACCTTCTCCCTGATAAACTTCCAGCGTTTCTTGAACTTCTTGCTGAACTTCCGAGACCAGGCCTTATGAATAACGCCTATCATGCTTTTAATGGCATGTGTAGTAGACTTCCCAGGTGCACCATACTGGGTCTCAGGAAGTAAGTTATAGTCCACAACAAACTTCTTGAGACGTTCGGCAAGAATCTTCTCAAAAAGCTTCGATAAAACGGAGAGAAGTGCAATAGGGCGCCAGCTGTTAACTGTATCATAGCTATCCTTCCCTGATTTCGGAAGCATAGCGGTAATGGCGGTTTTGAATGCTTCAGGGAAGATACTGAGTCTGAGTAACGCATTGATCAAACGTGCGATAGAAGGGGCAAGCTCTTTGTAACCCATCTTGAGTTGCTCGATGCAAATCAGGTCATGACCCGGAGCCTTCCGGCTAGGCTGCTTCCTGATGAGAATCTCAATATCTTTGGATGTGACGTGTTTCTCGAGGAAACGTCGCCGCCGTCGATTCAAAGTCCCGGTGGCGTTCAGTGTAGGGAACGGAATCTCAACTGGGTGATCGAGATCGCTGGTTCTTGTCCACGTCTTGCATCGTATCCTATTCTGCTTTGCTTCCTCACTGAAGAAAGTGGGAACGCCGCTGTCATCGGACAGCGCCGGCATGGACTTCACAATCCGGTCCTGTGACATTCTGGCTGCTAACTTGGTCTGAAACCAAAAGGCATCCATTGACTCGCCTGTTTGTTGAAGGTACTCATGCCAAGGAGTTTGCTTCTTTGGTGGCGGCTTGAAGTCGAGTTCAGAAGCAGGTATATTGAGCTCAACGCCGCCCCCAAGCAGTATCTGTCTGAGATGGGGGTCCATTGGTTTCCGTGCTGGTGGCGGGTTCACGAGCCGCTTCGGAGTCGTTTCCGTTGAGGCGGCCGAGATGAGAGCGACAAGCGCTGGCACGAACTTCTTTACATCGTCCTCAGTGTCAAGCGGCATTTCCTCCAAATGAGGTAAGTTCTCCTTGAGAGCGGCGGCAAACACTGCAGGTTTGACCTTGTTGTGCAAAAACTTCTCTGTGTTGTCTCTGTATGGCGCAATGTTAAGCACTGTTCTAATGGGACGATGGTCGCTCTTAGGCCAAGGATTGTCTGCGAAGACACCCCAATGAGTAACTTGAGAGCGTAGGCAGTCACTGACGAAGGTGAGGTCGATGCATGAAGCAATATCGTGGTCATCGCCTTCGCCCCTAGTACATGTGATAGTACCTTGCTTGGTCAAGAGTGCCATGTTGGCCTTCGTGATCATCTCGTGCTCTAGCAACCTACCGGCTGCGGTGTCCCGAGACGGGGTGAGCAACTCAGGCCCAGTCCATAATAGATTGTGCAGGTTGAAGTCTCCCATAACAATATTGCGTCGTTCGCGGGTTGTCTGCTCAGCCATGAGCTCAATATCAAGCTTCATGTCGTCTTGATTGACATTGTAGACGGAGTGGATCGCAATTGGACCGTCTGCCGTCGTTAAATGAAGGGTTGCCAGCATGTCTTTATTGGGACCCTCATGATACTCAATATTCCATCGATCCCTGGGGATTGATTTGTGGATCAAGAAGAAGACACGACTGAATCGCACCGGCTCCACGTCGTCGTCATTGTCTTTCTTGGTCTTTTTCTTCTTAATCTTTTTGTCGCCCGTTTTGCGCTCGCGATTTGGATCGTCGGGGTTATCAGTCTCAACAAGCGCCCTGGATGGGCTCATGCTGATGTAGTAGTCCTGACTACTCCGCCATGCGGTCCGAGGGGACGGGTCGCATCCGCATATGATGTCGGCTGTCCCACCGTTGCGTCCTTCACGTTGGTACGCGAGAAAGTCTCTTCCACGTCCCCAAGAGTTTTTGAAGTTTGCTTGATCGATGATCAGCTGACTCCGGGCCAGAAACTCTTGTTCCTGTGTCTTGAAACGCTTCTTACGCCGCTGAGACTTTCCCATCGTTGCCGGCGCTTGTTAAGCTTGGGCAATGTCAAGGCTAAGTACGAGGAGCAATAAGGATAGGCTGTGAGTTGGTGCGGCGAGTGGGAGGGAGGAGGAGATCGAGGGTGAATTGATGGAATAAACCAGGAGGCTCTCGTTGATTGAGATGCTGAAATAAGTTTCAGATTTAAACGAGTATGAGTAGCTTTGTGGTGTCACCAAACGAGAGACGCCGAAAGTAAAGAATAGAGGAGGGGGGCTGATTTGGGTATGCCTCGGGGAGCAAGAAAACACCAGACCTTGATATAGGGGCCCGCATTGTTGACTGTCGCGGCTGTAGTAGTGATTGGCTGCACGATGCCCTGAACCATCATCGCCTGCCTTCAGAGTGTCTCATAGCATAAAGAAAATCGTAAAATTAAAGAACCATATATAGTTGAAGAGAAGTAATTAGAAGACTATCATTGAGTTGTACCACTGAGGGGCCATAGCGACGGTGTATGACTAACCAGATTAATAACAACAGGACACAAAGCAAGCCCTAAACTGAGCACGACGAAAGTGAAATCATAGTTATGATTCAGATACGTGTTCCTCCATCGCCACCCCCATGAAAGCGTCCGTAGTGCCATCTCCATTTTCTATACTGCCCAATGCCTTTCTCCTCTTTTCAGGCGGTGGCAGACCCAGTGGCCCTCCACGCTTGCTGGGAAGAGATAAGGGAGCCGGAGACGATAAGGTGTGGAGAGTAGTAAACATAGGGACAGAAGGAACGCTGGAAGTAGAGGGTACAATGGCATGCAGGGTGCTGGCATTAGGGGGAATAGTGGCGGGTGGGGTGCTTCTAGAAGAAGTGCTTAGAGTAGGGATAGGCGGAAGAGGTGCGGGCGTGGACGTAGTCTGTGCAGAAAGTGTAGGGGCTGGAATAATAGCCGAATTAGGAGGCGTGTTAGAAGGAGCAATATCAGGAGCGTTGCTGAGAGGAGCAGGAGGATCGTTGGTTGCGTGAGCTGCCTTCGCCTGCGCCTTCTTCCACGCCAGAAACTCCTTGAAAGTGCCCTTTTTCTTTCCGTTTGCGCCACTGGGCTTATCACTGACTTGTGATTGAGAGGAACCGGACCCCGAAGAGGGCGTACTGGTGTGTGCTTTGGATGTCTGGGTCTTCTTCTCATTGGTAGCGCTATTGTTGTTATTCTTGTTATTCTTGCTCTTGTTATTGTTATTATTATTATTATTTTTGTTATTTTTGTTGTTATTGTTGTTGTTGTTGTTATTATTCTTGTTGTTGCCTCTCGCGTTGCCAACCTTTGCGTCGCCCTCGGTCTCGGTAATCTGGCCTTCAACGGGCTCATTGTCAGCCGTGCTAGCCGTGTCGATATCCATGCTAGCAGCCAAGCTACCACCATCACTGCCAAAAGACTGACTCTCAATCGGTGTCGGCAAAGATTTAGTGTCTGTGCCGATTTCCATGGCCGCAGGAGAGCTGTCAACGTCACTGACAGAAGATCTAGTCACATCGGCTGTTGATGATGGAGTCCCGGAGTTTGCAACCCCTGTGCCCTGAATGGGCTCGAGAGAGGCAGTATCCGTACCGGTCATGTCAGTGTCTGTAGATGCCGAAGGTTCCTTTACAAGGGTCGGAGACTGTCCGTTTCCGGCTGTCTTTAGGAATTGGCCGAGAGTCTGTTGCCCAGACTCCTTTACTGGCAGCGTTTTCGGCCTACCGACGGCTCGCTTCTCGGCCGCCTGAGAAGATGGACCGCTTTGTTCACCAGGCGTAGTAGGCGAGCTGTCAGCAGCCTTCGCCTTCCCGGCCTTGGATTTGGTAACCGTTGGGACAGTAGGCTTTCCAGCCTTGGGCAGGTGCTTAGCCCAGTGAGGCGAGAGCTGTCGATACCAAGCCGAGTTTCGGTGCTCATTCCTCGACAGAATGTCTTTGCACTCTGGAGACCAGGTGTTATGAGGGCCTTTGCAGTTGCAGCAGCGAGAAGCCGCCTTGCAGCCCCTCGTGTCATGGGTACCAGAGCATCGCCCGCACACCATGACACTGACGGTGCACTCCTCCTTGAAGTGACCTGCCTTCCAGCATCTGTAGCAAAACAGCGGCGTACCTTGAACGCAAAAGGGTCTAATTGAAGTGGTTAGCTCTTGTCAAGATCAATTTTAAAGGCGTAATCTTACACAATCTGGTAGTAATGGTCAAATATTGTCACGCCTGTTAAGCAAAGTCGACTGACAACATCGAAGGACTGGGTTTTGAGGAGCATGCGATCGTAGGTTACCTTCGCTTTGAGGTCCTTTACTCCCAGGGCCTTTAGGAGGGCTTCTTCCAATGCTTTATCCCCCATGTTGTTGTTGTTGCCCAAGTGTGGCACCAGATGCTCGACGTGCAGAGTATAGACTGGGGAAAGGCAAAAGACACCGTGCTCAAGACCAAAAAGCTCGCTCATCTCCGAAATGTGGTCTCGCATGTATTTCTCTGAGTCCCTAGTCAGGAAATTGATGAGGACCTGGGGTTTCTGATCTGCTGTTTTGGGTGGCTTCAGCTTGATGTTTTCAATCTTCCAGCCTGAACCCTTTTCGCGAAGCTTTTGGGCGATCTCAGTTGGGTTCATTGCGTCCAGCTTTTGGAAGTCGACCGGGTCCACGACGAGGGTGATGAAGCCCGTTTCGTCATCAATTGCACCATCAAGGTTGGCGAACATCCTATCCTCGAGGCGATGCAGGTTGCCTTCCAGGTTGACAATACGCTCATCAATTTTGCTGAGGTAGCACTTAATGGACTCATCAGACTCTTCGGCCGTGCCTTGGATGGAGTGCTTGAGGAGTTTGATCTCCTCTTCGATGTTGAGGAGGCGCCCGTTAAAGACGTCCAGAGCCTTGATGTTCCCGTGATCAAGCATGCCGGTCTCGTTGAAGCGTGCATTGACGTCATTGAAATAGCTCAAGCGCTCATTGATGCTTGCAAGGGATGACATCGTTTTGCCCGCGCTGATTTCGCCGACCTCGGCTTTGAGCTCAGAAATGCGATCATTCATGCTGTGGAACTGGCCACTTATAGAATCCATAATTTTTCGCATCATGGCCTCAACCTTCATGTACTCTAAGGAGTCAGATTGAAGGTTCGTAGTTGGTGAAATGCAGTTATCACCCCCGTTCAGGGCAGAGTGAAAGTGGTCTGACGACATGACGAGAGAATGGAGTTAAAAAGAAGAATAGATTCTCTAGTATTGATGAGAAGAATAAAGATAGAAGATGACCCAAACATAAAGTTATTTGGTATTTGAGAAGGAAGAGCAAGTTAAACAGGAGCCAAGAAGAACACAAACGCTGCCTAAGACAAGGGACGCTGTAGACACGGCAAATCACGGCCCCCTGAGCCGAGAGTTGCTAGCTACATTTTCAACAATTTTGATGCCGATACCTGGCTTGACTTGTTAGTGACAAGTACGAATGCAGTAGGTTTCTGTAAAAGTCAATATCTCCTCAATTACTGAATCCGGTCACACAGCGGGCGCATGTGGTCGCTAGAAAACGCCGCAACGGGTAACGTAATTGGCCATAACACTGGCGGTCGATACGGAAAAGACAAGGCGACACAAGAGGTCCCGACACGAACATACAAGGCCATGCAGAAATCACCCATGACTACCGACTAGGCGGATTGCAAGGAAGGAATCCGGGTCGGAGCTCGAGGGGGCTGGGTGGATTCATATCATACATCAAGTTCCAGTCAATATGACCAACCCGCTGCTGCCGATCGAATCTGTTTCATTAGGGGGATCCGGGCTCGATCATACCATTATTACTCGTTGCTAAGAAAGATATATGGCAACATCACTCAGCCAACGGAGAACTTAGATGATGTTTACTTTTTTTTCGTCTCGTGATGTCGTTGTTCTCTCCTCTACGAAGCCAGTTTAGACAAGGGCCCTTTGTTGAGCGCAGTCATAAGGATGGCGAACAGTGGCTGACTCTTGTCGGCCATGGCCATAAAAGACCACGTCTCTCGCCAAATACTCAGGTTCCTACCCTCGACATCAGTTCAATCAGCCTCCATCATCACCGTGATTACCCAAACATTTCTAGTGTCATTCAGAGCCATTCCAGGACCATGACGATACAAACTCAAGACATCGACGAGCGCTGGTATGGTATTGGCATCGGGCTCCTGGAGGGTATAACCACAATTTGGTACATATGCTCTTTGCTGACCCGGCGCTATCCAGGAGCATCATGTATGTAACCCCCAATAGGGATGTATGCTTGGCCATCACTGACCTTGAACATAGACAAGAGGTTCCCATCTCGTCGGGCTGTTGAGCAATGGATGTTGCGTATTCATGGCATCGAGAACCCGGTTCTGATTGACCTGGCAGCGGCAAAGGCCGCAGTTGCTGCAGCCGAGGCAGTCACTGCACCCAGTGCACTTCCAGGTGTTGCCGCACTTCCAGCCGCAGTCCCCAGTTCATCTCCTTCGTTGTCTACACTTCCGGCCCCTATGGGGCAGCTACTTCAGCTTCTCCAGCATAGCTTGAGTGATCCTCGTACAGCGGAGGCTCTCAAGAACCTACTTCCCAGTCCCGCGGCATCGTCAACTGCGAGGTCTAATGATGCGCACGCTGGCGGCTCTGGGCCCTTTCCGGCACCTTCGTCTAGCCCCTACGATTGCGTTTCTAGTCCTCGCGCTCCTCATACTGGGCGTAAGACTCTGGCCATCGACTGGACTAGCGATGATGATGAAAACTCATTGCCTTCCAGGCACAGGCCGACTGCTGTTCCGCCTTCCAGCTCAGCCGCCCCATCTTCGACCACTTCAACTACTCCTGAACCTCGTATCCGAAACGTCAGACTCACCCAATTGCCTAGTGAAGATCGTTCAGCAAAGAGGGTTCGCGGCACATCAGGCGATGTCACTATGGTTCCCGACCTCACTTTTGTTACACACATGAACGACCGCTTCGTGAACTTCCATCCAGCTCTCATGCGTCTCAGCGAGATCTTGAGTCGTGGCAATGCGGTTATCCTTACTGAGGATATCATTGCCGCTCCTGGAGATAGTGGAGGTCGCTTGGATACTATGATGAAGCTTGACCTCCCAGGTGCATACACCAAATCCACCGCTGAGCAGAAAGAGTCGCGGGGGGAGATGAACAAGTCTGCGTCCAAGAGTAAGGGTAAGGGCAAGGCTCAGACTAAGGTTATGCATGAACCTTGGTTCTCCACGGGCGTCCCACAAGGTGTCCACCTCGGCTGGAATGTAGCTGAAGGACGCGGCATCGTCCCTGGTTGCAACGATGCTGAAGGCATCGATGGTGGTAATGATAGCGATGGCGGCGATGACAAGGATGATGGTGATGACAACGACTCGCTGTCTGTCTAATGACTGAGTGTCTTTAAGAGGTGGGCAATCCGGTGGTTTGATCATGTATTACTGGTTTCATGTATGTCTTTGTTCTGTGCGCTATATAGTAGTTTCCGTACCAATTCATAATTCCTTTCGTGTCCCTAACATCTATATTCGTACACTTTCCCTTGGGCTACTTGAAACTTGACTTCGGAGCTCGCGATCGATCATGTAGTTGCCTCTGACATTGACGTGCCCGAAGTCTCAATCCTTCCGTAACTAATCTAGTCTCTGGCTTTGCGATGCAAGGCCTCATAGCTAGCGTATTCAACTTGATCAAGATCTGCTCAAGAGTCAAGACGACTCTTACTCTAGGTGGTCTGCTTACCATAACGGCCTGTGCTAGACCCTTCAGTTCCTTGCGTCGCCATGGATGTCTGAACTAGTGGACAGCGCGGGATGGTGTACTGAAATGTCAACTAATTAGTACCAGACTCTCCTTCAGCGGAGGTTTTGAGTTAGACCTCTCATCAGAGCTGAAGAGACTTCACTAATGCGTTGACAGAAGTATTATGTTTAATGATAAAAACGTTGAGTCAGTCAAGGCTTGGTTTCTATCAGAAACACAAGCTTGATATCACGGCGAGCATAATACGAGATTCAGTTTCATAAGCAATAGAACTTCAATACAAAGCGTCTAGGGTAAAAGGAACTATTTAGGCTAAGAACCAGAGATAGGCAACGAGCTTGAGTCTTAACCGACGAGATCGCTCTTTTGTATCGGGCGATAACAGAACCAAGGCAACTTCAAGTCGTTGAAAAAGGCTACACAAAGAGTCTTAGCTAGGCTTTATACTTAGTGAAATCAAGGAGGGTAGATATACTCACGAGTCCAAAGTGATTGTATTACAAGAAGTGAAGCTAGAGATTCAAGGTATCATGCATTGGACGTAGATTACTTATTATGTTCTCCAATTTGGAGTCAACGGTAGAAAGCGAGGCGTTAGAACGGAGAATATTCGGGCTTGTATAGTGAGGGTGTTGGGAACGATAAGGCCAAGACTCTTGAGCGAGACCTTTAGATCAGCATAGCCAGCACAACCATGATCATAGCTTGGAGACCTATGAGCTTTAGCGGAAACAATTAAGTTGCGCTTTTTGCTCTGGTGTGCCTTGCTCGGTAGATTCTCAACTTTACGCGTACAGCAATTGTGGCCTTTGCTTTGATTCGTCAAAGCCGCGTCTGACTCATCAACACAACAGCACATCACGCATCCAATTCCGCAACAGTTCATTTCACTACCTAGCTGCAGTCGAAGCGCGCCAATTCATGTAATTGACACAATTACGCGACTGTTACTCACAGTTTACTCTTATAACGCGTAGAATGGTCTCATTACTACGAAAAATGCCGTGGCCCGGCCGGGCATGGAAGCCTCTGGTTTTCTCGAATCCCAGTTTCCAAAGAACCCCTGTTGATGAAAGGATAGAGGAAGAGCGGTTCCCTGACTACGTCGCCTCTCGCTACTATCCCGTCAGGATTGGGCAAGTCCTGCGCGACCGCTACCAGGTGGTCGGGAAATTAGGCTTCGGAGCTAGCTCGACCGTTTGGCTGGCGCGCGACCTGCAGTAAGTCTAACCCCAGTCTTTGATGAACAACAGTGTATGGAATGCATTTCATTGGGTCAACGAGTTCGATATCCCGTAGGATAGATCTAAGCTACTCGGCCAAAATAGGTCACTGCTAATATCAAGTAGTGGACGTCGACATGTCGCGCTAAAACTCTTCATTAACAATCAGTCTATGGGACAACTGCTGGATAATGAGCTCGAAATGTATAAGCGCATCTCTGCCTCTTCGTCAAAGCATCCTGGCCGCAGCGCGGTAAGAGAACTACTTGACTCGTTCGACGTTGCTGGGCCTGATGGATCTCATCGATGTCTGGTTCATCCTCCGCTCTGGGAGAGCATGTGGACATTTCTAAACCGCAACCCAGTAAGAAGAATCCCTCCCGTGGTTCTCACTGTCACTTTGCGTCGACTCTTTCTAGCACTAGATTATCTCCATACAGAGTGCAAGGTTATACATACAGGTATTGTTCCTCGGTCCTCACTAGATCTTGAAAAGCTTCTTACCCGTTGATGCATAGATATCAAAGGAGACAATATCATGTTCGGTATTTATGACGACTCAGTATTCACGGCGTTTGAGGAGGAGGAGCTCAGCGACCCAACTCCACGAAAGGAAGTAGACGGTAGAACTATATACATATCACGAGAAATTCGAAAGCCCAAGGACTATGGCGGGCCAGTTCTATGCGACTTTGGCTCAGCTGTTACAGGTGATGTAGAGCATTGCGAAGATATCCAACCAGACATCTACAGAGCTCCCGAGGTCATTCTTGAAGCCCCTTGGTCGTACAAGTTGGACATATGGAACGCAGGATGCATGGTAAACTACTCAGAGAACCCTTTGGTGCACTGAAACTGATTCCTCTCGACGCCAGATTTGGGATATTTTTGAAGGTCGGCATATGTTTACAGGACATGACCCTGAGTTCCAGAAATACCGCAGCAGAGCACATCTCGCCGAGATTATCGCGCTTCTCGGCCAGCCTCCATCGAAAGTCCTCGAGGCCGGCAAGGCCAGCCATAAGTTCTTTACAGACACCGGTAAAATGCTTTTGCCTTCCATCATACATACTTCCCTTTACTGATCAGCTATTACTCTAGGCGACTTCCGTAATGAGATAAAGCTTCCCGAAAGAACTTCTCTTGCGCAGCAAGAAATCAGTCTTGAAGGGGAGCGAAAGGAGATGTTCCTTGCCATGATGAATAGGATGCTTCGATGGGATCCGGCTCAGAGATCATCGGCGAAAGAGCTTGCTGGAGATCCGTGGATCATGGCGTATATGTGAAATGGCCAGCAATTGGTTAGTCATTATAGTATAATGTCTAAGGTGTTAGCTAGATGTGTTATTTGCAGTTAATACTCGTGGCTGAGAGCTTAAATCAGCAGACAGAACTCAGTGAGATGACCAGGCAAATGTAAATGTTAGGGGATTCCGGTTAGCATGAGCCTTCTTTTACTATGCAGATTCCGCTTGCTTCATAGACCAATTGATCTTATCAACATCGTAAGAAGCAACACTTTGAAAGTAAGTTTTGGCATAGCTCTGGCAGAATGCTATTTGGAGTGTTATCTCTTGTAGATAATTGGATCATCAAGACTCACCAACCCGCACTAATCGAAACCAGAAACACTTCAACGCCACGGGGCTACAAATAGATTAAATGGAGGAGCTACTAAAATAGCACAGGATCTCGACGTTGGAAATAGACAGCCAACATTCTCGTTCTAGTTCTGGCTAAAAGGCCCAGGCCGCAGCCAAAAGCTTGAAAGTAAGGGGACTCGTTTCGAGTCCCCCACAGTGGTCAGACTTAGACTTTGAACTTGCCCTGGTTTCAAGCCTTTCTGTCTACTGAAGTCAATCATTAAGCGGTGCTGAAAGCGGAGAGGCCTACTACATAAACAAGTACAAGCTTATTGCGGAAGCATAAAGCGGCTTGAAACCAAACCACAGTATCAGGAGGCAGTGGAATGCAAGGTGTACTATTGTTTATTCCAGGAGAACACTATTGGATACACCTGTTCTGGAACCTGAGACATTAAAAAGCAGCAAGGGGTGACTGGCATTTGCCATAAGCTCTAAGTTGGGAATAGCTAGACGAGCTCAAGCTTTTGCCAAATTAGGTAAGTGAACATTTGCTGCTAACAATGCAGTCTCCCCATGACAGCGAAGCGACAAAGGTATATTAGAAGCTGCGCTATCCAGGTTTACTCCTCACCATCATATTCACTCAACATCTAATACCATTACTTCCCAAACACCACAAACATGCATATTCTCTATTTTCTCTTGTTCATGCTGAACTTGGCCAGGGCTACGCCTGTATCTCTTGGAGACTCTTCGCTCGATAGCCTTTCCAAGCTCCTAGATGATGATTCTGTTCCTGTCGTTGACGACCCTGATTTCTTTGGCTTAGGTCATGGAAACACAAAAAGCCAAATGAAGCACAAAAAGCGCGCGGGCCCTCCTTACTACCTTCCCTACGTGGCGTGGAAGGCCACCTTTGAAGGAAAAAAGGGGGACGCTGGGGACTTCAAGAAACCCGGCTGGATATTCGGGTTTCAGGGGGCTTCTGATCGCTGGGGGGACCGGTCGGGCATCCCTTGGGATTTTATTATTACGCCCGGAGAAACTCACCTATAAAAGCTAATGGGCGCGGACAATGGACAGATGTATTACACTACAAACTCGTACTTCATACCTTCATGAAAGCAGCCCCCGCGGTGGCGACTGGCCGAACAAACACCCCATATACTAGTGGGTGCCTACAGGGTTAGGATTTAGGTTCAATATCATCAGAACCCCAAACAATTACTTGGCTCGAAGCAACAGCGGCGCCAGACTCAGTATCCCGGGTAGAGGCTTTCAACCTACTAGCGGATATCTCAACCTGAACTTCCAGAGTAATTTCACCGGCGTGGCTGATCTCAGTGACGGGTCATTAAGATATAACGCAAACATCACGGGAGTGTTAATCGAGAAAGGAAAGGTCTAGGTTTAGGGACTTACTATTTATCTATACTTTAGTATCAATACTCATACTAGTTGAATGCATCCTGGAGAATGGCTTCTTTTCTCAGACGTTCAAACAGTAAGCCTCGTACAGCATGCGGCCATCGCAGAAGTCGAATCATACAAGGTTCACCTGCCTCAATGGCGCAATTGCTGCCTTAACCAAGCAGTGTTACTAGCAACTATAGGTTAACCAATACTCAGCTCCTTCATCCTGCTTAGAGCACCAAGATACCGGCGGTTAGTCACTAGTACGGGAGGAAAGGGAGAAACTGTATAATGTCTAATCTACTTGTCATACTTCTACTTGAAGGTATCTCAAACCTAACTTTGCTTACCTTGCCTCTGCAATCGTCAGCTCGAACGCAAAGGCCGTCACAGGATCCTGATGCTTCATCCTCAACCTCAGCTTTCCCTCCTTTACGACCTCTTCTCTCTCTTCTAGATCATGCGGTCCATCGACACGCCTGAACTTATCCCCCTCAACAACCCGAAACGCCAGTGTCTTGACCTTGACTCGTGTATCATCTGTCAAACCAACTACATCAATCGTCCAATTCCCGGGTCTTGAACGAGTACCGGCCAATATACGCACGACGTCTCCCTCACCAGTCGCATAAACATCGAGCAATCCATCTGAACTAGCACTAGTCTTTAGACGTTGACCCTTCATGCTGGAGGCGTAGTACTTGTAGACATGAAACTCGGCTGTTGGCCAGTATCCCTCACCCTCGATGGCGTAGCTACCGTCACTGCTGTTCGGCTTACTCAAAAGACCTGGTATTATCAGTATGTAAACCACGACGATGTTCGACGTACTTACCAGCCATAAAGTCATGCAACGCTCCAGCGATAGCCCAATTCCCTCTAAGACCATGTGCATTCTCTCGCTCAAGACCAGCAATCCACCACGCACCCGCAGAAGGAACTTGTTCTCCATAAACAGCATATTCGTTGATGTTCACGTCTTGGGCTTTGTTGAGAGGGATACCGTGCTTGGATAACAAATCGTGGAATGAGGCCATAGAGCTCTCCATGGTGACTGTTTCATCTCCGCCCTCCATGTGCCAGGACCATTGATCGGGCAGGCTGTCTTTGCAGCGAGACAGGAAATCAGACCACCATTCATGCGAAGCTGAGGGAATGGCTGACATACTTGGGCCAGCGATCCGAACAGATGGAAGTACTGCTCTGTGAACATATTAGAAGGAGTTCAAATACCTGAGGAGCAACCTACCGAATCTTGTTGAACGAGCGAGTCCAGAGCTGCAACCACTGCTCCATCGAACGGTTCCAAAAGAAGCTCAAGTCCGGTTCATTCCAGATGTCCATAACAAGGCCTTCAGTCATATCTGACTTCTTGACATCATTGAGCGTCTGTTCAAGAAACGCATCCCAACTTGTCCAGTCATCGTCGTCTCCAGGGTACACAAATCCTTCCGACTGTCCACCATCAGCACCCCAAAGAGCGGGGAGCAAGTAAATGAACTCGCCGCCGTGTTTGCGAGTAGTTCTGTAGTTACTCAACGCCGAAGCAAAGCGGGCCTAGTCATGTTAACATGTGCACTCAAGATCCTTGGATGTCCTCACCTTGTAGTCGTCGAGACTGACGGCGTAGCCTTTGGTTTCGGGTAACTGAGATCCACCACCGCGACCATAATTGAACCCAATGTCTTTGTAAAAGTGATCTGGTATCTGATCAGGTCTATCCGGTATTCCATACAGGATACCAGAGGCGAGATGACGAGGCGGTCCTGTTTGAACGGCGACGTCTACCGTTGCTACTCCGACAGCAGGTTCTTTGACCTTGTCGACCTCTGACGGCAGGCTTCTCAGCATGGACATGTACTCTTCTGGCATTTTGGCGATGGTTTCCGTTTGTTTCTTGCGCTTGTGCCTGGTCGTGCCACTTGAAGTGTTCAATGCTGAGGTATATACCCATGAAGCAACAGGCACTAGCCTGTAATAGGAACTCCGGTGGGATGTGAAAATTGTACCGACTTGAGATAGAGTTAAGTTTAAAGTTATTTTCTGACGGCTTTGACACAAATGTCCGATTTTGAGTCAAGTTTCAGAATGCTGGTTCCCATTCAACAGCCATTTCCCTTCCACCGGAGCGTCGTGACCCGTGATGTCGCGATCAGTGAACTAACACCTCCACTCATTCTCCGGTGGGAGACTAGCATCGATTGGACCGCAAAGTAGCATCAGTCCCCCGCAAAGATCATCAACCTAATCTTCATACTCTGTCCCCATGGGGTAAACAATCTTGGCACGATGTTATAAACACACGACGATCCTTCATTCCCCTCCATCTCACCACCATTCTTCACATTGTCTCTCCACGAGAAACAAAACGTCGACCACATCGAACAAGATGTCACCTCCCAGAAAGAATGGAGCCATGTTCAAGGCGAGCAAGGCGCCTCCATCGACCGCAACATGTCCCTCTGGCAAGCTATAAAAGCCTACCCTGGCGCCATAGCATGGTCATTCCTCCTATCGTCGTCCATCATCATGGAGGGGTATGATATCGTCCTCATTGGAAATCTTATGGCTCAGCCGGCGTTTCAGAAGGCTTATGGTGATTGGTACGGCGATAAACTCGGATATCAGATTTCCGGACCGTGGCAGGCTGGTCTTGGAAATGGGACTGCTGTTGGCACTATCATTGGTGCTTTTGCTAATGGATGGCTTACAGAGCGGTTCGGATACCGTCGTACGCTTGTTGCGTCTCTTGTCGCTGTCACGGGATTCATCTTCATTACTTTCTTTGCGCATGATCTTCCGATGCTTCTTGCGGGATCTATTCTCTGCGGTTTACCCTGGGGCGTTTTCGCAACTATGGCTCCTGCCTACGCCTCAGAGATCTGTCCCATGGCTCTTCGTGGCTATCTCGCCAACTACGTTTGTCTCTGCTGGGCTCTCGGCCAACTCCTCGCCGCTGGCGTCTTGTTCAGCTTTTCCGACAACGCAACCCAATGGGCGTACCGTCTGCCCTTTGCGATTCAGTGGATTTGGCCTATTCCTCTCATCATCATTCTCTGGTTCACACCTGAATCTCCGTACTGGTTGGCCAAGAAGAATCGTCTTGATGAAGCAAAGGGTGTTCTGAGACGGATTTCGGCGAAGAGCAGCAAGACAGATGAGGACCTCGACAAGCAGCTTGCGATGATAGTTCATACTAACAAGATCGAGAGTGAACATACCAAGGGCTCAAGCTACCTTGACTGTTTCAAGGGCATCAACCTCCGACGCACTGAGATTGTTTGTCTTGTCTTTGTAGCGCAGAACACAACTGGCGTTGGTATCGGCGGTACACCTACCTACTTCTTCGTCCAAGCTGGCGTCGATGCCAGCAACTCCTTCAAGTTCGCAACCGGTGCACTTGGCCTCGCTTCCGTCGGCGTCATCATCTCCTGGTTTCTTATCTACCGCATTGGTAGAAGAGCGTTATACGTCTGGGCCTGCGGAATCTGTACAGTTCTTATGCTCATCATTGGTATTCTGGCTAGCGTTCCCCAGACTCAAGCTGTTAGCTTCGGTCAAGCTGGTGTTGTTCTGATTTGGGAGATCGTGTTCTATGCCACCATCGGGCCCGTTTGTTACGCCATCATCGGTGAGATTCCTGCCGTTAGTGTTCGCAGTAAGAGTATATGTCTTGCTCGAATCGCGTACTACATCTCGCAGATTCTCAACGGCACTTACGGTCCTTACATGATTAATCCTACTGAGGGTAACTGGAAGGGAAAAGTCGGCTACTTCTGGGTGAGTATCAGAGTTTCCAAGTTCGTTTCATCTCTGACATTATCTAGGCTGGACTTTCTCTGTTGACCTTCACTTGGGCCTACTTCCGTCTCCCGGAAACAAAGGTATGCACTTTATTGAACGATGGTGATCGATTGCTGACATGCACAAGGACCGAACCTTTGAGGAGATCGATATCCTGTTCGCCAACAAGACTTCCGCTAGGAAGTTTGCTGATACCGAGGTCGATGCTTACGCTGATGATTCCGAGGGGCGAATTATCAAGGAGACTGGTGTCTGATGTCTGGTATTGCTGAACTCATGGTAGCAGAACGTCGTGGATGGTCATGTTGGTACTTGTTCTTCAATTGTTGCCTATAATCTCTATATGTCTTTGTACATTCATCAGTCAAGACTGCGATTCATTGGAGACTTTGATAGATGTGTTCATAACAAATGCGATGCCTTGAGGAAACTCAGTTTTGGATCTGAACGCCCATTGTCTACGATCAATACTATCATATCCTTATATGTTATGGACAATGACGGCAGTTATATTGGTTGCCGTTTCCCTCTTGTAGATTAGATTCAAGCTTCTGATTCTGCCGACCTAAGTGATCTCGCTACTAACACGTGCTGCTTCACTAGACTCGCTCCCGGTTACTCATACCAGCACGTATGCCACAGCCATTCAGCCTCATGACTTCATAGGTCCAACCACCATCTGCTTTAGGCTTCAATGGTCGGGTAATTGATTTGACAGATCTGAACTATAGATCTCACCCGTTAAGATGATATCATGACTTATCGTGACATCATAGATCTGTAATGGCTGATACAATGGCTATAAGTATCAACCACCGAGTACACACTGATCGCTCTCGTCATAATCACAAGCTTCAATCACTCTTGCAACCAACATAGATCCAATCAACTATATCCTTGCCCATTAATCTCCATCATCAACATGTCCGACAAGCCCACCACCAACCTCACCAATACAGTGCCAAAGGCCATGGATGAGCAAGGCAGCGTTGGCAAACAGTTCACAGGCATGAAATTTACTAGCTGATCATCAAGCCCATGTCTAACAGTTAATACAGAGGATGGAGCTATCGGAGGAACCGCGCAAAAGATCGGCGGCCCGTTTGACAAGGATGGCGTGATTGGGAAGCAATTCACTACAGACGGAAGCATTGGAGGAACGGTTCAGAACAATATGGGAGGAGAGAAGAAAGCATAAATGGGCAATCAATATTAGACGCCAGAAATCAGAGCGACCTATTGAGCAGCGATTTAATACGTGTTCATGATGAAGTTGTAATGTCATTGCCACGAGAGTAATTATAAGAAGGCGACATCCTGCCAGTGAATAAAATTTAATTAAAGATACCTGTTCTCTCTTCAAACGGATGCTATGGTGAATAGTTGGAGAGTCTGTGGCTCTGGCTTGGTCTGACGTGGTCATGGTCATCATTCTGACGTTGAAATGACATCCAAGACACTTCAACGTCACAGTATTCACATTTCAGCTTCAATGATGCGCTGTAGGAGCAATTGCTCCGCACATTGCTACCATGTCATATGCACGGGAAATGTAATGGAAATAGTGACGATCTTGTGATGTGAAAGCTGATGCGGTGTAATACCAACTGAGACAATTATTGGAGTGAGGTGCATGTCCCTGACTACACTTGTAGCTAAATTGGCCTCGATTGCCAATCGAGGCTGTTCAATTCGTCCGCGTCTCGTGTTGTACGACTTACCGGCTGTTACAATTCCTGCACTGCCATGATATAACCCCTTGAGCTCGCTCTAGCCCTCTCACAAAGTCGTTTTCACTCATGCCCCTAGGATGCTCTTCTCACTAGCCTCAGCAACACTCCGAGTCTCTCGCATCTCACGCCGCTGCACAGTCCAAATATCCTTCAAAGTATATCAATCCACTATGGCATCCTCCAAGTCGCAACAGTTTTTTCATACCTCGGGCGCGACAGACTCAGTCTGGGTCCATCAAGACCCCGTTTCTAACCGCCCTTCTTTCACTAAGCTGAACCAAGACATCGAGACTGACGTCTGCGTCATCGGTGCTGGTATCGGCGGTATTTCCACTGCTTACGAGCTCGTGACCCGTGGGCGAGAAGTGGTCCTTCTGGAAGCTCGTCAGGTACTTTCTGGAGAGACTGGCCGGACCAGTGGTCATTTGACCAATGACCTTGACGATGGGTATACTGAGATTGCCAAGAAGCACGGCGATGAAGGCGCCAGAGTTGCCGCTGAAAGTCACGCCTGGGGACGAGATCGTGTAGGAGAGATCTCCAAGATCCTTGGTATTGAGTGCGAGTATCGTAAGCTTCCGGCTTATGAGGTTTCTCAGTATTCTACAAAGGATGCGAAGGAGCATGAAGATGAGATGAATGATCTTCGTAAGGAAGAGGCAGCTCAACGAAAATTCGGCATTGATGCTAGATTCGATGCAAGTCTCCCCAACATTGCCATCCCGAAAGTTTTGCTAATTCTGTAAAGGAATCGTTGACAGTTCGTGGCTGGGATGGAGCAATTGACCAGCGCGGCGGCCTCATCATCAAAGACCAAGCCACATTCCACCCAACAAAGTATCTCAACGGCATCCTCAACTGGCTCAAGACTCAGCCCAACTTCCGCTGCTACGACGAAACGCGCGTCATGTCCGTTGAAGAAAAAGGCATTGAAATTCTGGGCATCGGCAACAAATCCGTCAACGTCTCAACAGCAGATGGTTATACCGTCAAGTGCAGCAACGCCGTCGAAGCAACATGCGTTCCCCTCCAGAAGCTCAGCGTTATTGCCCAGATGGAGTTTATGCGTTCTTACTGCATCGCTGCGCGTGTGCCCAAGGGCGCTATTGAGGATTGTCTTTTGTATGATCAGGCGGAGGAGTATAAGTATATTCGACTGACAGCTTGTGATGAAGAGCATGATTATCTTGTTGTTGGAGGCTGTGATCACAAGGTTGGACAGGAAGATACGACTACTGAGTTTGGAGAGCTTGAGAAGTGGACGCGTGAGAGGTTTTCACAGGTCAAGTCTGTGGACTATCGCTGGAGCGGACAGATCTTTGAACCTGTTGATTTCATGCAGTTCATTGGTAAAAACCAGGGCAACGATCACATTTATATCATCACTGGTGATTCAGGCGATGGTCTAACGCATGGAGTTTTGGCTGGGCGATTGATCGCGGATGAAATCGACGGCATCAAGAACCCATGGGCCGACGTCTACTCCCCCAAGCGCATCGCATCAATGGTCAAATCCCTCCCTAGCATGATCGCCCACGACGTCCAGATCAACGCGCAGTACAAGCGCTTCCTACAGTCGGACATTACAGACATTGAAGATCTCGGCCGTGGAATGGGCGGGGTATTGAACAAGGTAATTTCCCTTTGTCAACCGTTGCACATAGACTAACCCGTACCAGGCCGGATCAAAGCCCATCGCGGTGTACAAAGACGAAGAGGGTAACGTGAAGCAGTACAGCGCTTTGTGTCCCCATATGAAAGGCGTTGTGTGCTGGAACACTACCGAGAAGAGCTTTGACTGTCCTGTTCACGGGAGTCGATTTTCTCGAGAGGGTATTTGTGTAATGGGGCCTTCGAAGGGAAATTTGGATCCTGTTGACGAAGCTGGAAAAGCTGATCAGGAGAATGTCGCCGGTAGTTAAACGTGGTTAACAGTTAATGTTCTTATGTAACTCATCTTCCTAAAGTGTCCGAGTATGAGATGAAACGTGCTCGGGTAATACGTGCTAAACCGCTACGAGTTGTACGCGTACACATCATCAATCCGCCAAAAGACGACATGCTCAACGCGTCATCTCACCAATGAAATGGCTGCTTTTACGATTAGCCCAATTATTTGCGTTTCGCAACACCCTTGCCTCACGTCAGACCACAAACACCGAAGAAGCCGAGCGTAGGTGGTGACAAAAAGGGCGAGACAGATTTAGCCTGAAGGCTCACGTCATCTTTTCTTACATCCCATGCGGGGTAAAATAGCTGATGACGCCAACATTAGTCCCGTCATAGACGTGAGATCGATATAAAGTCTGAGCATCATTGACCGTTTCTCATCTTGATAAGGACGTTGGAGTGGCTTGATATTGTCATTTCTGTTTTCTCTTGATTCATCGATTCATTATGAGGTCTCTTTTGGCTCTTACTTTGGCTACGGCCACCTCAGCCTTTGTCATTCCCGAGGGCTTAGATGCTTTCAACACCTGGAAGGATGATCTGAAGCAGACGCTGGAAGACATTCCCACTCGCTTTCGCAAGACCTTTGATGAAGCGACCGAGCAGCTCTCCACAGAGTTCACAGCCGCAATTCACAGCAGACTCCAAGATGAAGACACTTTCCTCCCCGCTGATAACGTAGACGACGACGACGAGTCTGCGGATATCTTTGGCCGAACAGGCGGTGGCTTTACCGATCACACCACGTATGAACTCATCGCCAAGAGCAACTACACCAAGAAGTTCTTCAAGCTTGTACAGAAGCACGAGAAGTTTGGAAAGTTGCTTAACAGCACTGATGCGAACTACACGCTTTTTGTCCCCACTAATGAGGCCTTCGAGCATATCCCTCATCACCATAAGGATAAGCCTAGTGATGAGTTCGTCGAGGCTGTTCTTAACTACCATCTTGGTATTGGGGAGTATCCTGCTTCGCGAATCCTCTTCACGCATACTATTCCCACGACCCTGGAGGAGCCTCTGCTTGGCGATAAGCCTCAGCGTCTTCGCACCAGCGTTGGATTCTCTGGAGTCAGGGTTAATCTGTACAGCAAAGTCATCGCAGTCAACTTTGTAAGTATATCCTACTAGATGAATTGACCTTCACTGACTGTTTTAGAAAACCAAGAATGGCATCATCCACGCCGTCAACAGAATCCTGGTCCCTCCTCCCTTCATCGGCAGGGAAATCAGCCTCTTCCCCGGCCAATTCTCAACTCTTCTACTCGCCTTTGAAAAGACCGACTTTGTCAAGTACATCCACAACATCCCCATGGTCGGCAGTACCGTCTTCGCTCCATCCAACGAAGCATGGCGCCGTCTAGGTCCCCGCGCAAACGCCTTCCTCTTCAACACCGAGACAGGCAAGAAGTATCTCAAGGCCCTTTTGAAGTATCAAATCGTCCCCAACATTACTCTCTACAGTGATGAGGTGTACTATGGCGATGAGAAGGTGTCCAAGAAGCTTTATGGTCATGGTGATGACTTCCATATTGAGCTTCCAACCCTTCTTGAGAGGAGTGTTGGTGTTGATGTTCATACTTTCAAGAGCTGGACTACTATTGTGCTGAATGGACATAATGTTATCGGGTTTAATGATGCTGTTGGTAAGAATGGTGTTATTCAAGTTCCCAAGACTATTCCTATTCCTCCTCATAGAAAGGGTGAGCATCCTTCTGAGATGGAAGGAGAGATTAGTGTGGAGGAACTGAAGGAGAGATTGGAGGAGTATGTCGAGGAGGAGGCGGATGACTTCGAAAACGGTGAACTGTAAGAAGTTTTCGTTCTGTAGGACATGAAATGGATTAGAGTCCCGAGGTAAGAACAAGAGTCGGTACTGTGTGTAGGATTATAGGCAGAGGATAAGTTAGACTACAAAGAAACAATGAATAGTCTCTCATCTGAGCTCTATTTACACCTACCTAGGCCATGACACAACCGTTAAGTCGCTATCAATAGGAATTAGCTTCAAGCAACACTATATGTATGAACATCACTTTACAAATGCCAAAGGTTTTGACAGAAGACCAATGGATTCTTAATCTAGATATCTCGTCTATTCCGCCCTGTGTATCACAATTCCTAGGATCTCAGTCACTGGTGGTCCGGCATTTCTAGCTCAGACAAATCCTTCCCAAGACTCTATCAAGTCAAGGGGTAAACAACAACAAAAACAAAAACAACTATGAGTGGGGGACATTTCCGTCTACTCGCGCACTCAGTCTGGCATTCCAAGCTCAGACAACTTTTACCAAACTCCGAAAAGACCAGACATAGGGAAGATGGGGTGAGATGTCAATTGTGTAGGACTTAGTTCTCAGCAGCCTTGATGATGTACTGGCGCATGCCAGAGTTCTCAGCCTTGCCAAGAGTCTCAATCTTGAGACCAACCTCGTTAGTGAGTTCATGGATCTCAGCCTCGTAGCGCTTCCAGGACTTGAACATCTGGAAGACCGTACCGGCGGGGACAGGGATGTTGAACTTGCTGCAGTGCATGTCGTGGTTGGCGGTTACATCAAAGTAGTGCATAGCCTTGTTGAGCTTGCTCTCGACAGTCCAAGCGGTCTTGGGGTTAGCACCGACAATGCCAGCATGATCCTGAAGACCCTGGAGATAGGTAGTGAAGAAGGCGTCGTACTCGACGGTGTTGTACGCAGCGTGAGTCTGGCTGGCTTCGACGCCAGTAGGTCCATCCTGGCCAACGATGAGGCGATCAACAGGAGTCATGTGGCCCTTGAACTCGACACAACGATCCTTGGCCATAGAGTCGGGAGCATTGTAGAAGATACTGCCGAGAGACAGGAAGAGACGAGCAGTAGGACGAGCCTGCTTGAAGTAAACGTCTCCTTGTTCAAAAGAACCCCAGAGACCAATGCACTTGACGCCAGGGAAGGTAGCCTTAGCCTTGGCAATATGCTCGACAAGAGAAGCGTGGGACAGATCAAGAGCGACATAGACGCACTCCTTGCCCTGGGCGATGAACTCATGAACGTAGGGCTCAAACTTCTTTGAGTTGGCGGCACCGAGGTCGATGATGTGAGTGCCAGACTTCAGTTGCTGAACGACCTGCTTAGCGGTAGCTTTGATGATAGCCATCTCATCAGAAGTCTGGTAAGACTTGTCGGCAATCTTGTTCCATTTATCCATGCCGGTAGTGTAGGCGACTTCCTTAGGGAAGTCACCCTGACCAAGGAAGGCCTTGGGAAGCTGATCATCCACAAAGGTGAGGTTGATGGACGAACCACCGATGTCGATGACCTCACCGTCGGTGGGATAGGCAGTGGAAAGAGAAGACATGTTGTCGGTAGTGAGAGGTATGATTGTGAGTGGGTGTGGTGTTTTGTTGTATGAGTGCGAGGTTGATAGTTCTTGTGAAGTGTTGTGAAGACCAAGGTCGAGATGTTGTGAGATTGGTGAGGAGGAAAGAAGAGAATTTGATCAACGACAAGAAGGGAGTATTTATTGGGAGAATGGAGGTGAATATCATTTCGCAGTGGCCGCAAAAAATGCCACTGGGAACGAGAACAGACTGTTCGTCGTTGTTCCATTGTCACTGGCGATCTTGTTCAGCCTGGGGAGCTGCCAGCTGAAAGGGACTGCCAGATACAGAATGAACGAGATACCAGTCCAATAAAACAAAGGATTGGCACTGGTATAGAGTATTTATTTGGAATGATGTTCATGATTCATTCTCTGTGAGCGGTTTGAGAACATTGAGACGTGGTTGTTAGTGAGAGGGATCAATGGCGAGTCTTGACACTGTTCCCACAGACAGGCCATGGGGACAACTCTGCTCTCCGGGATGGAAAGACAGATTGCGACACATTGGAAACTACTTAAATGTTTATGTTCAAGTTACGGTCAAGGAAAATGCGCTGATATACACGAATTGAGGGATATATCAGTCCAGCTACAGGAAGATGATCGCACTAAGCCACTTTGCAAGCGTCAAGATAGGCTTCATGGCGTACAATTCTTAAAGAAGCATAACTGAGAGATGCGCATAGACATTTTATAAATTCCTCGATACTAGTAAATCATACACTACATCTCCAAGTTTTACCCACCAGGAGTCCATCCACTGGCACTCCAACTCTCAGGGCTAATATCAGGCCAATACAACCCCTGCGCACCATCATGATACATCGACGCATCAATGAATTGCAAATCCAGAACCGGCTGTGATAATAACTCTTGCAACGACGGCTCCGACAACGCCATACCTGCCGTCGGATTCATCACATCCAATCCCAGCAGCCCCGTATCCTGTACAACAAACTGTCCTCTCCTCGCCTCAAGCGCCCTCATACAAACCTTCATAGCATCAACATGTCTACAAAACTCCTCGGCCGCAAAATTGCCATTCTCCTTCAGTTGGTGCAGAAACTGCGCTGCTGACTCAAATTGCTCTTTATCACTGCGACATTCCTTTCCGTCAATCAGGCTTGAGATAGCGAGGACGGTGGCGGATGAGAAGAGGTATTGCGTGTAGAAGTAGTCGAATGTCGCGAAGGATCCGTCGATCCAGCAGTCGATTAAAAGGCGACACGAGTGTCGTGCACAGCGGATGCATGCTTCGGAGAGCGTCATGGCTGATACAGGGATTTGAGGCTCCGTGCGAGGTTGAGTGTCCCATGCCGAGACGTGAGTCCTCAGTACGTGCAAAAGAATAGGACGGGTTGCGGTTATGGCGACTTGGTTAAAGTATAAGTGCAGTGAAAGAGGTTTTGGACTCGGTTCAGGCGCATCAGTCGGTTCAATGTGAAGATGCGGCGGCAACTCCTCCACAAAAGCCCTCAGATCCCTCAACGCTTCTTGAACCCTCTGCGAGAGAGTTTTCTGTTGTGGTCTACGCGTATAAATCGCATTAATTACCTTTGCCGCCAGTCTCGCGAGTCTTAGGCCGGCGATGAAATACGACGAGTCGGCGAAGTCATCCGAGGGCGTGTCAAGAACTGGATCAGTGGGGAGATCGACTTCAATGTCGTCGTCTTGAATAGCGACTGGATGACCGAGACGAGAGGCCCACATGCGATCGAAGCTATATGCCGTCCACCATACGCGATTTCTATGTTCTCGGGCGCCGGCGTCGCGGAGTTGTGACTCGGGGACGTTGAGATGAAGACCCATTACGACGGAGAGACGGACTGATGAGCCGGCTAGAGCATAGGCTGTATAACGACGGTTGAGAGCGAGGGAGTAGAAAGACTAGATTGTTAGTTTGTCCTCATAAATATGTGAGGGACTTACCAGAAGAAGACGAATCTCAATGGCGTCGATGCGAGGTCTTTCGCTGATGATACGAAGAATACGCGTCGCCCGCGCAAAATACGCCATACCCGGAAAATTCCTATCCTTCGCCGCCGTACGCGTAGAATACATCTCCCCAATAGCAAACAAAACCCATAATTTACTCCTCAACAAGGAATCCGCCGAATGCGGATTCAAAATCGACTGCTCCAGCCCCTCCAAGATCTGACTCTTCCTCACGATATAGTAAGTCCTACTAACATACTTCAACGCAACATTAACAAGCAGCCGTGCCCTAGAGGGTATCGGCCACGGACAATCCTGATCCGAAAGAGCAAGCAACCTCTCATCAGGTGCGTAGTTCACCCTCGGGATGTGACTATGTCCCGGTTCGGAAATAGCCTGCCTAAAGCGCGATGCGAACGCAGCGTCGGAAGCTTCGCCGATGAGGACGGGGGTGTGAAGAACGTTCATGTCGAAGAACCAGGGTCGTTCTTCGAGGAGTGTGCCCTGTAGGGATGAGGATGTCTCGGTGCTTGAGACATCGGGGATGGAGGGCTCAGGCCGAGGTTTAGCGTCATCTTGACGAAGACGTTGATTCTCGGCGATTAGATCGTCAATGTATCTGGAGCAATAGATGAATATGAGGGGGTTGAGACGGAGGAGGGAAACGTACTGTTGGCTCACTTTGACGAGGCGGTTCTTTCGGGGATAAGAGCATTCGGCGCCTTTACTTGCTTGACGGCAGTTTTCACAGGGCTGACCGCCTGAGCATTTAACTTTTCTAGCATGGCATCGTCGACATCTGAATCAATTAGTCAGATATTTTCACGTAAATGGGAGACTCTTACGCTGTAGATTTCGTTTTCCGCTGTCGTTTCCCTGGACTCAACGGCGTAACAGTCGAAGACCCAACATCCTCCTTATCCGAGTCACTCTGATTCTCAGCCATCGTCTCTCAAACCTTGTACAAACAGGTGATCTTCGAGGCCAAGTCACACAGTCTTAACCAATTACCCACCCGATGGATACCCGCAGTACCGACACGATCTGCGTATGTGTCGTGTGACTCTGAGAATACAGAAGCAAATGACGCCGACAGAAATCGGCGAGAATTTTACCTTTCCCGCGCTGACTCAGCGCTAACCTCGGCAGAAAAGTACGCTTTTCGGTGGTTTTAAGAGACGGCGCCGAAAGAGGTGAGCGGGGATAAGACGGGCGAAGATAAAAGGCGTCCGACACCGCTGGGAGAAGTCATAGGTCCACTATAAGTGAGCCAAGAGGCAAGGAATTGGAGTGTTTTAAATACCTGATTGAGAAGGTGAAGAAAACTCTTTCCAGTAAATATTTGTATAGCAGTTTCAATGGACTAATTGGACATTCGTTTTATTCAATTGTGTTTGATCAAGTTACACCTCCATTCGTTTATCTCACCATGTCCGAACCAAAACCAGCCCTCACAACATCCCCTGCGTCACCACTCCCCCCAACAACCGCAATAGACGACGACGTAGCCCAGATCCCCAGCTGGCGAAAATGGGTCATCCTCTTCGTCGTATGCTGGATGCCACTCCCCATGACATTCTGGAGCACCGCCATAATGCCCGCCACGCTCGAAGTAGCATCCGACCTAAACATCCCCGTAACGACCATCACGACCATCAACGCGGGTGTTTTTGTAGCACAGGCGTTATCGGGACTGATCTGGCTACCTGTTAGTACGATTATTGGACGGAGGTCTGCGTATCTTGCTGCGAATGGGGTGCTGTGCGTTTGTGCGATTGGATGTGCGACTGTCCCGAATTTAGCTGGGTTTGCGACGTTGTGGATTCTGGGGGGGAATACGGGGCCGTTCTTTTTGGTGGCTGGGCAGACTATCCTGGCGGATATTTTTGATCCTGTGAGTATTTGTTAATGGTTGGAGATTTGTGCTGATGTTTGTAGACTTCTCGTGGAACTGCTGTTGGGTTCTTTCTGGGGAGTTGCGTGTCGTTTAATTCAATCGGTAAGCCTTCCGAACCTCGTTGTCGTGGGATGATACTAAGATCTACAGCTCCTCTTCTCGGTAGTATTATCGCGACATTCACCAGCTGGAGAGTCATCTACGGCGTTGAAGCCGGCATGTGTCTCTTCGGTCTCATTCTTTCTCTGTTATTTATCCCCAAGGCTAGTGAAGTTGAGAATCCCAAGTTGGCTGAGACGATACGTCCTCGAACAGCGCAAGAGATTCTTAGGGCCTTCAATCCGATGCACGTCTTCTGTCAATTCAAGTATCCCAAAGTCATCCTCGCCGTATGTATTCCTACCCAATTGTACAAGTACGACACTGACATAACAGAACATTGCCTGCGGTCTCCTCGGCTTCAACCAATACGGCATCCTCTCCTCCATCCGCCGCGTCATAAACCCTCGCTTCAATCTCACATCGCCTCTTTCCAGCGGTCTCTTCTACCTCGCTCCCGGCGCTGGGTTTCTCGTTGGAAGTACCGTCGGCGGTAAGATCTCTGACGTAGTCGTCAAGCGCTACATGCGAAAGCGAAATGGACAGAGAATTCCTGAAGATCGCTTGAACAGCAGTCTAGTCAGTGTTCTCATTATTCTTCCACTTGGGACGCTACTCTACGGATGGAGTGTTTATCATAGACTTGGTGGTATGGCGTTGCCAATAATTAGCGCGTTCATCGAAGGGTTTGGACTCATGGCGTCGTTTAGTGGGCTGAATACATACGCAGCCGGTAAGTCAATCAACCTTGACAGAGAAACGCAACTAACACTCTTCAGAGGTTCGACCAGCACATAGAACAGCAGTCATCACAGGAAAATACGTTATTCAGTATAGTTTCGGCGCAATGAGCGTTGGTGGTGTCGTTCCAATGATTGACGGCATCGGCGTAGGCTGGGCCTTCACCGTTAGTAAGTACATCTTTCTACGCCCACTTTACTCTCCGCTAACTGGTCAAAGTTACTTGTTTCTCAATACTCGCTGGTGTCTTAGTTCTTCTCATTGCAAGGTTCAGTAAGAATTGGAAGGCGTAGATCAAAGACATGGCTTAGATAAAATTAGAGATAGACAGACCGGGAATGATGATCGTAACGAAAAACGGCTCCGAGATCTAGGAGCGGGGAAATCTAGATCTATACGGCGTTAAAAATGAATTACCATAGAGGGAATAGATAAAAGTTTATGATTTGAGCGTCGTGTTTTTCTAGCTACAGTAGTCAAAACTCACTCCTCATTTTCGCTCCGAAAGCCACGAAATCCGAATTACTTCGGCTTGCATTCCTCCGCCAAGCCACGATCTTGACGGTTCGCATTCGGTCCCGAGAGGCTAGTAATTAAACAGTCGTTGGACTCTGGAGATCGGGTTGGCTGGAATAAGCCATTGAGTTTGGTGGTGGAAGTTTGCGCTGACATGAGCTAATATAGCTTGGTCGGGCCGGGGATATTTAGATGCATGAGCTGCTGTTTTTGTCATACACTGAATTATAATTCCCTAATTATTTAACGAGTATTTCGGCTTGGGAAGACTTTCGAGATGTATCGCGATATATTGCTTCTCACTTCCCTCTTCAGCTTCACCCTCGCTCAGAGTGGAGCTGATCCGTACGCCCCAGTCTACACGACATGTCCGTCCTCCCTCGAGATCCGCAAAGCCTCAGACGTTCCCGTCCCTCCCTACCCCTCTCTCTGCCATATCTAACGGTTCCAGGGCTTATCCGATGAAGAATCATCTTGGCGTGAACAGCGAGCCAAGCAGATGATTCCCAATCTCGAAGACTACCTCAAACTCGCCAACATTTCCGACTTCAACGTCACGAACTATATAAACAAACTCAAGAGTGATGATGTTCCCATCGTTGGCCTTTCAGTCTCCGGTGGAGGCACGCAGTCTGGTCTTGGAGGACTGGGAGTCTGGCAAGCCTTTGATGCTCGGTCTGCCATTGCTCGAGCTGCGAGGACGGGCGGCTTGACGCAGCTCTTCTCGTACATCACTGGTCTATCCGGCGGAGGCGCCGTCACCGCATCCCTTCTGTAAGTCCATCCCACCACCATCTCAACCAACACTAACAATTCAGCGCTGCAAACAACTTCACCACAACAGACGGCGTCAAAAAAGCCTCCAACTTCTCCCTCGACTACGCATCCGGTCCTGACGGCAATCAAACAGCCTTCTTCACCAGCATCTTCGAAAACATGGGCGCCAAAGACGAGTCCGGCTTCCCCGTCTCCGTCGCCGACACATTCGGTCAATTCTGGGGAACCTGGCTGCCCGACAATAAAGTATACAGCAACTACTCCGACATCGCCTCCAAAAACACAGCCTTCACCCTCGGCGACGCTCCGATGCCAATCATGTGCTTTGCAGAAGTCGTCCCCGGAAAATCCCCCGAGATCGGAAAACTCATGTATCCCGGCTTCAACAAATCCACGCGCTTCAACTTGACAGCTTATGAAGTCACGCCCTTTGAGTTTGGAAGTTGGGCCGGCGGGCGTGTACAGGCGTTTATCCAGACCAAGTTCCTGGGCACTTCTATGACGGAAGGAAAACCGCAGAATAAGAGTGAATGTGTTCAGGGTTTCGATAAACTTACACTCATGCAGGGGACGACTGCTAATGCGTTTACGGCGTGGTTTATTGATTCGTTTTATGGAATCCCGGTGTTTGCGAAGAGATGGTTGGGGAAGAGACAGAAGGTTAATCCGAATATCAACGACGTTCCTGTTCCGAGGGATCAGTATGATAATCCGCTTGTTCAGCTTGTGAATGAGACGGCGATGTATTTTGATCTCACGTTTAATGAGTCGTTGTGGGCGACGTATCCGAATCCGTTTGAGGATTATAATGAGGATATGAAGGGTGTTTCTGAGCTTCTTCTGGTAAGTTATCCTACTGATGTTATGGATAATCCTGACTGTTTAGGTCGACGGGAGTCTTGCGCTTGAGAGCAATCCTCTTCGTCCGTTGATCATTCCTGAACGCAAGCTTGACTTGATCATTGTTTACGAGGCATCATCCGATGCGCCCAACTCTTGGGTCAACGGAACCAATCTCATCAGTAAGTTCCCTCACTTCATAGTATGTGATCCTGGCTAACATCCCAGACACCGCCCTCACCGCATCCCTAGGCAACATCCCCTTCCCCAAGATCCCCGACGTAAACACCATCGTCGCCCAAAACCTCTCCTTCCAACCAACATTCTTCGGCTGTAACGCCTCATCCTCCACGCCCCTCCTCCTCTGGCTGCCCAACGCCCCTTGGACAGGGTACACCAACTACTCCTACACGCAGACGCAATTCACACCCAACCAAGTCGACATTGCTCTTGAGAATGCATTCCAGGTCGCTACGTACGGCAACGGTAGCGTGGATGAGAATTGGCCTGCTTGTTTAGCTTGTGCGGCTATTAGGGGCTCGTTGAGAAGATTGGACATTGAGATGCCGAAGCAGTGCGAGGAGTGCTTTGAGAGGCATTGCTGGAATGGGACGATGAGTGATAGGGAGGCTACGGTGGGGGATTTTGATCTTAAGCCGAGATTGGATCCGGAGTTGAGCTTTGCGAAGTGGAATGAGAGTGATTGGGAGAAAGAGGAGAGTGCGGGTGGTGGAAGTGGAGGGAGTGATTCGGCTGGTGTCAAGCTAAGTAATGACATGGTTGGGCTGGTTTTGTCATTGGTCGCAATGGCTGCACTACTGTAGTCATACTTGAGGGAGCATCGGTTTTATATTGTCAATTGATGAGCACGTGTAATGGTAGGACAATTAATTCATTGTTTGGAGCGATGCTTCGAGCATGAGATACCATCCGAGTGTATTAATGTGAAGATAAATCTCGTTGCACTATGTTCATTGTATTAACGGCTGACTGAACTGTAGTCAACGCGTTACAGAGGGTCAGCGTCGAAGTCCACTGAACTACAGCGGGTCCACACACGACCTCGAATTAATTCTACAGCTTATCTAAACATCCTAATTCTTCACCTGAACATTCTCCCTCATAACGGCCGGTTCAACTTCCCCATCAGTAGACTTGTTCTCCTCAATCTTGGCCTCATCAACCTTTGTCAGATCAACAGCCTTAAGCGCAAACATGACAATCAGCATCGGTGCAAGAGAGCACGTCGCAGCAATAGCGAGAAGGCGCTGTGTCTCGCGATATGCTTGGTCAATTGCTGCGCGAACAGGCGTACCCTTTGCGAATTTCTGAGCCACCACGATGGACTTGTAGATCTTGAAGGCGTTGGGCTTGGCTTGCTCGGGGAGATATGTCGTGAGTTTCTGAGGGAGGATGTTGTTCCAGATAGCACCGCCGACGCTGGAATTGTGAGTGGTGATTGAGTGAGATGGGAGATGGACTAACCTAGTACCGACGGCTCCGCCAAAATTCATGGCTGCGTAGTAAACTCCCGTCACGACGGGGACGTCTTCCTTGGCGACGAGAGCCTGGATAGAGACTTGAGCGGCTGTCTGATAGAATGCACGACCAACGCCAACGAGAGTCTTTGCTGTGATGAAAGAGGCTTCGTTGGCGTGACCTCCATTCATGTTGACAAAGTGAATCATGAGACCTTGACCAAGAACACAGAGCGGAACACCGATAAAGACAAAGATCTGACTGCGCTTAGTGTACTTCATCAAAACACCAACAAGAACCGAAGCGATCTGGAACGCGACACGAAGTGCATTACTAACAACGTCAGCATTGTTCATACCAGTGTAAGAGGTACTTACTCAATGCGTGTAGCATGTCCAGGACTGAAACCACCAGCGACCTGAAGATAACTCGGAAAGAAAAGCGTAAAGCAAGAATAATGGAAAAAGTCCAGCATGGACAAAACACAAGCTGCGACAACAGTGCGCTCCTTGATCATCCGGAAGGGAACAAAAGGAACTTTGGCAAACTTTGTATCCCAGACGAAAAACACGCCGACGACGACGACGCCAATGACGAGCATGGCGATGTAGCTCCCCTGGTCCCAACGATCACTATTCCTCGCGCCCGTAAGCGAAAGCGGAATGAGCGTGAGTCCAAGACCGAGAACAAGAAGCACCGCACCAAGGATGTCGAGATCAACCCAGACAAGGTTAACAATCCTCTTGGTCAAAGGCTGTGTTTTATCAGCCGCGTCCCAAGCGCCTTTTCTTCTATACCCAGCCTTTCTCGCGCGTCGCTGAAGGACATATAACGTGATGATAAGTGGCGCCGCGCAGAAGGGTAGGATGAGAGCCCACATGCCGTAACCCCATCGCCAGGTCGAGTGCTTGAGAACACTGTCTGCTACGATAGAGCCGAGATATAGTGTTGGGATGGAGGCGAAGGATTCGGGGAGGGAGGTCCAGAGACCGCGGTTGATGAGGCTTGTTGTGTCGGCAATGAAGACCTGTTGCATGATGACGTAGCCGGTATCGCCGATCGATTCAAAGATTCCGCCGGCCTAAGACGTTAGAGGTATACAAAAAGAGAATTGGGGACGTACGATGTAGGTTGCAATGTTTTGACACGCTGCGTACATTACTTGCGATAGAACGAGGAAGAGGATTGAAAAGGTTAGACCCTCTGCTCTGCCAAACACCTGGGACAGTTAGTTGATCTTGGGTTCTGCGACGAAGGGGAATACTTACGTTGGAGAACTTTGCCATGATGGGATACGTGACCAGACCAATGATTGTACTGACGACATTGGCTGTCGCAAGCGCTGAATGGCGCTGGAACGCAGAGGTGGCGTATGCATCGTAGACCTTGGTCGCGTATTTGAGAAACTGCGTTATAAACGTCGTAGCAAAAAGACTAAATTGTTAGACAGATGATATACCCAGAGGAGATAGGCATACCCAGTGAAGGCGACGATCAAAGCCTTTTTGGACCAAGACTCCCTCAGAATATCCGTATTCGAGACTTTTTCACGCTCTGCCTTGGGCGCAGCTTCGATGTCGGAGCTGCGATGAGAATTATGATCTGCCATTGCAAGTAAGCTTACTCAACATTGAATGCTGCAAAGATCGATGTAACGCTGTCTGTTTATATCGTCTGAGTGACGGAAGTCATTCCGCGCCCACAATCCGGTGATCCATCTAATCTTATCAGATTTTCATGCATCGCGTGATATAATTGGTCTGCCAAGAGTTTGCGTGGCATGACTTAGCCGTGATCTGATAAAAAAGCCTCATGTTTTACAGGGATTGGGAGGAGCCGCCTTTTTATTCTGGGAATAGTGATGGAGACTTTTATTTAAAAGGCTAGACGCGGATCACATGAAGATGAACTACGCTGGTGGATTTGGTCTTGGTGATGTTCCGAGAACAGGCGATCTCCAATGGCCCGTTTTTGAATCCCTGCTCAGAGTTTTCGCATCTGATTAATGATGAGATTTTGAGAGTCGAGTGGCTTGCTGGGGTGTTGCCACGAGCTGGAGTGATCTACCGTATGATCGAAATGTTAGTGCGTGAGATAACCTTGTTGTTATCAATCTGATCAGTAACGCGGGGGGCCATGTGAATCCACTGAGTCGGGAACAGTGAGTATGCAATAATGAGCATGGTGACTTGCGACGTCGTCGAGCTCCGGATACTCAGAACCGACCGTTGGAGAGATGTCTGTGCGAATAGCTTCCGCAAGACTTGATCAACAATGGTTCATTCAGTGCCTAGAGTGCGTTGAAGTTATCCCGAGGCGATGGTACGGAATGGTCCGCTTCAGGTCCACTTAGGAGTAAAAGCGCTGGTCTACAGACGAGTTACCGCTTTGGGATCATGTATCCACTGTCTCTCACGATGAATTTTCGTACCCCATGTAATGTGAGATTCACGTCGCTAGATGTTCTTGGACAATTTAAGCGAAAGACATTCTATGAACGAGGACTGGACACCCCTAAATTACAAATTCTATGCTATATACTTGTTGTTCACCAGACAACTGCCTCTATATATCTCCCATGTCAAGTCTCTAATTGACGACTGTCAAGCTATGTCGCGTCTAGCCAAGGTTGTTCGGGCTCTTGGCTCGAATCTTGGGTCCATACAAGAAGAATATCACGGGAACAGGTACAAGAGCCAGCGCCAGGAAAGCAAGGATACTGTTTCCCCAACCAAGACCGAGATCATCGTACATGGATAGTCCAGCGAGAGGAAGCAATGCACCAGCCAGAGACCGGAGGACTGTCATAGCGGCGACGGCTGATGCTGCGTAGGTGATGTATGCGTCGACGAGGTAAGTTTGAAGGCACATCTGTATCATTAGTGATGTTCCACGCCGTTGAGATAGAAATAAGACTCACCATGATTCCCATAAGACCAAAGCAAAACAGCGCAACGCCAATCATGGGCACGATCCAATGCGAGTTCTGATCCGCCGCCCAACCATACCAAAACAACGCCCCCACGATAAGCAGCCCCGAAGGCAACGTCATCCAAATCGGCAACCTATCCTCCGGCACTGTCTTACCATTCTGCTCAATCTTCTTCTTGATAACAATATCCGTCATGACCCCAAACGTCATCGTACCAAACAGCATTCCAATACCAGTAGGAAGATACGCCAGACCGATGGTGCCGGTGCCGAAACCGTACTGCTGCGCGAACACAAAGGTGAAGGTGCTGAACATGAGGTACAGCACGCCATAGACGATGGCGACGTAGAGGGAGAGGATGAAGACAGGGAGGTGGGTGAAGAGCATTCGCATTGGGCGGATGGAGGCGTTGCTGAGGCGTTGTTTGGGCGTGAGGCCGTCTTTGTCGAGGATGGAGTATAGGTCTTGGTTGCCGGTTTCTTTCTTGAGTTTGACGGCTTTGGCACGGAGGAGGGTTGGGGCGTATGTCTCTGGCGCGGCGAAGTAGCATAGTGCAGCGATGAAGCCGGTCTAAATGGTCAGCCACGATATAGGGCACTCGAAGGTAAAGGGACTTACAAGAATAGCAATCAGCCAAAACACCCATCGCCATCCAATGGCCTCAACCATATATCCACCCGCCAACGGGCCAATACACGGACCCAGCAATGGTCCCATGGCCCAAACAGCCATAGCCTTACCTCTCTCCTGCACCGGAAAGATATCCGATATAGTTCCACTACCATTAGTAACAGGTGTCGAGCCCGTGAAGCCCATCAAGAAGCGAAACACAATAAGCATAGGCATGTTCTGGCTCAGCGCCGTAGCGACGGTCATTATGAGGAAGAGGACGTTGGCGATGTTGAAGACGATAGCGCGGCCGTAGATCTCGCTGAGGGGCGCGGCGAGGAGTGGACCAAATGCGAAGCCGAGGACGTACACGGAGACGACGAACGTGGCGATGTTGCGGTTGGAGGTTTCGAATTCGCGCATGATGTCTGGGACGCCGGGGGCGAACATTGAGGAGCCCTGGATTGTTAGAGGGGAGTGTAGTTGGGGTTGAGAGAGGGACGTACGAGAGGTCTGAGATGTTAGTGATGGTATGAGATGGAGTGAGAGGGGACTTACGTTAGGAGGGTCATGACGGATAGAGCACCGATACAAGTCCATTTCTTCTTTGCAGGCCAGTTCATGGGATTGTTTGGATCATCGGGCCCATCCCAACCAACAGCACTAGGGTCTTCGGCCTGAACGACGTCTTCTTTCGTAGCACTCTCTTCATCCTTCTTCGCAGCGCTACCGGTATAAGAAGGCGTAAGGGTCCGCTGACTCGCGGGTCGTTCAATATCGATCGAAGGTTTAGTTTCCGCCATCGTGAAGCTCGTGAAGACAAAGGATGCTCCAAGACGAGAGAAGGAAGGGGTAACGAGAAGATATTTATCCCCAAGCCACGACTCAACCAAAGAGCCAATGAGCGAGTGACTCGAAAGCGAAACCGAGAGATGGGGGAGCAATGGCCAATCAGCGCGCTGTGTCGGGGCCGTTCTAGAATCCGTCGCCCGGGTGGTTATGCGGAGCCCCACACGGATCTGGCGATTTCCGTACCGTTAGTTATGCAAATACACGGGATTTGTGCAGATTTGTGCAGAGCACGGCCGGATGGCCCCTTTTAATATGTTCCGGGGACGGAGTTGTGAATACATGCATTGCGTTCAGCGCCCCGGGTCGTGACGGGATCTGATGCTCAGCATCTGTTACGCTGAGGCGATTAAATATTTCTTAGCGAAGAATTTATTAATGCCTACCTATAATTCATTTGTGCAGCGTGATGCATTTGTTGGTTGATTGAGAATACGTTATACGCGTATTGATTATTCCCCGCAGTTGCCGATCATGTGAGGTTAATGTTATTTTTATCCCCAACCTTGTCCTTATCTTTATCTTATCGTCATCACCAGCCTATACGAGGAAACATGAGGTACGATTCAACGCGCAACAAGATCAATTCATTCTATCCACGTAAACAATATAGACCACCCGATTCCATATTACAACAACCTCACTCGAATCGCCCCCTGCAAACTCAATCTAAGCCTTTCTCTTCTGCAACAGTCCCTTGAATGGATTCTTCCCTCTGAACCGCATCCACGTAGCAAAGTAAACCACTGCATAATTAAACGCGATAAAAGCGCAGAAAATGCCAAAATCTCTCCAGATATTCCTGTAATACACACTAAACCCCGCTCCAAACTCATCACCAGTCGCATACTGGCAAAACTCACAATACCCATCTGATCCAGTGGTAACATACCCTCCCGCGCGCTGAATAAACGGCTCCACGTACTCATCGCACGATTGACCGCTCGGCGGTTCAAATCGCGCGAATTCACCCTCCTCGCAGCGAACAGGCTGGTCATGAATCGCAGCGCCGAGGAATGCTTCGAGAAGGTAGTGGAAGGGAGTGAGCCAGTACATCCATTCGCGCCAGAACGTGGGGAGACCTTGCGGCGGGACAACGACGCCGCAGAAGGATACGACGAAGAGGAAGAAGATGGGGACGAGAAGAGAGGCGAGGAGTTCGTTGGGTGCAAAGGCAGCGATGGCTTGGCCGAAGGAGACATAGTATAGCTCGAACAACAGAACGAGTAAAAATGCGAAACCAGATGTGAAGGCTGACGCGCGCCAGCCAAATACTCCCCACCACCAGCAATTGAAGTAAATACCGCCCGCGACGATACGATACGGGATTTCAACGACCACAACGGCTGTAGTCCAAGCAACCCAGCTGTAGATCTTGGCGTTATTCTCTCTCCACTGAAATATCTGACGCGATTTGAGAAAGGCTGGCTGGAGCTGCTGAATGAGAGGCGGGCTGATCGTAAGCGTCATAAAAATGGAGAACAGCCTGTTCTGGTAGTCAATCGATGCAAAACCGATCTTGTAGAACGTGAAACAATTAAAGAGACCTGTTGCGACATGTAGCATAAAATTGCCAAAGATGTAATCGGGTGAACGCCAGAATGAAACAAAGCTTCGACGAACAACGGCGTAAGTTTGGGTGGATAACGGCATGGCGTACTCGCGATCATCTTTAAGACTCTTTGATGGTTCAACATTGCGTCGGCGCTCAATCATCTCCTCAATCTCTTGAGAGCGCTTCTGTCGCTCTGAAGACTCGGCCCAGACATCACCCCAATCTTGACCATCGTAGTCAGGATTTCCAGCACCAATTGCATCGAGCATGTACTCGGCTGGGTTAGCGTGCGGAGGACACTTGGGACCGCCATTTGACTCAAAATACTTGATCAAGTTCTCTGAATCATGGCCTAGAGGACCGTGGTAGACGACGCGACCGCCTGATTTGAGGAGGAGAAGCTCATCAAAGTTCTCAAAGAGAACGGCGGAGGGTTGATGGATTGTGCAGAGGACTGCTTGGCCTGCGTCTGCGAGTTTGCGAAGGAAGCGCACGATGTTGAATGCAGCGCCTGAGTCAAGACCAGAAGTCGGTTCGTCCAAAAACATAAGCAGTTCCGGCTTACTCGCCAGCTCAACACCAATAGTCAGACGCTTTCGCTGCTCTGCGTTAAGGCCTTGTCCAACTGTACCGATAATGGCACCAGCGATGTCGCGCATCTCAAGAAGATCGATAATAGTCTCGCAGTACTCCATCTTTTCCTTCTTCGATACTTCCTTGGGTTGACGAAGAAGAGCGGAGAATTGGAGGGCTTCGCGTACGGTAGCAGTGGGCTCGTGGATGTCCATTTGTTCAGCAAAGCCAGTTGCGCGCTGGAAGGATTTTGGAAGGGGACGTCCGTCGACGAGAAAATCGCCTGTGATGGTGCCGAAGTTGAGACGTTGGGCGAGGCCGTTGAGAAGAGTTGTTTTACCGGCGCCTGAAAATGTTAGAAATAGGAGATCAATTGAGGGAAATGGACTTACCAGATGCGCCCATGAGAGCGGTCAATTTACCAGGGCGAACGTAGCCTTGAACATCGTTGAGAAGTTTGCGCTCGCCTTTCTCGAAGGGAATCGTGTAGTTGATGTTCTGGAACGTAAACACCGTCTCATTCTTTGCGACTTCTTGGGTGATCTGCTCATCGCTCTTGGTACGTTCAGCATCACCACTCGCGACAGGATCGCTGCGCCCAGACTCTTCATCTTGTTTATCGCCCTTGGCTCTACCACCTGTTGCGATAGACTCTTCAACCTTCTTGGGGACTTGGCCGCGCTTGAAGACGGTGATGGCGCCGCCGCCGACGTTTGGCTTCATGAGCTCCATACCAAGAGCAGTGAGGAACACGAAAAAGATGAAGAACGCCCAGAGGAAGCCAAAGTTGCGCCAGAGATGGGAACGGGTGTATGTGAAGGACTCTTGGATGTATGCAGCGCCAGATACAGACGTTGAACCAGGCGATGCACCAGCGAGAGTGCAGCCCTGGTTCTGGGGTTGTGCGTTGGGGCCTTGCGGGACGAGATATGGCGGTTCGCATTGGAGAGTGAGATAAGCGAACTCATTAGCCATGAGACACTCGAAACCGTACTGAATCCAATTGATCCATCGAAGCCAGCCAAACCAAGGATGCATCGAGTCCGGCGGGATGAGATAGCCCGTATACACAACGAGAATCTGAATCGCAACACCCGTAAACCTCGTCGCCACATCCAACGTCCCGCACCAAGCCGAAATAGCCCTGAAGAACGCATACGTCACCATAGTGACTAGCCACAGAATGAGATTCGAGATGAAAAACTGCGACGCCGTTCTCGCAAGGTTGGCCATCCAGTAGATGATGACGTTAAAGATGACGACCTGTATAAAAACAAGCGGGACATCGACGACTGTCTGGGCGATGGCGAATGCAGAAGGGCGGTAGAACGAGAAGGACTTGTGTTTAAGAAGAATGGGCTTTGACTCGAATGCAGCTGTCTGTTCAGCCAGTGCGAGAAGAGCGTTGAAGAGAAGAAGAAAGAAGAGTGCACCGCCGCGAGGAAAGGCTCCGGCTGCTGTGTCGGGGAGATTGTAGAAGAGTGAACCGACGATAAGACCTTGGAACAGTAAACCGCCCCATTTTCCAAACAGCGACGCTTTATCGCCGAACATGACGAGGAACTGACGATGCGTGCAGGCCAAGACCTGTTTGTGGAACGCAATCTCATAGTTCTTCTTCTTACTCTTTTCACTCTCATTCCTCCGCCTCTCCTCCGCCAACGTCTCAAGCTCAGCCTCGAACTCATCAATATCCCTCAGATTCTTCTGATAATCCTCACTGCGACGATACGCATCAGAAAACTCTCCCGCCGAGCGCGGGATGCGATCCTCCCAGCCCTCACGAACACTCCGCTCATGCTCATCCGTCACACTCGTCAGAAAATCAGCCGTCGTCCAACGCTCAGGACACTCAAAGCCAAGACCCTGAAAATACTTCTTCGCGTCTTCTGCGCGGCCGTAGTAAAGACACTTCCCCTCATCGATGAGCAGGACTTTATCAACGAGGTCGTAGAGTGTTTCACCAGCTTGGTAGAGCGACACAGCGGTAGACGTATCAGCCATGTTGGTCATGGCGCGGATAGACTTTACATACTCGACTGCTGTGCTTGCATCAAGGCCTTTGCTGGAATTATCCCAGCCTTGGACTGAGGCACGTGTTATCATGGCTTCTGCGATGGAGACGCGTTTGCGCTCGCCGCCGGAGACGCCGCGAATGAATTCATTGCCGACTTTGGTGCCGAGGGTATGTTCGATCCAGAAGAGTTTTGTAACGACGCGGAGAAATTCACGGACGTAGTCTTGGCGCGTTTCGCCTTCGAGACGGGATTCTTTACCGGGCGTGCGAGTCTGCAGCGCAAAAGTGAGGGTGCGCTTCACCGAGAGCGTGGCGTAGTGCAGGTCATCTTCAGGGTTGTAGATAATTTCACCGCGGAAATCCTTCGCCATTGTCGCTGCGTCGGTTCCGCCGTATGTAACCTGACCTTCAACGGACTCGAAGCCCGCGCGCTGGTTGCAGAATGTCTTGAGGAACGTACTACACCCCGCGCCAGGCCTACCCAGAACAAGGAGCAATTCACCTGGTCTAACGCACCCGTCGAAATTGCTGATGAGGTCTCTAACAGGTGGTTTCGCCATCACGGCCTTGGGTCCTTGGGTAAACAATTTGCCAAGTTTGCGCGGTAGGCCTAGGAAGAAATCTCCAACGGTAGGTTGAAGACTCGACCCGAGACCGACGCCGCGAACAGTGAGGTTACGAAAGATAACACCGCTATGTCGCGTCTTCTCCTCTTCACTTTGTTCCTGGCGCTTCTGACCAAAGATACGAGACATGAGACGGTCAAGTTCCTCATTATCTTCGGTTTCTTCTTCTTTCTCGGCGGGTGTTGAGGCATTCGTGCGACGACGAGAAAGCACACGGAAGAGATCGTCTTCAGTGCGATGAGACTTGTGTTTCTCGAGGGGCGGTTTCTCATTCTCGGTGTGAGACTTGATCGGGGCAAAGATTGGTTCGTCGTCAGATGCACTCTTGCGCTTTTCTTCAGTGGATTCGCGGCGGGGGAGAACAGTGCTCGATGAGGAATTGCGATCGAGGATAGGCGCGTGCTGCAGTTGAGGCTCAGAAACTAACGCCCCAGTCGCGCCGGGTGAGGCTGAACTGCCGGCGGTGACATGATCGTACGTCGTAGCCGCAGTATCACGGCCCGCAAACCCAGCCTCGAGTTGTCTATCGGTGACGTTTCCCGTTGGGGTAATCGAGTTGACGCTTGGCGTGACTGGATAACCGCCGGGGATGTCTTCATCCCTGGGCGTAGGTCTCTCATCAGCCATTTTGACGTAAACTTCACGGTAACGATGATGAACACTCTACTCCTGGTTTACGGGCATTGACCATAATAAACAGACATTTCTTCACTTGTGCTTTATCTATGACGACATTACAGAGCAGTCTAGTCGGGCTTTCGGACATGCTGGGATTGCGACGCGGTCCGGGCGCTGGGTGGATATTGGGCGTCATAGATAAAAAGAGTCGATTACCCTGGAGTAATCACAGTCAGTTAGTGCCTCGGAGAGATTAATCTGGGACGTGCGAGTGACAGACGCTACAGGTCGAGTTACGCATGACGTTGCAGCGGCATTTTTAATTGTCCGACGGACGGCAAGTGTCGTCAGCTGGAGCTTGTGAGTATGTATCAGCTTGTCATACACTCGCTCTTTTAGCTTTGACGTTTCGGGAAATTTGTTAGATCGTATCGGTCCCGAGGATTGCAACACAACCAGGTGAGAACAAGATTAGGGCTGATCGATGCTGGAATATTGGCAAATTCATTTAATTTTTCTTCGATCTGTGCGATTCATTGCATTCAATGTCTCTCTCTCATGCGTGTAAGATTTGGATATGCTGTGTAACTCCCCCGTGGCAAGTATTTGGCTGACCTCAAATGCGGAGTCTCACCCGAAGCCCCGTAGCACTCACTCACTCACTCACTCACTCACCGTATTCCCCTCTAATCTCCACCGCCAGGCTCCCATTACTTCTCGCTAATACAGCATCGCGCGATGGCACTAAAACATTCGGATTACCAGGAACTCACCAGGAAAAAAGAGCGAGCTAGACCAAGAGAATACCTAGCCCAGACCGTTGTATTTGAAACATGATCAGATCAAAATCAGATCATGATCTCCGATGATTATCGGGCATTCACGTTGCCATTTCGAGACTCTTGCAGCGAATGTCTCAACGCCTGTCTCAGCTCAGCCTCTCATATCTCAGCGTCCCAAAGGCGGGCGCCAATTAACCGCCGCCGGGGACAATCCACATTTCTCCCTCGCGCTACGGCTGAAATGTTGTTCTAGTGGAAGTTATTCCCGCGCTCGGACAGTTTATCTGAACTGGTCTAACTTGTACCTGATTTAAATCATGAAGCTAAAGCAAAGCTAAGCTTGAGGCTCAAAAACACCGTCACAAAAGAGCGTAGATACACAAATTAAAAGAGAACGATGTGTTTTTTCAGTGTCAAAATTGATGCGAAAGTGCTGCGACATGTGCCGTGCTCACACGGTTCACATTTCCCTTCCCCCTCAGCCCAGACCAAGCCCAAATGCAAGCCTCGAATGCAGAGGAAGCCCTTGTGTTACACCAACCTCAAGGGCATTCGTTGCCCAACAGCCCTCTCGCGATCATCGGACAGCTCCGATTTGCTTGATTCGCTAAACATGCTGCATTTTGCTTCTGTGGGCGAAATGAGGTCTCGCATCCATGCTGCCGCTGCCCAAGGTCTATATGACGGCCCAATCCCCCCCCCAAGATTCACTGGCAAACAAAGCATCTCACGAACACTACTCAACCCTTTTTTACTATATAAATTATCATCACCAAGACCCAAACACCATGTGTCAAGTTGTTGAAGAGAACGGCAACAAGCCCCAGAAGGAGGAGACCCAGCCCCAGAATCAGACCCAGAGCTGCTGCATGCCATCTTCGGCTACGGGATCGACGCAGGGTCCTAATCCTGCCAATCTGCCTCGATATCACGTCGAGACGTTCCCCATCCCTGCTCCCCTGTCGGAATATGATCTTGATCACCGGCTCACTATGACCATTGAGTCGCAGCAGCGACTGTGGCCTCAGGACATCTGGGTTCACAGTCCGCATGGACGACAGCTGTACCAGCCTGTGTTGATGTTTGAGACGATAGTCCCGGAGGAGAACACGGAGACGAACGGAAATGCTTCTAAGAGCGGTTAATGATGAGATGCGATATGAGATATTGGGTTGGAGGAGTCGTGATGGGAAAATGATTGAATGGGCTTGGATTAACGGTACGGAACACACGTGAAGGAGTTGGGGTCTTTTATGACATGGCCAATCAGATCAATTGGGATTCATCTGCTTTATTCTGCTTGTATTTCGACAAAAACCACAAAACAACGACAACAAGGGCTTTTCTACGTCTGTACCAACCTAAACGCACTGGGGTCAATCACTGTACTAGCATAGCGAACACGATTGATGAGAAACAATACATCACAATTGCTTCCCCAACATATCAACACTCAAACCTCCACTCTACATCCTCCCATCGCTTCCTCATTGTGATTGTAGCCCCCAACCCAGCGCCATACCTCTCAGGCCTTACCGTCCCGCCCGCAAGCTGCGGCCCCAGCATCTTGACATCCCCAAACCCCATCCCCACAGCCTCAATCTCAAAGCCCAGTAGTAAAGCAGACGCGAAGCCGATGATCTCTGCGAAGGCGAAGTTGCGACCTGGGCAGAGATGGCGCCCGCCGCCGAAGGGTATGTACGCTGCTTTTCGCTTGCGCTCGTCCTCTGCACTTCCCTTGGCGGACGCGAGGAAGCGCTCTGGATTGAAGACGTTGACATCTGCGCCCCAGACACTGTCCTCGTAGTGTGCTACGCCAGCGGGTAGTTGTAGGTCTGTATCCTTTTTGAGAAGATATGTTGTTCCTTCGGGCGTTGTGACGGTCGTGTCTTGGAGGATGCGTCGCATGCTAAGAGTCTGGTTCACAAGCCGCATCGTCTCGCGATAACAGCTCACCAGCAGAGGCATCTGCTCTTCAAAATCCGCTATATTAAACGTCGCACTCCTCTTTCCATTATTATCCTCCACAACAGCTGCATCCTCAGCCTCGGCTCGTATTCGCGCGAGAAGATCTGGTCGGTCGAGGATGTACAGCAAAAGCCAGTAAAACGTCGGCACGGCATTAAGCGTCGCTACGTTCGGGAGAATAACCTCAAACTTGCCAATCTCGTACCCCGTGAGTCCGTTCTTGCGTAGTGCTCCGGCGCGGTTCCTTACGAGGGCGGAGACGCTGGGGTCGTGGATATCGTGGTCTTCGGCGTACCATTTACACGCGATGTCTTGCAGCGTGGAGCGTGCTTTGTAGGCTTTTGGCATCGTAATGGAGGGGAAGAGCGAGAGGAGGAAGTAGGGCACTGATTCTTCGAAAAGCCTGGTTTGTTAGCGATGCGTAGAGCGCGGGATTGGTGGACATACCACATGTCTTCAATTAAAGAGGGATCACGATTGAACGGATCCGTGTCGCCGTAGAGAGAACGCGTTGTAGCGAGGCTCATAACATCGCGACACCAAAGATATAGATTCTCCACGTGTAGTCGTCCATTTGCGACCGTCTCCTTTCCCGCATTGATCGCATCGGCACGTATCGTCGCGCGGTTCAGCTTCGCAGCGATGCTACCCAGGAAATGCACATTCATCTGGTGCAGATGCCTAACCTGAAAGCTCGCATGGATCGCCTCTGTAAATTCATCGTAAACGCCCGGGACTTTGACTTTCGCAAACGTCTCCTGCTTCAGCGCGAATGTCTTTTTCGCGTAGTCAAACACAAAGGGCTCGAAGGACGCGGTCTTGTTGCGGAGGAGGGTTTGGAGGAGGGCGGGATCGAAGGCGGCGTAGACTTTGCCGTTGAGCATGGGCAGGGTCGCGATTGGGATGTGAGGGTTCTCATTGCTGCGATTGACGTGTTAGGGATTGAGGGTGAGGGAGAAAGGAGGGAGACGGACTGGATTATCCTGCTGTAATCTGCTTGGTGTCGAATTATCCCGATGATGTGTCCTACCCACGGAATCGACGGTTTCACGACGGGCGGTTCACGTGGGTCGATGCGGGGAGTTAGTAGGCGGTTTAGCAGGGCGAACGCCACTACAACCGCTAAAACGGTTGTGCTCAGAATTGTGACATTCGTGCTGCGATAGTCAACGAGACTTGTCAGTAGAGATTGAGAATTCATTGTCGCTGTTGATGTGAGAGGATGGAGGAATTTTGGCGGATTTATTTGATGTGCGGTGAATTGTTAATGGTGCTGACTGTATTGGTTCCTGGCTGGCGTCGTTAGTGCTGAGGCCGGGAGATCCGTTTGAGGAGGAATTGGCCAGTCATTGTGTATTCGCTCGTATCAGCATTGTAAGCGCTTCATTTGGGAGATTGAGATTCTTTTAGTGCAGGGGATTTCATTATTGAGCTATAAAAGTGTCAGTCTCTAGAAGTCGTGAGGTATTATGGCCAATACTTGAAGCAGCACGCCGTCTGTTGATGCTGCTTCAGTGAAGATGCACTGGAGCTTCCCCACTACTGATGACACCAACGTTCAACTGCCGATAGTACAAAACGTTCCTCTAGCGACGACCAAACGGTACAAACTCAATATGCCACAATTAAATCCATAGTCTCAATTGCCGTAAAACTCAAAGCTTCGCAGCCGGTTTCTCCGCCTTGATCTGCGCCTTCAGCACCCTCCTCAGGATCTTCCCACTCGGACTCTTTGGTATAACATCCAGCACCCTAACCCCGCCCTTCAGCCATTTATGCCTAGCCTTGTGGCTCTCAACATGCTTACAAACAGCCTTCACAACATCTCCATCCTTCAAGCCATTCGTTTTCTTGCTCTTAACAATAAACGCTAGAGGGACTTCGCCTGCGCGTTCGTCGACAATGCCTATGACTGCGCAGTCATCCACATACGGATGATCGAGGAGATGCGCCTCCAGTTCAGCGGGGGCAACTTGATGGCCCTAAAAACATCAGCAGCGCTCAAGGAAAAGGGTGGTGGAGGTACCTTGACTTTTATAAGCTCCTTGATTCGATCGACGATGAAGAAATGATCGTTTCCGCGTGGTGATTTCCGCACGAGGACTTCATCGCCTGTCCTCAACCACCGCCCATCATCATGGTGCACAAACGTCTCCGCGTTAGCTTTCTCATTGTGGAGATAGCCTAGTACGACATTCGGCGCTTGTACGTATAATTCGCCTGGTGTTTCGTAGCCTGTGACTTCGGAGCCGTGCTGGTCGATGATCTTGACTTTTGCGCCGGGAAGCAAAGAGCCTGATGAGCCGAGAACGGGATCTGCCTCGCTGGTGTGAAATACCGATGGTGAAGCCTCCGTTAAGCCTGGTCTATTAGTCTTGAACATATACTGGTGCTGGTGAACGTACCGTAGCCTTGGCTGATTCTCCATTTTGGATACAACTCGAGTAGTTTCTGAATGGTTTCGCCTCCCAAGGGCGCAGCACCCGAGAACACAAGCCTCACCGAGTCGAGATTGTATTTCTGGCATTTATCCTGGCTACTCAAAATGTGCACAATGATCGGCGGTACGACGCTGAGTTGCTCAATGTGGAATTTCTGAATAGCCGCGAGTAATTGCTCCAGTTGGAAGCGCTGCAGAACGATGATTTCATCACCGCGATACTGTGCTATATGGGCGATGACAACGAGTCCGTAGATGTGGCTGAAGGGTAAAAGACCGAGGGCCACTTGCGTGTCGGTGTTATCCTGGGCGCGGGTTATGGACTCAAAGGTATGGATCATGAGAGTACATGCGATAACGTTGTAGTGAGAGATCATAACGGCTTTCTAGGCTTGTTAGACAGAACACAGAAGGGTATGGTATACGTACGGGAAGACCTGATGTACCGCTTGAGTAGCACAGATACGCGACTTGTCGTTTTCCCTGCCCTGACGTCCAGGCTGATAACTCTAACGGCGGTAGAGTCTTACCCTCTGCGATGAGATCTTCAATTGTTTTGAAGGGTTCTTCAGAGGGAGTCTCAGGCAAAGGGAGAAGGAAAATATGCTTCTCGGGAATTCCAACGGCTGAAGCTGCTTTGAGAGCTGTGCTGAGAAGAGGAGCGCATGTGAATAGTGCTTTTGCGCCAGATGATCGAAGTTGATGTTCGAGTTCAGAAGCTGAGTGCGCTGAGCTAGCGGGCGTGACGATGCCATCTACACGGTGGATGGAGTGCGTAACTGGAATGTAATCAATCTACCCAAGTCGTTAGTGCTACACACCGCTTGTAATTGAGGCGGGTTTACCGTGTTGAGAGCGTAAATCGCCACGACTCTATCCCACGCCGTTCCATCATTCGGATCAAACCCGACATTTTTCGCTAACCCGCGCGCAATAAAGTCAACACGCCGTGCAACCTCCTCCGCAGTCCACGACGTCCCCGTCACACCACACGTATACGGCCTCTTTGACCCAGCAAAGCTCTTCCGCCCTGCTTTTTCAGTATTGATAAAATCTGCTACGCTGATTGAATCAGGTATATCTGTACCCATTAGTACTTTGTCTGGGAGGGCGGGGCGCAACAGTACCGGGGAGGTTAGGAACCCACGAGGGTGGATAAAACGTCATTCTTTCTGGATATAAGATGAGATTTGATATTGGAGGAGGTTAGTGATGGGGTTGATGGGTTGTTTGATGTTTTTAAGCTATCGTTGGACCGAGGTTTGCCAGTTCAAGTTCCGCGGATCAGATACCGAGCTGTTGAGATGGTATGGGAATGGACCAATGAGAGGGGAGGGGATTGAGGAGTGTGGGGAAATCTGGGGAAGACACGTGAGGGATCTTCGTGGGTTTACCCTGGAGATAGGATTTAGCGTGTTTGGTGAATAACTGGCTTTTGGGGTATAGGATGAATGAGTGGCTTTGTATGTAAGAGATACACTTGTGCTGTTTTCATATAGGGCGTGTAATTCATTAGATGCAGGTACAGTCTCGAGAGTTTTGAGATTGAGATACGCAATAAACTCAAATCAGGTATGTTACGTAGGAATGTGTGTTACACTTTTAGCCACATACAGAGAGCTTATAATCTACACAGACTTTACCTGCAATATGTAGGATATTAAAAGCAAAGGGTTAAAAAAAAGTATGGATTAATTAGTATGCTGCTTTATTAAAAAGCAGTCATTGCTGCTGTGTCATATTGAGCAACAGGCAAAAAACGTGGTTCCGCCCGGGATCGAACCGGGGACCTTCTCGGTGTTAACGAGATGCCATAACCAACTAGACCACGGAACCGTGTAGGAGCTTTGATTGGCTGAAAGAGGTTAGCGAATTGGAGTTTAAGTTGATGACACTCTCAGCACGGATTGGCCAGGCTTGGTCGCCACGTCTTCAACGGTGAAGCTTATCGAGTTTGCAACGTCGCTGTATCAATTGAGATAGATAGTTCGGCTTCCTAGAGGGTTGTAGAGAGAATATCAATTTTATTCATGACTTGTTCCTTGATTAATATGCCGACATTCCCTGTAACGCCTATGATCTGCGTATGTGTACCCCCACCAAGCCCAAGCCCAATAATTTTATCACCATCCTGGTATAGCATCAAACCGGCAACCTCGCCTTAGCCCTACTCAACGTCTCAGCACACCTCCTCGCAATATCGCTCTTCTTCCCCAAAATCCACAGAATCCTAATACACTCCTCCCCCCTCCCCAACCTCTCCTCCAACTCCTCTCCCGCACGATCAACTTGCAACAGCTCATTAACCTCCGCCATCCAATAATTCGCCGCTTTCGAAAACCCGCGTATCAGAATAACCGTCCACGGCTCCGTGAGTATCATGCACTGGTTGATAGCGTGGTGGAACTCTGAGAGCGTGGGAACGATAAAGGTCCTGTTGTCCGGGGCGGTCACGCGCGCTAGGTCGGATAGCTCTCGGGCGCTGCGCTCGCGGATCCGCATCACCCATTTGCAGTTGGAGCGGGATTGGCTGGGCGCGGGGAGGCCGAGGGCGTGCTCGTCGATGTGGTGGATTAGATCGGCGAGGAGGAGGACGCCGAGATTCCAGTGGGCGCAGATGCAGATGAACCAGCTTTGGATCCGGCCGGGGATGGAGTTGTAGTTTTGTAATAGTTCTCTAAAGAACGTGCCACTAAATAGATCAGTACCGGTATATCGACCAGAGGTAGTGCAGACTTACTATGTCGTGTTCCAGTAGCGATAAACCCTTGCAGATCGTTCAATAAACTCCTCAGTCTTCTCCCCAGACTCTCCCTGCCGCAGTGAATTCTGTAGATACGCTACATGTCGAAACATCAACACCTTGACCGGCGCAGATCTCGTAACCGCCTCGGCAGCCTCTTCATACGAACAAGGCCAGTGGACATTCTGCCTCGGCTTCTCAAGACTATCCTGAATAAACAGCGGAACGTTCCAATCTGTATCACCACGCGCATCATCATGCTGACTATTGGCATCCACAACAACAAGCGGCCTCTCACTCATCGTCGAACTAACCGTATCAAACATCACCGTCAACCAGTACAGCAAACTCACAGTCCCGGCGTCCTCGCTGCTCATTGACGCCACGAGGTTGGCGCGCTTGCGGCCCTTGGTGAGACCTTTCCGCTCAGCATCGAAGCGGTATTTCAAAGTGTGCATCTTTCGAGCTGCGCGCTCCATGAAGATGGGCGGGCCGTCGTTTTCGATTATGCTGGCGATTTCGTCGGCGACAGATTGCATATCATATACGTCTTCGAAACAGCCTGAGGTGTCGAGGTCACTGTGCTCTGTGTCTTCAGGGTCAAGAGGTTTTTGGGTGAGGCCGAAGATCATTTCTGCGCAGACGACTCGGTAGGACTCTACGTCTGCGACATCATCTAAAGCGCGGCGTGCTTGATCCCAGATGTTGCGTTGAAGATGACGGTCGAATTCTTCTTTAAAGTCATCCATATACTCGTTGAGTGGATTCTCTTCTGCGATGTCGTCTAGTGAGGGATATCGTTCTCTGTGTCGTCGTGAACTCTGCGCCCATTGTGTCGCGAATGCCATGATACAGAGATGAACAGCTTTCGCAGTCGCTGAGTCTTGTTGACGAGTCATGTGAATCAATTGCGTTGATTGAGCCACGCGATCGAGATTCATAGTCCGTCGCAGAACTCGATTCGTCCATGAAGATCCCCATTCTGCCAGATTCCCTGGTTGAGACACAGTCTTCTGCTGCCGACCGAACGGACACGTAACTTCATTCAACCAACACGATAAATTATGTTCCAAGACATCGTGATAAATCTGCAGCAGATTCGTCGAGATCATCAGGTTATTAGACTTTGTCATCATCGACTGATCCATAGTGAAGGACGAAAGCGAACTACTCTGCGTATCGCTCCACATAGTCGAAACACGACGCCGTTTCGTTCTTCGCCAGTCTTTCTCATTATTCGGACTGACTGCAATGAGAGACTGTGCAGGCTCCGTGGGACTGACGGTGGGGAACTGCGACATTGATGCAGCGTCGAATTGGAGTTCAGGCGGGACAGTCGAGTCTTTGGAGAATTCCCAGGGTTCACTCAACGGTTCTTCAGGTGCAGTCAGATCCTTGAATTGGATGCCGTAGAAATTAGAGTCAATAGGCTCTGTTTGTTCAGGCACGAAATCAAATGGTAGCGCATCGGGTGAATTGTCGAGAAATGAGGGGACGTCTAGACTGGTGTCGATCTCTGAAAAGACCGGCACTGGAGGGAGGGACTGCGAAACAAAAGATGGCGCTGCTGATTGGGCATCAAAAGTGTTATCGTCTGGGACAATAGAATTCGGTGTATCGCGTGTATTCTCTGTTGATGTCGATTCTCGTCGTGTAGAAGTTGAATCCCGCCTCGAGGGGACAATGCATTCAATACCTGGTTCACCCCGCGCAGCCGCAGCGAGAGCATAAGAGATCTGAATCTGCGTCCACGCCCAGTTCATGGTACATTTCTTATGAGTCTTTGTGCAATACGAACACGGCGACGATTGAGCTAGAGGTGCTACACCATCTCGTCAGCACTATTACCCAACTGCACTGAAGCGGGGGGATCTCACGCTTCTCGCCTACAATCATCTTGCCATCGCGGAGAGGGTCCATGTTTGTCGGCATCTCCAAGGGCGGAGCGTCGCAGCCCCTCTTTGACTTTCTACACTGATCGCAGGCATATTGCGTTCTCTTCATGGCTCTGTAACTGTGCCGATGATGTCGATATAGGGGTCTTGGAGTAGAGATGGTAGCGTGAAAAATTGCATCAGCGACAAAAGTGGGCGGAACTTGGGTTAAAGCTCTCCCCTCCCTTGCAGATATAAGCCCCCATCCCCCCTCCGGATCCCCGGATTCCCAACTGATCCGAGCGTTTGTTTCCCCGCGTTCTTTGCTCTTTTGGTTTAGTGCATCCAACCAAAGTTCGTGCTGCTTTGGAGGGGAGGGGACCCCTGGGAAATGCTGGCTTACGACTAGCAACAGCCAACAGCCTCATTCTCAACGATTTCACGGCCTAGATCGAGATGAGGAGAGTTTCTAGACGCTTCCAATATCGAGGTCAATGTGTAACTTTACGCGAGGCACTGAGGCTGTGAAATTTTAAACGGGCTACGCCGCAATGTCTTAGCTGACACTTCGATTCTGACTCAAAACTAGCTTAGATCTCAAATCTCATCTCATCTACAGAACAGCCTTGTAAATCTCAGTCTCTACAGCCGCCCAGAGCCCCAGGACCTTGGCATCAGCGAACGGCAGAATCTGCGTGCACACAATTCCTCCGATGCCGTGCTCGGGATCAGCCCACCACCAGCAATTAGCTAGCCCAGCCCACATAACCGTCCTCTTGGATCGCCCTGAGAAGCCTCCGTTGGTGAGCATGAATGTCAATCCCCAGCCCTGCAAGTCCAAATGGTTAGTGTGCCTGCTGAAATGCGGGGGGAAAGGGAGCGTCGTACCTGGGGTGGATTTCCGTCGACGGGGTATAGCTCGCCGACTGGGTTGGTCAGATCTGGTTTGGCTGCTGGGATGGGCTGACGGCTGAAGTTTGGGAATTTTTCGATGCTATTGCTCAGCATGAGATCAACCGTTTCCTTCTTGAGGATCTGAGCGCCTGTGTTGGGACATGTTCCGCCGTTGAGCAGAACAGTAAGAACCTCTGCTTAGATCAGCATCCATTCACCCGCACTACGTTAACCATCTATACTCACTTCCGTACTCTTGGGGCTGCGCAAACATTCCCGCGCCGCCGCTATGGAAGATTGAAGCGATTTCACTCGCATCGTCAGTCACTAGAGGAAGACGCTGGAGGTGATCCCGCGTTCGCAGTTTACCGTCTGTGTCGCGCTGATGCATGTGAGCTAGCTTGGCGCGCATTTCTTTACCGGGAAGCATGGTCATGTTTCTGATGCCCAGAGGCTGAAAGACGTTCTTCTGGAGATAATCATTCAGACGAAGACCGCTGGCTCGTTCAAGCGCGATGCCAGCCCAGTCAATTCCGACCTGAAATATTAGCAGACGTTGAACGAGGCCGAAAATGTACTTACACCGTATTCCCAGCCTTCACCGGGCTGGAACAGAAGAGGAAGCTTGACGATATCCTCAATACGACCAGAAAACTCATCAATGCCAGCAGGATGGCTCCAATCCCTCAACCGCTCATTAAAAAACGTATATCCAAAGCCCGCAGTATGCGTCAGTAGCATCCGCAGTGTAATCAGATTTTTCTTCTCCTCAAAGCTCCCATCAGGCTTCAAGACCTTGAGGCTCTTGAGCTCAGGCACGAGATTCTCAAGATGGTCACCGTCATCGAGCTTCAGCTTTCCCTGCTCCACGAGCTGCATGCACGCGATGCCAGCAAGCATCTTGGTGCACGAAGCGATCCAGAAGATGTTATCAAGCGTCATGGGCTCATTGGCCCCGACACCGCGCGTACCCGCAGAATGAGCGAATATCTCACCGGATTTGTCGACCAATACGACCGTGGTACCGGGTATACCGGTCTTTTGGTCGGCGCATGCATCGTCGATTATGCTGCGCAGCTTGGATGTCGCTTGGGCAGTGATAGGCATGTTGGAGTAATACAGACGTAATTTGAGATTATGAACGGGGACTGGCTGATCAATTGTTGCAGAATTGTCTGCAGTACCCCTAGTGAAGCTATCTATTTATACTGCTAGTCGACAATGGCGCTATGATTCTAAGGTAGCGCAGCCTTGGCTCGTGGCCCGCGCCAGCTCACAAAGGTTTATTAAGTCATATGACAGAATACCACCCGCATACAGCACCATACTCTATTCTGTCTCGACCCCGCCTCTCCCGCAATCTAACTTGGTTCTGTCGACGCGAAAACACCAAGGATTCCAGCGTAGATCCCTTCCCCAACCTTGCGGACCCGCATCCGCAGATACGAGTGCACAGACGAGGGGTAAAAAGCACAACAAACAAAAGGGCCCTGTCCAGCTTAACTCTGAATTCTGAGGATGCGGCGCCGCGTGCGCTCGGCAGTTGATGGCGTCCGAGGCCCCGTGGGGTTCGATCCGGGGTAGACGTAGAGCGTGCGGGGAAGGACGACGTGCTGTAACCTCGCTGTGTCTCGTTTGGTGGCATTGCAGCTGCTCGTGGTGGATGTGACGAGGCGGATGCGGGCACGCAGTTACGCAGGGCGGAACGGAGGCCGGTTTGGCTTTCACATGATGCTGCTGTAGAGTTTCACGGAGAATGCAACGTGTTTCGATTTGATGAACTGCAGGACCAACATGCATGACGAATGGTGTTTATAAACTGCTTATATTTCCTGTAACATTCTCTCGTCACAAGCAAGTCTTTTTATCTCATCAAGCATTACTCTTTTTATCAGATACACTTTTACAATGGGCGAGAATATTCCAGTTCATAAAAAGTTCAACACTGAGCTTACGGATTACTCCGTCGAGCATCATGGCGATAAAGGTGTCTATGCCGATAATCTCGAGGTAGACGCTCTTGTCGTCGGTGCTGGTTTCGCTGGTGTCTTTATGCTCAAGACCCTCCGTGATCGCGGCTACAAGACTGTTGTTTACGAAGCTGGCAACGATACTGGCGTAAGTAAATCACATGCCAATTTGACCATTGAAGGCTGACAAAATAGGGTACTTGGAGATGGAACTGCTACCCCGGTGCTGGTGTCGACTCCGAAGTCCCTGAATATGAATTCAGCTGGCCTGAGGTTTACGATACCTGGACCTGGCCTTGCAACTATCCTACCTACGCTGATCTCCGCGCTTACTTCGATCATGTCGATAAGGTCCTTGACATCAAGAAGGATATCGCTTTCAACACCGTTGTTGTAGGCGGCAAGTTCGACACTGAGAGCGGTCGCTGGCATATCCGCACTGCAGACGGTCGAGTTGCCAAAGCCAAGTATCTCGTCCTCGGAACCGGCTTCGTAAGTCCCCCTACAATAATGAACAGTGACTTGGGACTAACCTCGTAGGCTGCCCGTCGATACATACCCGACTGGCCCGGCATGGACAAGTTCAAGGGCATAATCCACCACTCCTCCTTCTGGCCCGACGAAAAGGTCGACGTTACCAACAAGCGCTGCGCCATCATCGGCACCGGCGCCTCAGGCGTACAGATCACACAGGCCTGGGGTCCCGAAGCCGGCCATCTCAAGGTCTTCCAACGAACCCCCAACCTCGCCGTCCCCATGCGCCGCAAGTACCCCTCCGCTGAGGAGCAGCAGCAATCCAAGAAGTTCTACCCCGAGCTGTTCCGCTACCGTGAGGAGAACTTTGCCGGCTTCCACTACGACTGGTACGAGAAGAACACATTTGACGACACGCCCGAGGACCGCGAGGCCCTGTACGAGAAGGTCTGGCAGGACGGCGGTTTCAGATACTGGGTTGCTGTATACAAGGATAACTTGTTCAATGCGGAAGCGAACAAGGAGTCGTACAAGTTCTGGGCCAAGAAGACCCGCAACAGGATCGGTGACCCTAAGAAGCGGGATCTTCTTGCGCCGACGGTTGATAACATGCCGCATTACTTTGGTATCAAGCGACCGTGCTTGGAGTACGATTACTACGAGCAGTTCAACAGGGAGAATGTGGATGTCGTTGATATCAAGAACAATGCTATCAAGGAGTTTACCGAGACGGGTATTACGCTTGAGGACGGAACGCATCATGAATTTGATGTCATTGCTGTTGCGACAGGATTTGTAAGTCACCCGAAGAGATCTTGATGAAGGAATGATGCTAACGTTGATAGGATGTCGTCACTGGTGGTAAGTACGGTTTTACGAGGGAGGTTTGAGTTGCTAATGATTTTAGTGATGACACAGCTTGGTCTTCAGAGCATTGAGGGCGCTGAACTCGAGAAGGAATGGAAGACTGGCGCGACGGTATGTATCTCCTCCTGAATCGTCACTCAGCTCTGACATGTATAGACCTACCTCGGCGTCACGACCCCCGGCTATCCCAACATGTTCCATATCTACGGTCCCCACGGCCCAACCCTTCTCAGCAACGGCCGTAAGTTTTCTGTCATCACTCCTGCGTAAGCCTCACTGACAACCCCCAGCTACATCCGTCGCCGTCCAGGGCCGCTGGATCGTCGATGCCATTGACAAGATCAAGAACAACGACATCAAGTACATCAACCCCACCAAGAAGGCCGGTGAGGACTGGAAGAAGCACATCGTCGAGCTTAACAACAGGACTCTGTTCCCTACCACTCGCTCCACGTAAGTCCCCTCACTTTCAACATACATAATGAACGGACATTTGCTGACGATGGGGGTAGATACATGGGCGGCTCTATCCCTGGTAAGATTTACGAGCCTGTTTGTTACTCTGGTGGTATTCCTGCGTACAAGATTGAGATTCGCGAGGCGCTTGATAGCTTGAAGGGTTTTGATGTCGTCAAGAACAAATAGACTTGAGGTGGGGAGGTTTGTACTCTGGCTATCTCGAGCTCTTGTTGGAGTATGAAGTTGGTAGATCTTAGCTTTAGTTATGAATTTATGTTTTGTTCTTTCACACTATTGCATTGCATTGGGTCGTTGGAGTGATGTCCTTGGACTTTGATACTCTTGAGCCTTGATTCGTATAGTTTCGAGTTCGCTCCAGGTCTTGGTGGGGAGTCTTGTCCTTGATAGCATCCGGTTTGAGATGAGCGGCAAATGAAGTCCCGCCTCTACGGCCCTCAATTGCAAGTCATGCGCTTGCGTAACTGAAGCATTGCCATTTACCTTCTGGTACTACCATCTCAATCACGGCGTTAAACGTATCTTGATGTCTGCCCACCAAGACAAACATAAATCACGAATGTCGCGTCGCCTTTTGGGCTTCATATGCCAATTAACGGGCCATCTTCCAACCATCGTATGCCAATTACAGTGTCGTCGCGTTGGTCTCAGCCGCACAGTGAATGGCCATAGTATCTGCCCTTCTTCATTGAGCTGCATCTGAGCCGACCGAGGCAAGTGTCGCGCGTATTTATACCCCAGTCGCATCGCGTCAAATCGTCACATTCAATCGAATGCACGTCATCCGGCAGTTCCGCTAGCATCGTATTCCCGAGATCCAAATCTTGAGATCCTTTTCACAATTAGAACATCTCAAGCTGCATCTCCTCGGCGGCCATGGATGGTGTGACGGGTAATCCGGCTGTACAGGCAAACTTCGGTAACGCGACGCGCAACTCGGTACAGCAACTGTCTATGCACAAAACGTTCCTCTAGTCGTCGCGATTAAGTAGATCATGACAAATGTCCACAGCTCCAATTGTATATCCACAATATCGAATATTCACAAGATCAAATTCTTTCCTCGGTAACGACTTGGATAAATAATACCAGCCCAAATTCTCATTATGTCATAATTTCGGAACCTCCAACACCGAACAAACCCCGTGATGCAAAGCCATCCAACCACAATAGGAAACTACCCACAAATACCCGTGCCTTCGAATTTCTGTTACGAAATCGTCTCGCCAAGATGCCAATAACAAAGCGAGCCCGGCTCAAACTGCCTTGTCACGTATTACTCACTCTTCTTGCCCTGGCATTTTTCGGCATTATGGAAGACTTTGTTATGCTGTCATTTGGTGCATCTCCGCGGCTTGGGCCAGTGGTATAAGGGCGTTGGCCTGCTCTTTTTGGCTGAGGGTATCGTCAGACATTCATTGAACAGAGTTTGGACACGCGCTGGGACAGACAGACAAACGCCATCATTCCTGATTTTACGTCCCGTTCAGTTTTTGACCCATTCTCCCTCTTTCATCTTCGATTCTCATACATCACCTGATTACCCCGGATTTTTTCATCTCAGATCGGACCATCTCATCTCATCTCATCTCAGATCTCATGTCGCGCCTCAACCCGACATCGTGGACTTTCGACATCGATCGATATGTCAATCCATTTATTCCATCGCCTCCATGGCAATATATCCCATATCCTATCGCATACATCTTTGGATACCGACGCGATAAACCAAAGAGCGTTGGCACAATCGTACCAGTAATATGGGCATTTATCGGAATTTTCATCGCCCTCTCAGTAATTGAATTGGCATCTGAGCGCATTCCCTCTTTCGTGGAACGAGGTGCTCCCATTATCGTTGGATCTTTTGTAAGTTATTTTTCACTATTCTTTTGATGAGTGACGATGCTAATCATGTAGGGCGCTGGCGCTGTTCTCGAATTCTACGCCATCGAATCCCCCCTCGCCCAACCGCGAAACTTCTTCGGCGGCCAACTCATCGCTGCCATAATAGGCGTCAGCATAGGAAAGCTCTTCCTCCTCAGCTCAGACTTCCACTCCATCCAATGGCTCGGTGGCGCCATATCCTGCGCGACCGTAACATCCATAATGGCCCTGACAAAAACCATCCATCCACCCGCCGGCGCAACCGGTCTTCTCGCCGTCGTCGACAACCGCCTCCTCGATCTCGGCTGGTTCTTCATCCCCGTTGTGTTATTCAACTGCACGATAATGTTTGGCGTTGCGCTGCTGGTTAATAACATTCAGCGCGCTTATCCGGTTTATTGGTGGACGCCGGAGGACTTGAGGGGGGTTAAGACGGAGGGGCAGAGGGGGAGTGTTGATGAGGAGAAGGGGAGGGCGACGGAAGAGAGTGATTCGGAGAGGCATGAGAGGCATGATGGGAGGGAAATTATCATGAAGCCTGGCGGGACCTTGGTGCTGCCGCAGAATTTGTTCCTCATGCAGGAGGAGTTGCAGTTGTTGGAGGAGATTGCCAACCGTTTATAGGTTGTAAAAGTGTCGCATTGCATAGCATTCAATGTAAAAGCAATTAATTCAGTCTTGTTCATACTATGAAAACATTTTCTCGTGACTCATTGGTCGTTTCTCATAAAGACATGCCATTCCCGTAACGTTCATAGTGCCAAACCAGTACATCGCCCATCTGACCAAAATCACATCCTCTATGCTCAGCCAGTCTTTCTCCTACAAGAATCAGTGAGCAATATAATATGCTTACTCCAATATCAACATGGGATCTCCTTCAATCTCTCAAAAGCTATCCTGTCCGCGAGGCTACACTGTACCGTAAAGGGTAATTTGGCGGACTCCGCCAACCAATCAACATGCTCCATATGCTTTAGTACAAGTCATAAGGGCTCAGACGACCACTTTGGACTTCCTCTCGAACGCCGAATCTCTCCACAAACCGCGGCGCAGTATGAAACCGACGCCCCCGCGATACAGGCATGCTATTACAAGGCGCGTTCTCACCATCTCGTAGCCGCTGTTCATGCTGTCGCTGGAGCCCATCCACATGACGCCGGTACTGTCGCCGCTCGAAATGCTGCTCTTGCATTCGGCGTCGACGGAGCATTTGAGCATAACTCATCACACGGCGCTGATTTCCACGGTTGATGAAGAATTGGAGATTGCGACGGATGCCGTGACCGTTGACGCGTCCTCCAAGCGTGTTTCGCTGGGGACTAGTTCGAGGAGAGGGCGCGCGAGATGGGATGGGTCGTTCCATGTCTTCGGGGAATGGCTGGGAAGGGGATAGGTTGGGGGCGGCGTAGAAGCTGGGGATGTCGTAGAGGCAGGGTGAGGCTGGTGAGCGAGGAACCTCCACGATATCGCCGTCAGTTTCTGGAGAAGGCTCCGGCTTCACGGTAACGGTTGCTTCATTGTCAAGAGGGTCGACGTCTGCTTCAGCAGCATTGACTGGAGAGGGGGTTTGTGAGCGTCGAAGGGGGGTGATGTCGTAAAGACGTGGCGATCGAGGTGAGTCAGGTGCTGCGAGGGTATCCGGTGACGCAGGCTCGGCCTTGACAACAGTGTTCTCTTCATCCTCCAGAGAGTTGATGGCTACCTCTTCAGACTCGGGTTCAGGAAAGGGATCTGAGGGGAGAAAGAGTCCAAAGTCGTACCAATGCCCTGATCTTCGAGGTGGCAACTCGTCCTCTGGCAACACACCGCCGTTGGCTCGCATCGCAGCGATGACATGCGACATGTCTCTGTGCAACATCTCACTCATATGAGCGACCCATCCTTGGTACATAAAGTCGAAGTGCTCTTCTTCGTCATCCATCCTGATGTCGGGACCGGATGAGACTCGAGGGTTATGGGGATCGGGGGATTGGCTGCAAAGAAATGCGTGATGGATACTTGGCCTTGGAGTACTGGGTTCTGGCTAGAGTATACTGCCACATTGTTAGAAGGGAAGACTCATTGTGGATGATGAGACATACCAACTAAGTGAAGGATAGTAAAAACCTTTGGTGACTATGAAGTACTGAAGTCCCGTTGGGGAGTTGAGAAGGACGTTGATGACAGGCCTCAATAGCTTGAGATGTTGATGAGGTCGGTGATAGAAGAGATGATGAGAGGTGTTGTGAATGAGGAGAGTTATGGCGTGTTAAAGACGAATGTGAGATTGAGAAGAGGTCGGATGTGAGGAGTACATGGATGGAGTCAGATGCTGCCTGATTGCCTCAGATGCCAGTGCCAGCGCCAGCTGCCCATTAGTCTCTGTGACGTATGTCCAAACGAACACACAGCTCGGTGCCCCAGTTCCACTGGCAAGCCTTAATGCGTATTGCTGCCTGTTGAGATGCCTGTTCGCTTGCACAACGCTGTTCAACTCTATTTTCTTGACGATCATTGAACAGGTAGCTGACCACGGCGACCGGAACATTTGAAGCATCTGTTCCGAGCTTGAATGGACTTGATCTGAGTAGGTGGCGATAATAAATGTACTTACTTTGCCTTTGAACCCACCGCCGTAGTAAACAGATCCGCCGCAAACATCAACAACCCTGGACGGGAGGTTTATTATTACGATCACGGAGAAGGCTTTCTACTTGCAACGATGAGTCGATGGCGTAGGAACTAGATACTCCTCCAGTCCCTGAAGGCATGTAATAGCGGATAAACTAACTCAGCTGGCAAGGTCTTTCTCTTCAGATACAGGCAGCGCCGAGTCTTGATAGCCGACAAGCCAGTCAATCTCCAGCATGTCAATTGCTATCACGCTGGCCTGTTGTGTTTCTGCATACTGCCAAGAGGAGAGAACTGGCTTTCGCCACCTCTTGTGCCAATGGATATCCACATCAACCCGTTTCTTTGGCATCCCCTATGACCGACAGCAATGGTGCATCTCAAAACACCCCAATTGGTTGAACCCTCGACAGAAAACCCGTTCTTAGGTGTTCCCAAACATAGACCAGACAGGCGCCAAAATACACCTTTGCAGTTAGTAACTCTTAAGCTTATGCCCGTTACAGACAAACTATCGACGTTAGTGCGGCGCTGAAAACTAAGCTATTGACTCGGGGGAAATTAGACCACTGCGATAAGGGTCACGATAAATACAGAGCAACCCCCGCTATGATTTACTATTTCTGCACCGACCGTTTTCACTCCTTCAGTCGCTCTTTAGACAACATGATTTCTGCCAAGGTTTTGCTGGCGTTTGGCCTTGTTGCTGTGGCTGCGGGTCCCTGCAAGCCTGCTACAACTTCGTGTAAGTCAATTACTTCAGCCCACGAATGGAATTAACGTACTGTTGCAGTGGCTGTGAGCTCGGGTACGAGTGGTGTTGTTGATTCTACAACTTTGGTTGGAAGCACTGAGTCTACTGCTGTGTCAGTCACCGAAACTGAGACTGGGACCGCCACGACTGCTACGTTGACCTCCGATCTAACGACTCTCTTGACTACGACCAGCGACTTGACTACCCTTATTTCCGAAGCAGCCACGTCAACCGCCGAAGAAGCTACCACCACCAAAGAAGCTACTACCACCGAAGAAGCGACAAGCACAGAAGCAGCTACAACCACGACCGCCGAGCTACCCGGCTCAACCGAATTCAACATCTACCCCAACCAAGGCGTCCAAGCCACCGGCCCCCTCAAAGTACGAATCCAGCCCGGCGGCTCAGTCTACTTCAACAACCCCTCCACCGCCTACGAAACGGGCACATTCGTCGTCAACGCCCGCCACAAGCTCGTCATCGGAAACCAAATCATGTGCGCATACTTCGGAACAGGCCAGCAGTACGCCGACATTGTCGGCTGCCCACCTGCCGGCCAGGCGGATGCTCGATACTCGCCTTTAGATTGTCAGGTCAGCTTTGAGGGGCAGCTGGGTTGTCAAGTCCAGGGCAAGTTCTGCTATTACAATCAGGATATGCTTGCGTGTGATCCGAGGGCGCTCTACCCTTATTTCTACATTCAGAGTGCTGGATCTTTTGGGTATGAGCTTGTTCTGGGACCGGATGGGATTAATTTCACGCCTGTTCAGCTTTTGGCTCAGCCAACTGAGCCTTAGATGAGAGCATTCTAATGCTATTAGGGCTGGGCTTCTTCTGTCTTAGACGTAGAGGGCTTCTCGCTATTCTTTCATTCATGTATATATCTTGAACCAAGGTCACATAGATTCATGGTATGAATCCTTCGCTCAACTGAACTGGGAGTCGTCAACGATGACTATATTATCTTCATGGCACAGAGGATCGCTCATAGGCTAGGCGGGACAGTAGTATCGACTCAATCACGGGACAGTATGATAAGACATTAAATAAATACACCAAGTGCAATAGCCGCCACAGCGGCCATACCCTTGGCCCTTGAAGCGCTATTACCTGTGACAATAGCTGCAGCTGTAGAAGTAGTCTGACTCGCCGCTGAGCTCTCAGCACCCGTAGCCGTAGTCATCGCCGGTGCTGTCTCCTCCTGCGTCGTAGTCACAGTCTCAGAAGCCTTGGCCTTGGTAACAGTAGTAATTTCTGAGGTAGTCACCGAAACAGAGACCGTCGCTAATGAAACAGGCAATTTAATTCCACAAACTGCCTCGGCGTCAAAGGTGAAAGGAATGCCGTGAGCATCGCAATCATTCGAAGATCTCTCAATTTGCTCTGCGCCCAAATCAGTCACTGTCCTGTCATTTCATAGGGAGGCATTGCCTGGTAGAACATTCTCGGCGCAGTTCTCAGCGATGCAGCAGAAGAATTTCTCGCGCATGTCTTTCAGAGTGCATACACACGCTGGGTTATCCGCGTTACACTTATTGGTGAAATACTTGAAGAAACAATTATTCTACACTATTATTAGCGCCGTTATTCTTAGGTTGTAGAGCTAGCTCACATTGCATGTTGCATCTTTGTTCTCCTTGTCCTGATCATACTGAGCAGCCGCAAAGCCACCCATGACGCCAAGGAGCATCAATACGTTAGATAGACGAGTCATTTTGTCGATACTGGTATTTTACGGGCAATTGCCAGAGCGAATATCGTGGACTTAAGTAAGGCATTGACGCCCCTGATTGAACTTAGCCGGTGGAGATGATGATTGGTTGCTTGACGGGTCCGGAAATTACAGGTAGGGGAGGATAAATCCCAGCGAATGAGGTTCACGAATTGAAGCTTAGTTTCTCTGTGCCTTCGCCGAAGGATTCATCGTTCATTTTGGGATTGACATGGCCAATGAATCGTGAGATTGACTGGCCAAGACTGTTTGAGAGTCGATTAGCCGTTTGAACCATGTGTATATCATCATCCTTTTCGTATTCCAGCAGCCTATGCACTATGAATACTTAGTTAAGAGTGATGAGATAGATTAGCTAGGTAGGATCGTATTGAAGCGTAGCCAGATGAGGGTTCATGGACAGCCAGACTCACTGGCGTTAGTGTCAAGCAAGTATGGTGCCACGTCGTATTTGTGAACAGCATAACTTGCGGTCGTGTTGACAGAACAAGAACTGACATGTTTTTGACTATGGCCTCGCAAAGATCCAATCATCTCCAAAGTCGCAACGATCATATCACCCGAAACATATTCGACTTGACGCCTCTCTTCAATCCCTCCGCCTTGCCATTCTCATACTCTACGCCCGCGCTTCCTCCATCGCCAGACATACCCTCCAACTTCTCCCTCAATTCCTGATCCAGTTCAGCACTCGTCTTTTTTCGAGGCGTCATCTTTGTGGTTGAAGCATCTTTGTTTGACTCTTCTGTCGTCCATGATTGAGCTTGACTTGGCCGAGGTGTCGTGGTGTCAGGTGCATTTGGTGAAGCGCGTGGAGCGATTGTGTGAAGCGCTCTTGTTGTTGCATTTGCCCGGAGGCTTGATGTGATCAGAGCGCGCTTCATTTTCTTGACGTTGTAGTGATGGGACAAGTGAAGGTTGGAAGTCTGTCCACCGAAAGTCTCATGATGAGTTTTGTGATGACTAAGGTAATACGTCATTGGCTGGAACTGACGGCATAATGTAGTCATTCCTAAGTGGTCGATATAACTTGAAACAATGTGAGAACGTCTGTAAAAGAGCATGTCCTGATCATTTTACCATTCACTCCTTTTATTTGCCGTTTTCAGATACATTGTTGACTTATCCGCCCTCTTCCCTCGTCATTTGCCTTGTCCTAGTCTTCATCGCGATAACTCTAAGAAATCTTCAACAACCATCCATCAGCCTCAGTCTCCCCCTTTGCATTAACGCCTCCCCACATCAGCACTCCCTTCCCATCCAAACACCCATCAGCGCCAAAGAACCCTCTCGGTCCTGGGTGCACCTTACCCGCCTCCTGCGTCATCTCCGCCGGTGCAATCTCAAGCTCATGCCAACTAAACGCTCCCGACTGAACACCCGGGATAGTCTCGCGAATAGCGTCTTTGACCCGTGTAGCACTGTATTCATCTGAGGGGAGTTGAAGGGTCCACATGTCGGAGTAGAATGGGTCTTCCTCGGTGTAAGCTTTATCACTAGAGATCGATGCGTCTTGGCGGCAGCCGAGGAGGTAGAGAAGGTAACGACGCCCGTGACCGGTTGTTACGGGGATCAAAGCGCTGCCGACCCGGGGACGAGGACCGGGGACGAGAGGGTTGGAGGGGAAGTCAACAGTTGCCCACTCCGGAAGCTCCTCGAGGGATTCATCCTGGATCGAACCGGTCTTGATGTAGTGTACCGACCCATGAACATCAGATTCTGCGCTAATAGAGTACAGCGTCCCTTCAACAAATTGCGCCGCCAAAGGCTCAGCAGGCGCGTCAGGTAAAGGATGCCAAAGACGTGTCGTAAAGTCAAACAACCACGTCGTCTTGGTCCGCTGCCCATTCTCATACCCCCCATGAAGAACAAGATTATCCTTCTTGGAATCGTAGAAGATCTGATGGCCGTAGCGAGACTGGGGTGCTTTTCCAGCAGCGGTTATTGAAGACCATCGTGCAGCTTTGGGGTCCCATTCCCATAGGGTGAATTCATCGTCGACGGATTCGTCATCGCTGTTTTGGCCGCCGTGGATGATGAGCGTATCGCGGCGCGTGCAGGAAGCGTGGTTGATGCGTGGGGAGGGGGTTTGGCCTTCGTCGCCTACGGCTGGGTAACATGCGTATTCACCTTCGCCTGGGTGATCGCCGATGGATACAGCGTGCATCTCGTTGTTGCAAAGTGTACCGTCATCTTTCTTGCCGCCAAAGATGTATGCCTTCCCATCGATGACACTGACACTATGGTGAGATCTCGCAAGGGACAGACTGTTCCTGTTAGCGTCGCTCACAGCAGCGCTGGTGAACCTACGAGTTGTCTTCTTTCGGGGTCGTAGCGATTTGGCTCAAGACTGCAGTGAGCGGCTGCGTAGGACGAGCTACGGTCGCTGCAGCGCCAACTTCAAGGCCAGTTGAGACGACTTGTTCGACTGCGATAACACCTGCTGCGACTTCTGCCATTGTGAATGATGATTTAGTGAGATTGTGTTGTTGAGAGGAGTTGAGATATACGAGGCTGAAAGATGACGGCGAGACATGACGTATGACGGATGCGGGCCATGACGTAATTTTATAGGGCTGGAATGTGCAATCATCGGAATGAGATCGACTGTGTCCCTTAGAAGAACTCAATAATGACTATTTATTATAAGATTATGGACGGGAGATTAATTGATGATTTTTGGCTGTGTTGTCTACAGAGAGATGCGATGCGAGTCTGTGACTGATAGCTCATGAGCTAATCGCATCGCTCACCATTCTGACGCCAGAACCAATTCTCATGTCGCATCTGAAACTTGACACTCAAAAATCACATTATGCTCGTCAGTGACGTGTGAAAGCATCAAGATTCAGTATGGAATGATATTAGAGTCTAATAGCGAAAACGGCAGCGAGCCAATCGTAACTGTTGTTGCTTCTCCGGAAATACGGGCGTATGCCAATCTGTCGCGTGAACCCCATCAACGCGCTAACAGAGACGCGCCACCAAGTCATGATGACACCAATAGGGACAAATGACTGATGTAGGACCAAGACAGCAAAAGTCACGCTGAAGTCGGGACGTAAAGTGAGTAAATGTACGTGCTCAGAGCACTAGGATTAAATATGTACACTAAAGGTTATCGGTCATCAACTCTATCTCAATCTATAGTCTAACGTCTATAAGATCATTCCCTCATGCGCTTATTTGCTGCGACGCTCCCACTCATAAATAGCCATCATGAACGGTCCCATACCGCGAGTATCGTTGGGAACAACAGGAACCTCGGTGTAATACTACAAAAGTCAGTCAAATCCATAAAATCACAAGACACAAAACTTACCTCGAAAGAAGCATCACTGTTCAACGATCCAACCTCGACGGTTCCCTCCCAGGTAATAGTGCCGTTGTTATTCTCAGTCACGAAGTCACGGATGAGGCGCTTGTAAGCTTGCTTAGCGGGCTTAGTGTACGTCTTCTCATCGAGGAGTCCGCGTCGGAGACCAGCCAGCCAGCCGTAGGTGAACATGGCAGAGGCAGAGCTCTCAATGTAGTTGCCCTCTACACCCTCGTACTCCTTGTTCATGACGAGTTCCCAGAGGTGAGACTCGTGGCCCTGGGCGCGGAGGAGAGCGGAGGAGAGATCCTTGTAGTAAGTGACGAGGCGCTTGTAGCCGGGGTGAGACTTGGGGAAGACGTCGAGGACTTCGATGAGAGACCAGATGTACCAGCCGACGGCGCGGGACCAGACGATAGGTGAAGCGCCAGTCTCGGGGTCAGCCCAGACAGCGATCTTGCTCTCATCGAAGCCGTGCACGGGAAGACCGGTCTCCTTGTCGATGGTGACTTCCTGGATCTTATCCCACTGAAGGACAATGTCATCCCAGGCTGTAGTGTTCTTGGCATCGAACTCAGCAGTCCACTCGGCATAGAAGCTATCGCACATGAAAATGCCATCCAGCCACATCTGATCCGGATACGTCGGCGAGCGATGCCAGAACCCACCAGTCGGCGTCCTAGGATGCTGATTGATCCTATCACGGATGAAATCCGCAGCGACCTTGTACTTCTCCTCGCCGGTCTGCTTGTACCAGTACAGCAAGTTCATACCGATGCGGTAGTTGTCAAGCGAGTACTTTGTCAAGTCATAGCCGATGATGGTGCCGTTGGGGTACACCACATCGTCCATCTGGTCGCGGTACCATGCGAGCAGGGTCTTGTTCTTGGTCAGCTCGACGGTCGCTTCGATGCCCTCGTAGACGACTGCGCGGCCGTACCAGTATGCGCGCTGGGTCTCTTGGTTGTTGCGGATCCACGAGTCGGCGGTCTTGGCGAGGAGGTTGTTTGCGAGGACGAGGTTGGCCGAGGCCACGGTGAGGAGGGTCTGGAACTTCATGGTGAGCGATGAGATTGTCGAAGTCGATACCGATTCAATTACCTGGGCGTTGGACTAGGTATTTAAACAGCGTTGCAAACATTCGATGAGATCCACTGTCATTTTGGAAAGGGAATATTCTCCGTGTCTAGCAGACGGTCTAACGAATAAGCTTAATTGTCTAATCCTGAGCTTATCCATTATCTTTTTTTGGAAGACGGACGTTTCATATACATTAGGTCAATTACCGTGTACAGTTACATCCACAGCGGATTATCCCGGCGGACCGTTATTCTCCGCCAACCGGACACGATGGGATGAACGATCAGCGAAGTGTAATGTTTGCCCGTTGGGTTTTCATCCGAACTGTTCATTTGTGCTGGGGCCGAATTGGGCAATATTGACGGTTCACTGTTGGGGAGATTGATAGCCGCATATACGAATGAGCTTGGCGCGATGACAGTCGTGAACGATTATCCACCTATCGGACAGTCATTTAAAGTATTAAGCTTGTCTTTTGGTTTGTTTTAATCACGCTTAAGTCTGCTGAGCCTCTTGATGGCGCAATCCCCCACGATTGTCCCCCCAATATCTGCAAGTGCGGACACGTCGGGTTACGCGTCGCGGATGGCGTAATGCTCCTGCATCTGCGCTATCCGATCGAGTAGAAGAGAAAGCCTGTAGATTTGATGCAACTCAATCAAGACACCAATATTCCAAGTTACTGTCAATCGCCAAAAGTAACGAATGATAGCATACAGCGAGCGAAGAGGCTTTAACACCAGCAGCAATTTAGTCCGCGATATCTATCTTCGAGGCACAACAGCTACATAATTGACATTTAGGCTCAATTTATGCATAACAAATTTGAACTGCGATACTGCTACAGCAGAGAACCAATTGAAGTCGACAATCGATACTAAGAGATGTTCGTCCAAGCGCCCCCACGGACTTTTGGGGTGATCCACATGAGCTTCAAGCTTCTACGCTTATTGGACATGTGCTCAATGTCTTTGTTTTGGTACCATACTTCAATGTAAACCATAGAGACACAGAAAAGAGGCCTATACACAGAAGGATTAAGAATAAATCGTATGGCTTACGTGAAGCAGTGAAGAAAGTTGAAAACGCGACAGGCGGGGGCTGGAGATGCGTCACGGTGGGAGGTGAAGCAGATGATGGGCCAGGTACCTAGACTCTTTCACATTAGCCATGACGACTGACAACTATAAGCCGAATGATCTCCAGTAACTGAAATTGAGCAGCTAGCTGACTTTTAGATATAGTTTTTGTTCGCCACTAGCTCTCTCAATGGATCACCAGGGTGATACAAAAGACCAGCTCTCCAAGTCCCGGGTAAGCCGAAGTTACGATAATCGAGATCCAGAGAGCTTCGATAAGCCTTATCTTATCAACATCACGAGTCAGAATTGACGAAATACGAACCAAAGGAAATAAATCACGAAGGGCTACGGCTTAGAAATTGATACAATAACATTCTTGACGGCAAGAAGAAAACAGAATTGTTCTTCATCATGAGATCTTGAATTGGACCAATGCTGATCCGACATGTCGTCCGCTTCGACACCTATCTGACTGAACCCAACTCATCACTCTGGCTTTCTTCCCCAGATGAAATAGACAGGGAGATAGAGATGAATACTCGGATCAGAAAGATCCTTCTTCACCTTGGCCATAAACACCTGAATCTCTTCATCACTCCACCCAAGAATACGCGAGAAGATACCAGGTGTATACGACGTAATGACCTGCGCTTCCTGCACAGACTGAAACTTGCCAATCTCTTTGAGCTTCGGATCCCTAGGCCAAGATCCAATAGGCACCTATTTCGCCATCAGAAGACATCCCACCAAGGACAAAAGTACTTACCTTGAGAATCTTTTGCTCAACATCCACAAACCCGGCATCTTCCATCTCCTTCTTCCATTCCGGCGCCACATTCAACGGCTTTCCAAACTTCGAAGACCCCTCAACCATAGTCTTCATCCAAAGCAACGCATTCTTCGCTTTATCTTTCGTGTTATCATCGGATTTGAAGTCGGAGTGAACAGCCTGCATCTCGAGATATCCACCTGGCACTAGATTCTGCAGAGCGCGTGTGAAGAACTGCGCATTGTCGCTGATGCAGCCTTCTAGTTCGCGCGCGTGGATAAAGTCGAAAGGCTGGCGGAAGAGCCAATCTGATTCGAAATCATCGACTTCGAAGAGGCAGTTTGGTGGGGTCCTGGGATGTTAGAGGAGTGATTGGGAGGGGAGGGGGGAGTACCATGGAGGTTGGATGGGGCTTAGATCTGTGCCTAGGACTTCGGCTTGAGGGTATTCGCTGGGAATTATCAGACATGGTGGACGAGGGATGAGGGAATGCTTACTCGGCGAAGTCCATGGCCCAGATACCTGTTCCTGTGCCGAGGTCAAGAACACGCTTGACTTTATCGCCAATAGGCGCGAGGAAAAGATCGCCGCCGAGGACGAGACGGTAAATATGATGGCCCAGATCCATTCTGTCCTGTTCCTCGTCATCGTTGGGCTTACGATCGTTAGTGCGTGTTTGTGTTGAGACATCTGTCGACTTACCACTAGGTAAGCGCCTTCACGGAATGCATGATATCGCCGCCCATTCTAAATCTGGTCAGTCAAACTCATGGTACAAAAATTCCCTTTGAGTCGCACTTCGTATCTATTGTAAAAAGTTAGCCGTGATTGTATTTTTATGAATAGAACGTACTTGTAGTTCAAAACGCTGGAATTGAGGGAGGTCAGATAACTTCCTGACTCAAGACTAGACAACAGATCAGCGGGTATCCATCAGACCGCATGAAGAACGCACGAGGCAGCCAATGCAGAATCATGGCTCAAAGATGCAGCATCCTAGCAGAATCAGTAAACAGTCACTATTCAAACCTTTCCCAGGAGAGCGTACATCTGCCTGAAGAGGGCCTTCGTGTTCATTTGCTGCTTGCGCCATTTTTTACTCAGCTTCAAAAGTCTCGAAGGGATTGAATGCGCGATAATAACGTGTTTTTGTTAAGCTGCGGGCGCCGCATTGATCAGATCATTGCGTGGCGGGCGACCAACGCAGGGTTGTACTGGATGCCATATTCGGAAGCTGTTCGTCACCAGAGCGGGGGCTGGTCATGGATCGGCCGCAGAAGAAGAACGCAGTAAGACATATTTATGAGGAAGCATGTTTTTTGATAACTAATTGAATCAATCGGAAATCATTTTGTAATTAAGGCTATTTATTCCTGGCGACGAGATCAAGAAATAATTGACTTTGCGCATCACGGTACCGTTCCGGTTCAGCCGAGCCGAAACTGTAAGTATGTGCAGGGCATATACCTACGACGACGGCACAGCAGCCTGGAGACGCGTCGGCGCAGGAAGCGAGCTCATGTCGACCTTGAAACTTATACGTGGTGCCTCGCACTTATACGACAAACCACTCATCACCCCATTGAGAAAGATCTGAGATTCGACGGGCGATGCCTCTGTTCGATGTCTGAGTACCTCTTCCAACCTGATCTTCCGGGGTCCCTCAATCCAGGAGAATGGCGGTCCTAAAGCAAGCTCAATGCCCAACTTCGCTGTTGCGACACTGCTTGCTGTCGCCTGACGAAGGATTCTGTACTGGATCTCAATGGGAAGGTAGTTGAGCCGACAAGCCTTGGGTTCTGCTGGGTGAAGGTCTGATGCCCAGAGAATTAGGTTGATAGCGGAATCAGAGGGAGCAAAGTCGCTGAATAGTGGCTCTCGTCGTGTAAGAGCCAGTTCGCCATTGTGGACTTTGCAGCAGACGATTTGTTCAAGGGTCAGTATTGCATATGTCGCATCAGTCATCGCCTCCTGGGTTTCCATATGTTCTCGAATCATCTGGATTCCCTTGGGGATATCTTGTGCTAAGACAAACCAGCATGTGCCAACTCGCACAACAGTTTCATCTGGGGCATCCCATCGTGGCAAGTCTGCCACTCCGACATATGGCCCGCCGCGGCCAGCAACGTGATCGAATCCCGTACGTTCCACTATAGTGAAGTCCAGATTTAGAATCCAGATAACCGCATATGTGAGCTTCATGAATGTGACGTTGTTGGCTTCTCTCCGTAGTATATGACGCCATGTATGGCCAAAGTCGCGGAGGATACGGCCGAGAAAGGCCTTTTTTCGAGGATCACATTTAGGCTGAAGATCCCAGTATTGCCCCGGCACAGGCTGGCCCTCTGAGATGGACGCATCCGGAGACTTTACCCGCTCAAAGTCATCCAAAGTAAGTAGCCGATCGCGCGCTAGGCTGAGAGGTGCAGAGCAGAGTCGATCATGCTTGGTGAGAAAGAGAACATCCTTATCGAGGTCGAACGTCCAAACACTATTAAAAGCTCGACCTCGTGTGTCGCCGAAAGGATTTACAACATCGTAGACATCTTCCCACCCGAGTTCAATGCCTTTTTCTAGTGCTTTCGAGATTTCATCTGAGATTGAGTTAAAGAATGTTTGCACGACGCGATGGTTTGACGACTCACCTAGGCAATTGTCGCGACCAATGAGAATGCGAGAAAATAGCTCGAGAAACGCGACATCCTCTGCATTGAGCTTTTTTGACAAGCACCGGCGGAGGACGTTCCCTAGAGATTTGAATTAGTTAATTACTGTGAAAATTGCAGGGCAACAAACCTTTTAGTATGTAGATAAGTACGAACAATCCTGACATTGTGAAGGGTTGGTGTAAGAGCGAGAATTGCTGATTCTTGGAGGGGTTGGCAAGGTTGAGTATGCACGAGCCACGAAGCAGGTCTTGGATGCAACAAGATGTCGCGATGGATACCAAGGCATGGCTTCTATTTCAGCCTCTCTATATCTGGCTTATATTCTTCTGCGTCCTTCTAATTTTCGCATTGACTTGCATAAATTGTTCGGTGAGATACTGTAATCTATAATCCACTCTGCGAAATGAAGGGTGCGGCACGGACTTGGTCGCGTGAAAAGACGCGCTGTTTCACCTTGCTGACATCTTCACCCTCACCGCTGTCTTCTCAAATAACTACAAAGTCTACATAGCTTAATTTGAAGACAGCCTCTATTTGAAGACAGCCTCTATTTGAAGACAGCCTCTTCAAGCTGATATAACAATATCCGAGCTGCAAGCTCTTCAATCATCGCCATTCTTCACCAAGCAACAACGCCGCTGTCAGCGCCAAAATGTCAACATCAGTCAAAGACCTCCTCCTCATCCCCTCAGACGCCATGATTCTCTATGGAAAAGTCCTAGGCGCAGACGCCACAGCAACAACATACCTCCTAGAATGCCCCTCCAATGACGAGGCCTGTGACAGAAACGGCCAGACAATCACCCTAGGGCCTTGGGCCGAGAAAACACTTGCGGCAAGCGCAGACCCAACAGGAACCATGGACGTAGCTATCACGGAGCTACCGGACGGCACAAAGTGGTTTTACTCGCTCCACTGCGAGATGAGCAGATCTGTTGCGCAGGACTGCACTGTGGTCAATAGACCGGCTACTGGTCCCTCGACAATTGGGCCGGAGACGTACAAGGACGAGTTGGATATGAGAGAGATTTATGGTCCGACGTTTGAGTATGGGAGGGTAACGCTTACCGCGGGGTTGGAGAAGCTCAAGAGTGAGTATCCCACTACCACTACGACCACGGGCGAAGCTGAGGCTACCGAATCAGTTTCTAAGGAAACAGGTAGTTCTACGGCCAGTACTGATGCACCAGCTGAGTCGAATGGCGGTATGAGGGGCGCGAAGCTTCCATTAGCGGCAGTATGCGATGGTCTGCTTGGTATAATGGAACTGTCGCTGTGAGTATCTGGTGTTTCTGTCGAGGTAAAACTGGCGGGATGGCTACGTTCATAGCTAGATGTAAAGCAGACGAGATGCATGATCAACACATAAAATGCAGTATGAATTTAAAAACATTCAAATATTGAACAAGGAGAACCGGTGTCGGAATAGTTACTGATCACCGCTCTGGATAAGACCATTTTCGTGAAGAGCAGGAATAGCGTACCACTCAACCCACTCAGTGCACTTCCAAAGCGGCTTGCGCTCTTCCTCGTCCTGATAAAATATGTACTCGTAATCCCCAAGTTTCTCCTTAAAAGGCTCGACGCGGCCTTGCTTCCTCGGATTCGAAGCCTTTTGCTGCGGCGGCGTCGGCAGTGAAGCAAGAAGCGCATCCCACTGTTCTGGATGCACGTCGGAACCGGTATAGCCCAGCAGTTCTTTAGAATAGAAGTTTTCTAAGTGAGCGGGATCAGGTGACTCTCTACTTTCGTAGCTCATTCCGTTCAGTGAAGTAACGTCGTCGGTGACATGGTATAGAGTGCCAGAGCCATCTTTGCTGATTTCGACGAGTATGGCGTGATGGAAGCGACCGGGCGGCATGTGCGGATCTGGAAGGGCCATATGCGATTTGACTTTATAGACTGGATAGCGATTAGAAGCCATGATTGAAGTGCAGAGCGGTGAGGAGATGATGTCATGTTGGTGAGAGTTGTCAAGATCCGTCCTTCGGGTTTCCGCGGCACGGACCCACTAGTCTAGCCTTACCGAAGGACGGCCGCATTCTGTATCACGAAGTTGCGGAGTACCGAGGTGCGGGCCTGACCTGATGGATCTCAGCGTTGCAATCACATCACATCAATTAATTTGGAGTAAACGATAAGATAAATCTTTGGCGCTTGAACTAGTTGACGGGTGCCGTTGGACGCGTTATGGCCTCACCGACATCTGAAGAGCTGGCAAGGCCGCGGTAATTGCGAGCACAAAATTGAACTTGACATATAAATCGCAGAACAAGTAGAGAGGAGCTTTTATTTAATTGGAAGGGCGTTAATATTAGAAGATTAGAGCTGTACATTATACACTGGTATTAAGTATGCATTTACTCCTTGATCACGGCCCGTTCAAACCATCCATGCGTTCAAGATGTCCTCACCCTCTAAATACCAGCAAGTTCTCATTGCAGCGGAGTCGAATAACTGTAATGACATATGTAAACACTTTTAGGTAGTACGTCTTCCTGGCGATATTAATGCGGCAGTCTCTAGGTAATACCTTTAGATCCTTCAGTCAAGATCTTCGAGTGGACGCGCCACCATGAAATCAGAGGAAGACCTCAATGGGACATGTGGACATGATAAGAGTATAGGGCTGAAGGCCTCATGACATTCGGGTTACAAGATTGGCGTCCATGTTATCGTGTAATCTTCATTGCCGGCGAAACATGACGAGTAGTCGGAGTAGATGCCCTCTTCAGGATGCACTGGCGATACAACACAACGTTTAATTCTCCACGTCAATAAGATCTGCAGGTGATTCACTGATCGACCAAACATCCAGCATTATCTAATATTTCCGAAGCATTATTCCTCCGCGATGCGCGGGTTGCTCGGCCTCCGGATATGACTCCATGGTGTTGAGGCGCATTGCATTCGGCATTCCCGAAAACCCATTTTAGTGGAGTCGAGGCAGTGTACTGCCGGTTTCCCGGAAAAGCGGCTCATGGGATTCACGATTAGCGAGGCCAAGACGAAGCTTATAACACGACATGATAGGGCTACTTACGTGGCGGTTCATGTGATTGGGACTTTGGTTCTGCATTGCAGTGGGTTGTAATGCTGCCGAGATGATGAAGGTCAAAGTGCTCTAGGCAGCCAGTTGAGGAAGGCAGAACATGCTTTTGCCAAGGCCGAGTTATCCTGTAGATCTCATCCTTTGAATGTAGGTGTTATTCGGCATTCGAGGAGAAAGTTCCATTGTAGTCTTTTGAGGGGTCTGCTCCGGTGACTGCTGGACGACCCTGTGCCCCCTAACAAGGGGCGACGTAATCCGCCGTTTACAGATTCAGGCTAATTAACAACCTCCTGAACTGAGAAATGAGTGATATTCCTTGATGAGCCCTCTCAATTGGCTCATTTGACTCTAGCGATATCTACAGCCGCTCTGCCTTCCCATGAGCCGTAGTCCGCGGAGCCACGTGCTCCGCCACGAAACAAAACACCCGAATGTCGGGTTTCTCAGTGCTATTCTGTGCTCGGTCTAGCGACCAAACTCAAAAAGCATAACTTGGGATTTGATGGTGATTACCAAGGGTTACGAAGCTGAAGTGGGGCGAGTATAGCTCCGGTGGCAGATGTCTTATACGGGAAAGTGTTTATGGTTGTCAATAGGCTTTTACATACGCTGAAACACCATCAGGTCGATGAATGTAATTGTCCAGACAGATTTGAGAGCTTCAAGTATGGTGAATACAGCGTTACAACCGTTCCGAGCCAAGCGTTCCGGGTTCCGGATTGGTTCCGAAAGGGCGGAACGGGCAGCAGATCATGATACTCCCTTCATTCTTGGCAGTATCAGCCCTTAAACGACCTCGACGACTTGTTTCGTCAATGAATGCAGTGTCATAATGTTTTACAATAGTTCCGCTAGTCACATCACATATCCTTCTCTCATCACGGACATCTTTCCCAAACTGGCTCGCCGTGAAGCGATACCTCATATTCCAGCGTGACTCCAGCATCAAATTACAATTGGGATGTTCTCGAACCTGCAAAGCCCCTGGGAGCCGCGTAATTCATCTCGATCTCTTACCTCTCTAATTCAGCCTTATCGGCACTCAAGAGCCGAAAACGTGCATGCCAAGATGCTCCGTTTCAGGTGAATTGGGAGGCACTGTCAAGAATGCATGATTATCGCAGCGAAACAATACCTAGAGTTGATCTGAGGCTTACGCAGTTGCTGTCAAGACGGTATGACACGGACAGTTCCAGATGCTGTGAGACCCACGTTTCAGCCGAGATATCCGGTGTGATTGGCTGTCGTAAAAGCAGGGATTGAGGCCCTGCTAGCGTCTGGGCTGCGCCTCTTGGCGGTGGAGACTGCGACATGTTGATATTTCCCCGTACGAAGGGCACCATCCAACGGCATCAAAATTCTCTCGCTTTCCCTGCCTTTGCTTTGTTTTTTGACCAAGCTTTCTCGTAACAGACCAAGGCAAAGGAACAAATCATGACTACGTCGACGAGCCAGCTCGTAATCTTGCCTAAGAAGGTCAAATGGCAGCGCGCCTCCAGACCAAAAGTTCGCACTGGCTGCTTAACCTGGTATGTCTCTACGCCGCATGCTTAATTGACGAATCAGAGACTAACTTGAACGTAGCAAGTACGTATTTATGTTTTGATTGGGTGATTAATTGCTTCTGATCACTGCTTGTTGTAGAGTCAGGCACTTGAAGTGCGATGAGGAGAAGCCGACGTGTCGCCGCTGTCGCGATGGCCGTGTTAAATGCGACGGCTACGCCACGCCTAACAAGAACCAGATCCAGCAGCGTGCTTCAGTTCCTGTCGCTGGATACACAGTCTCGTCTCTCAACCCTCGCATAGCCGAAACGTCCATTGAGAACTGCTATTTTCACCACTTTCATCACTGGACGTCCAACCAACTCACCTGCTCTCCCGGCTCATCAAATTTTTACATCAACTATGTCCTCCCTCTTGCGCACTCATGCGAACCCATTAGACACGCCATCATCGCTGTTGGTGCTGCGCATAGGTTCTACATGGCCGGCCAAGAGACGTGTTCTCCGCTGCAGCAGCTGAAAAGCTTGGCTATGCAGCAGTACAACAAGTCCATCCAGCGGATAATACCCCACATGTCGATGGAGTCTGCCTTTGACCTGCAGTGTACTTTAGTATGCTGTTTATTGTTTGTCGCGTTTGAGGGTATCACTGGTCGGTATGCGGAATCAATCCGACATATCCGTGCCGGAACAAAACTGCTCTCGTCGCCTCTTCTGATCAACAGTTCGAAGGAACAGAAGATGACGAGGAAGCTTACAGAGGTGTTTGCGAACCTTGGCGTTGAGGCCTCGATGTTTATGGAGGACACCATCATCCCGGATATCAACTCTGGCTGTCTTGATGTTTTGCAGTGCGGCGATAGCTCGGATCAGCCATTTCAGGACCTCGATGAAGCAGCGAGCTACCTGCGCAGACTCGACGTCGAGACCGTCGACATTATCGCGCAGACGCCATACTCATGCTCGATGAATGGTGACGGCCAGATCGACATGTTTACCCTCAACGGACCCCAGAAGGAGGAACTCGAAAGGAAATGGGGCGAGATGGACGCCAAGTTCGAGGTTTGGAACTCGCGATTCGAATTGACAAAGAAACACATCGCGACGTGGGAGTACCAAGACCTAGCATCCCCACAACTCACATACCTCAACATGCAACAAACCTTTTGGCGAATGGGCATGTCCTGCGGTCCCGAAGACCTCTCCGAACCAACCCCCGACACAGCCGAGGCATTCCTCAACGCCGCCGAGATCCTCGCCCAGCGGCTGATAACACCCGGCCAGCCGAGCTTCTCCCTCGACGGCGACTTGGTCTCTGGTCTCTCGGTGGTGGTATGGTCGTGCACTGAGGGGCCGCATCGGGATAGGGCGCTGGATCTGCTGCGGAGGTTGAATAGACGTGAGGGGATTTGGGATAGCAAGGAGATTGTGCAGATGCATGAGGCGGCGCTGGCGATGGACGATCCGAAGTTATGGTATAATATGGAGATTCCGGGTGGTGTGCCGGGGTTTGTTGCTGAGCTGGCTAAGATTTCGCCGAGGTTTGGGTTGCATCGCTCGGGGCTGTTGATACGGGATTTTGAGTGTATTTAGGTTAGGCAGGTTTTGGTGGGCGATTGATGGTTTTGGTAATAACCCTTGCGCTTGATTGTCATGGCTCGTTAAAAATACACATACTCGTTACATTAGTCGCGTAATTCACGAGTCTTTGCTGTGAGAAATTAATTTGTTGTGATGGTTATCTTACGATGCCCGGCGTCATTTTGTCAGATCAAACCACTACGTCATTGGCTGCGCGCGAGACACTAATACCGGCCCCCTCCCCCAATGCCTCATCCAACCTCTTGCTACAACAAGTAGAATTGACGTTTACACGCCAGCAATTGAATACCAAATTTATTCGAATTACTTAACATGTCCCAGCTCGAGCGTTCCCTCAAAGCGACCAGTCTCTCAGAGACGCTGAGTACATACAACGAATGGGCAAACACCTACAACCAAGACGTCGCAAAAGAAGAATACGTCGCTCCCCAACTCGCATCTCAAGAACTAACCACCCATCTCGGCACTCAAATCTCCTCCGCCAAGATTCTCGACGCCGGCTGCGGAACAGGTCTCGTCGGCGAAGCGCTCACAAAACTCGGGGCTGCAAACATTCACGGCATCGACCTAAGTCCCGGTATGCTCCAAGTCGCTGAGCGGACAGGCGTGTACAAATCGCTCAACGTTGCGAATTTGGCTGAGAAGCTTGATATTCCTTCGCAGAGTTATGATGCGGTTATTTGTGTTGGGACTATGACGGAGGGACATGTTGGACCTGAGGCTTTTGATGAGTTTGTTAGGGTTACTAAGGCTGGGGGTGTTATTGTTTCGACGATCCGAGAGTCGGTTTGGCAGGTGAAGGGGTATGAGGATAAGGTTAATGGACTTGCTGATCAGAGTAGGGTAAGGATTGCAGGGAGGAAGAGAGAGCACCAGAGGATTGGGGCTAGTGTTTATGCGTATTTTGTTGTTTTGCAGGTTCAGTAGGTCCGCCGATGAACGACTCCTGGGTTATCATGACATCAATTAGTAAGCTATCTGCAGATAGCCTCTGACATGCCTTGTTGGGGCCTTATATAACTGGTGTCTGATAGCACAAACTACATCGTATCCTCATGACAGGGGTGGCCAGGCTGCAGGGCTTACGTCAGATCAAAGTGCCATTGAGAATAATGCGCGACACACGATAAGCAAATAGGAAGTCCGTCACCGAAGTGATAGGTCAATTTCTTTTCAACACTGGGTGATAATTGACAAGGATCAATGTTAACCCGAGTCACCGAGATGAGATATTGTGTAGTCATGAGATAGATGACCGGTATGAAACCGGGTACGCGGCAGTATGACATAACGCTATACCCACAAATGATAGTCTCTCGTAAAAGACAATGCCGCATATCCCGAGCAATAGCAATCAGACTCAAAGTCCCTTTGTCTTCGAAGTGAGTCAATCCCATGACTCGGGCGTAATCAATCCGCGTTGAGAATCGATCACCTTTTGACTATCGCGAATTTGAGATCTGAGTCATGAGCTATCGCCAAATAGGAAGGTCAAAAGTGGAGGCGCCACGCTCTGCTTACCCGTCGCTTAGATACGTGCCGTATTCCCGATGCGATAAACGACTAGGTATCTATCTACGACTACATAAGCCATAAAGACAACCTCTATTTTTTCTTTCTATTCATCATCGTCATCATGGACATCTCAAGTGTGACCAAGGCGTTCCAATCGGAGCGCCTCATCTACCGCTCTCCAGAAGATGACGACAAAGACAAGGAATTCTTCTTCAAGCATATCGAAAACGACCCCATCGCAAAAGCCCTCGCGGATCCTTCAATTCTTCGTCCCAGGAACAAAAAAAGCGTCGAAGAGTTCCTGAAAGAGTTTCAAAAGTCCACTCTGGCCGTTGTCCTATGTCTTTCCCCCTCCGAAGCCAAAAAGCAAAACATTGAAAGCGAAGAACTAGTCCCCATCGGGTTTATATGTATCGGCTGGGGCGGCACTCCCAAGAACCACGAACAGCACCGGGCTACAAATATTGGTATCATAATCGCGGACGCGTTTAGGAATCAGGGCTATGGAGGGGAGAGTATTAATTGGGCGCTGGATTGGGCGTTTAGGTTTGGGGGGTATCATCGGGTTGGGATTGGGACAGCTGGGTTTAATGAGCGGGGGCAGCATTTGTATAAGAAGTTGGGGTTTGTGGAGGAGGGGAGGAGTAGGGAGGCGCTTTGGTTTGATAGGCGGTGGTGGGATATGATTGACTATGGAATGCTGGAGCACGAATGGGAGGCTTTGAGGGCCAAGGCAAAGAAGACTTGATTACGTAGAGGGTTGATACATAAAGGTTAGAGAGGCAAAATGACTCGCTATTGCAATTCGATAGCTATCAACAGCCAATGTCACTGATCAGTCACCATGTATATTCTGAAGTTTGTTTTGGAGAGGCCAATGCGACCATTCATAAACCTGTGAAAAGCTTAACTTGGGTAAACTGTATTGGTAGCTGGTATACCCCCTGAGCTGTTTTTATAAGAGTGTTATTTGAGTTGATAGACCCCGCAGCTGATGCTCACAGTACGCGCCTCACATGCATAAGACTGTTTCTTCACCGTCAGCAGTACGTGGCATTAAGATATCGTGTTGTCATTCATCATCTGTGTTCGCAGCCTAAAACTTAACCTTATAGGCTGCAGTCATCCATACAATATGTACTTTCAGCCACAGATCTTAACTGCAAAGGATATTAATCTGCCTTTGGACTCTGGCATTGTGCTTGAGAAATTCCTACAGTAAAAATAGGTAGGAGATGGCTTATCCTATGGCCTTATTAGCTTGTAGTAATGGGTTAGTCATTGGGTATACTGTCCAAGTTGTGAGGTAGATGTACTTTTTACGGTTGAGGCTCGTGGCTGAGAGCTTAAATCAACAGGCAGAAGAAGTTAGTTGTCTAATGACGTTTTCCTCTTCTTCAGGAGCTATAAAATGCTAGATACACCTACGAGATGGCTCATGGTTGCCTGATCTTTGATCCTTCGCAATTCCATCAATAAGGTTCGTCGTCGGCCCCAATTAATCCGAACCACGAGACGAGAAACTGCATCGGTATAGCCACTCTTTGTCACAAGCAAGCAAGGAAATAACGAATCGATCCCTAGCGATAATGCATGTCCGATGTGCTCTCTGTGGAATTAGCATCCCCTGCACCCACCAGCTACAAGCAGACGAACAGCAACGGCCATGGTGGCGCATGATCTTTGCTGGCAAGATAAGAGAACTTCACGTGTAGCTGAAAACCTGCTGACATTCATTCTCCAGTCCAGCGTGAAGAAGGCCAGTCGCACTTTTCGCTCACGCCTATCGGATATTCTCAAGATGGGTCTTTGCAACCGCACCCAGTTATTCGGCCGAACGAAGGATTCTTCATCCACCAAGCATGTTGGCCCATATACCGCGACAGGATGTTCTTGGAATCGCCGCGACGCTACGAAGACGAGCAGATCCTACAGGTGTTGTTTGATTTCCGACAGAGTATGCCTAGCAATGGCGATGGTTGGATATCGTATCTTCGCCCCCATAATGAACCAGCGCTGTCTGTTGCAACGTTCGCAGGCCGTAGCTCTTTCGGTTGGGAATTCTTGAAAGCTGATCCCAGCATATCTCCCACCGGTCCGACGTTGTATCGTTTAGTTGATGGAGGGACTTATACACAAGTATCGTCGGACGTATTCTCCAAGCTTTCTACCGAGTTGAACCACGAGATAATCAACTTACTAAATAATGGGTCTTTTCTCAACCTTCGGCTTGCATCAAAGACTGTTGCAAACCTCACCAAGCCTGCTGATTTACCTCAAACATTCTGGGCAAGCCGCTTCAGCCGTGATCACGAAATGAGATTCCTTCCGTTGGAATACGACAGAACAGAGACATGGCGAGATCTGTACTTCAGCATGAAGCATGCTCTTAAAGACAGATCTAAAACAGCACACGCGCTAAATCGGCTTCGGATCTGGAAGGGTCTTGAGGATATCGCGCCCTGTACGGTCGCCATGCTTGAACAAAAGCCCACGTCTGGAAGACATAGCAAGTTGTAGAGAGGAGCTAGTGTCGTTAGGATATGACATGACCCAGAAAGTACAAGGGTTTGGAGGAGAGCCGGGCGCAAATCGTTCTGGGGATATTTATGTCAAAGGCTCGCGATACCTGAACCTGCGAGGCGGCGCATGGTTCTCGGTTGGCATAGGGGAACTCGATGGGAGGTCCTACATATGCAGCTTTCGGGTACTGGGGCGAGATCATATTGAGAAGTTTCGCATTGGTTTGGTTAACAAGGCAGAAACGAGATTTCTCATCAAACCATCTGATCAGGTAATCGCTGTTAAGGTGGCAACTACTTTTGGTGGCATAGTTGGACTTGCCTTTAGGATCAAGGATGAGCTTGGTGAAGTAGACTGGAAGATCGTAGGTAAAGTCGACAAACCTGACGATTACGTTGGCATCACACTGCTAAAGCCGCAAAACGGCACATATATCAGTGGCCTGCTGCTTAGTCTCGATGTACGTCTTGATCCACAACTTACAGGGAGTAACTAACGAGTTTAGGCTTGCAAAGTCGTTTCGATCCAGCTGGTTGAGAAGCTAGGCGACGCCATGGCTGTGGATAGACCAAGCAGCCCTGGACAACATGTATGGCACCCTGCACCTCCTCAACATGACGTGGTAACTATGTTTCCTCCCACCGTCGATGAACCTGCTTTCATGTTGAACATGGACTTTGGTGGCCCAAGTGGCTCACTGCTTCCACTCCTCACTCGAGTCGCCATATTTCACGATGATCTAAATTACACCGTCAGAGGCTTAGGCTTCTACTACACTGACGGAACAGAGAGGGAGTTCGGCTTTCGTGAAGTTTTAACTGCTTACCGGCATCGAGATACGGCCATTGAACTGTCTCTTCCTATCGATGGACCGGCTGGCGATAGAATCATTGGCCTGGGCTATTCTGAGATGCTTCCTTACTGCTTCAAGGTACGTAGCGTGAATAATCTCAAAGACGACTTCAGCTGATGACCGGTATCCAATTCAGATAATTACCAGTTTTGGGGGGACTAATAAAAGGAGTGAGCTTATGGGAGATCCTGAAAGACCTGAAATGGAGACCCTGGTTTCGCCGCGTAGAGAAGCTGTAACTGGATTTCTGGGACAGGTTCGTGTAAGTTTTACCACGTTTCTATGTTATCTGGATATTTGAGACACTGACTTGTATCTCGAAAGATGATTCCATTATCTGGGTCACTGGAATCCATGGGACTTGTCCATTTAGACCCATCTCAGCCCAAGTCGCCGTCAACTGCGCTCAACTACTACAAAGGCCCTGAAGGGCACTCAACGTCTGTTCGTCCCAACAACGTCAAGCGCATAGGGATCTCATGTGGGCGAGAGTGGCGTAGTCGACGTCCAGAACATGTATCAGGTTTCCGCTTCGACTTCTGGGACAAAATTTCGCCCGTTTATGCTGGTCAATGGTTCAAGGAGATTGGTCATCTCGACGTCAGTGAAGGAGACAGAATTACAGGCATCACTTTCTGGAACGCAGTGCACGGTTGCGCGTATCATAATGGCAGAAATGCAATGTACAGCGGAGTCCGGATCGAAAAGTCTGGTCCTGAACCAAACGCTGTCGAGGTGCATCCTGGGCCAGACGGCAATATGCACGAATTATGCTATACTGAGAATCGATTCGAGAGATTGGTAAGTGACTAATGACGTTGAGGAAAAAACGCTAACTCTGTTTTAGGATAGTTTTGTTTGGGGTGTTTTCCATGAGCACGATTGTATCAACGTCGTGGTGAAACCTACACCATTGGCCAAGAGATGCCTTTCGAGCATGTCGCATATACGCGAGGGACTATGTACAAAGAGCGATAAGATCTTCTGGGAGATAGAAGACGGAAGGGGGGGCTGGACGAGTGTGTCCCAGATAGCCGCGTTCTTTAATCCCGACACCAAGGGACTATGCGGTCTGGAATTTACATACAAAGATAGCCAGACCAAGCGCGGTGGTTATACCAAGGGAGATAAAACGACCCTGAAAGTCAAACCATACGAGGAGGTCACGGGCGCATTAACTAGATGTGCGACAACAGTCATCAGCGGCGACATTCTTCATGTTTCTGTAAGTTCTCTCTGACCCCCCCGAGTAACATAGCTAAATGTGAAAGTTCATTTTGGGGGATAATCGGAGAATGCAGATGGACTGCAGTGGAGTAAAGGTCTATGATCATGATCCCAACCAAGTTTATCCTTCTCAGTGTTCCAGGATCCCGGCGGCGAGAAAGGTGCCAGGTGGAATGTCGAAGTGTGTTGGTTTGTACCTTGATATGTTTCCAGACCTGAAGCACAAGGTTTGTTGTCAGATGTTTGGGCCAGTGTTTGTTGAGCCGGCAGATGAGTAGGGAGATAAATGAATGATACAGATAGTGTTAGGATGAGTCAATATTTCTGTTTGGATCAACGATTGTTGGGGCATTATTTAATGGACGTATCTTAGCTAGATAACGTCAATCTGTTTAAAGACTACCCATGGGCACGCAATCTCCAGCAAGGCTTGAAAACACTATAGATGTCTATTTCCTTCATGGTGCGCCCCCGGAATGGTGAGCAGAAGTAACGTCCTAAACTTGGACAAGTAGACGCTGGCTCAGCTCTCTGTCGATAGGTGTTCAGGTTAGGCAAGTATGGCATATGGTCAACCAAGTGGAAAAGAGATTAGACGGGTTATGAGGGACAGAATGAGAAGCCACGAGCAATCTATTTGGAGATTCAGTGCGTTAGATTGCAAAGATAGGCATGCAATGCCAAACAACATGGCAGGTAACGTCAGCCAAAGGTCACCACGGGCAACTGCTTGACAACAGTTTGAGAGTGCATTCAAAGACACGGCGCATGCAAATGTAATATACAGCCTAGGTTATTACTCAAATTACGAACGCTTTTGTCTGCTCCAGACATCTGGTGCTGGTGATCGGCAAGTGCCAACGGCCTCTACAGGGTATGCAGGTTAGACTTGGACGAAGTTACAGCCAATCGACATTTAATCAGCAACATTCTAGTACGTTACTGCTAGGCTAGTCACAGAGTACATTAAGAATTAGCAAGTCGGGCTGGCCAGTGCTGTCAGCAGTTTAGAGTGCTATTTACGTGGTTGAGTTTAGAACATGTCGGTGCATTCATGGACAGAAAGCTGCAGGGTAAACATGTCGAACTTGGTGAAGAAGACAGTTTAATGTACAAAGTAAGACTTTCTCAAGGAGCCTATTGCAAGCAACCAAGAGTTAAATATACACTCTCGATGGTCCATTTATTATGATAAGGGCATCGCCCCGTTAGCAAGGTTGCCATGTGCTTTTCTGCGACCTCTTTGCAAGCATCCGTCTGAGAAGTTTCTGCAGTCCTCTGTAAAGATTCCAAATGCTCCAAACACCAATCCGACCATTTTTTGATGTGTCGCAAAAAGTGTTTCCAATGCCATTCTCGGTGCGCCTGGTACAGGGTAACTGCGCACTGTTCCTGAGCGAGGTCAATTTAAGCTTGTGGGGCTGGGAGATTGGACTTTGGCAGATTTGCACAGGGATTGGAAAACTTTACTCACCCCGCATCATGTGACTACTGAATTTTGACCTCGATATTAAAGTTTCCTATCCTTGTTGTTGGCAAGACCGGTTACTTCGGACCGAACGATAGATAGTATTTTCCAATTAAGATTTCCGCCATGCAGTAATGACCAGAGCTGAAAGAATCGTAGTCACGTGATTTTTGCAAAAAGTTGGATAGGAAGATAGGAGAAAAGGAGGATTGGAGGATAGGAACAATTTCTACAATTCTACCATTCACTGTTGGTAAAAGCGCTGTCAGATATTTCTTTTGTCCGGCCAGCTCGCCAACTCTAGAAGAATCTTGATGCATCTCTTGCATCACATTATGCTCGCTGGTTGTGTCGCTGCGATCCTTGATATAAGACTCACCGGTAAGCCTGAGCTCACTATCCGTGGGCGCTGGCTGTCTTGCGCGACGTCTAAAAGCTTTACGAGGACGCAGCAATCTGTCACCAAACAGTAGCATCGAGGCAAAGTTTCTGGTGCTGGTAGTCTTACTACCTATCTCCTTTCTGAATCATTCTGGAAACTCTTGTGGCTCCTATGAACTAGCCTGCAGCCTGTATCCTCATGCTTGACGTCTTTTGACCTCTCAACCTTATTCCCTAACACCCTCTCTGCATGGCGCCGAAGGCGAAAGCCACCTATCACGCGGTGCACTGGTTCTTCCAAGGTTAAGCTTTAGGCTGCAAACACAGGTAATGAATGACAGCACGATATTTTAAGTTGGCCAGCAATAGGGCAAAGAGTGCATAAGCCCTGCCATGACTTTAAAAAGGCACCGAAGATCCCGTCTATACATTTTGCAACCTTTCTAACATTTGCGATAATCTCCGCCGCAGACCGCACTTCCCAAGGTCGCCATGCCGCTCTTACTCGCACCATACAATGATGCCATGCGTCTGGTACGTTCTTTCACCGCTCATAAAACTCACCGTGAGGACTGGTCAACCATTCTGTCATACCGTGCGCTGTTTGTGATCATTCGTTAACATGTATCTGTAGGGCATGGGGTTCAACTCGTACACCCAGACAATGTGCACCGACAGCGCCGTCGAAGCTACAGATGAGGCCATGATAACTTCGGAGACACTCTCACCGAAAATTACGACCTCGTCTATGCTCTTCGACCGTGTATCAGAGGTCGCCGATATAATGGATTTTTCGCGCGCTGCCACCATTACGACTGGCAGGATGGAAGTCCATGGACACATGAATGCATTCAACAGCGCTGAGATCGACGATGCCGACATCAGTCTGATTGCATTAGTTCGTGTGATGAGCGAAATCACCAGTCTGAAAGGCTCCGCCAGATTCCTTCCCATCGATGGCATGGAGGCTGGATCCCTTAGATTCAACGAGACATTTGGAGATTCCTATATCTCTGGTCCGTATCAACTAGACACACATTCTGCTGCTGCAATCTGACTATGGCAGGCTTTATAACAGGCGGGCTGTTCATCAGCATCATCTCCTTCATTGCCTCTGACCCGCATCGCAAGGATAAGCTAATTGAAGCGTAAGAATTTAACGAATCGTCACACATGAAGCTAACTTCGATAGCGTCAAGAAAGGTTTAACCGAGTCTACTATTGACTTGGGGAATGTGTGCAAAGAATTTGCGATCGCATCCGTCATCCAGGGCGTGGAGGTCCCAGATATGAATCGCTCCGCAGACGCCGCGTCTATACTGAGGATTGCGGGCAAATTCCCTGCCCTTGTTGCCCAAGATCCTCAGAGAACTTGGTAATTTTGAACACTATGGTTCTAAACCCAGACTAATCAAGGACAGGGCCATACTTACCAAGTACAAGGCAAATCGCAGCTTCAACGAATGGTCAAGCTATGAGATACTGAAACCGCTCGATTACGATGGTGTTGCGTCATACACCTCTAAGCTCTTTGACAACTACATGCAGTACAATCGCTTGTCAAAAAAGGTTCAGGATATCATCTCTCAACGAGATAAGTATTGTATGCCTTGAGCTATTCTGGTATGATACCTCAGCGAACTGACACGTATTTTCTAGCTCAGGTCGACAAGCCCAGGGCTATTCCGCCTGGACTGAACGCTCTCCTGGCTGTACGCAGTGCGATTGATAAAGAGATAAACAATATTGTTGCAGTGGTAAGTTCAATTTGTTGTGTTCCCTCCATCGTCTAACACTCTACGAACCAGGTGAATACTTTGACTCGACACCCAGAGCTTCTGCCCAAGATCGAGATTCTGAACGCGAATCTCAAGGACGACCTCGTGCAAGAGACCGTCAACGAAGCCCTTCAGGAATCTTCTCGACCTATCTCACAACAAGAGACCCTGGTGCAAGAAGATCCTTTCCTGCCTTCTGTTGCGGACTACGCGCCGAGCGAGTCGAGCAGCGGCGTTGAGGAGCTTCATACACCCTGTACTTCTGATCTTGACTCTTACAGTAACAGTGCCAGATCCCTCGTATCTCGACATGAAACAGATCCTTCCAGTGACCTGGTAATGCGAACGTTGGTCCCGCCGGAAGTTTGGGCGGACTTGCTACCAGTGAAGAATGATCAACCGACCAGTCTCGTCAGCCAGCCAGCTCAGACCGCTCCAGCAGCCGCCGTCAAGTACAAAAAGCTCCGGATTCTTGCTGCTGTATGCGGAACCTACGATGTGACTGCTAAGCTCCAGAAATGGGTGAGTCCCGGAAAAAAAGGAGATCGACTGGTCATCTTCGCGAAAGAGATCTAAACGCTTCAGAGACCTGAGATTCGTGGGGGCCCGGCACTAGGGAACAAGACCAACCTGTCGTTCGTCTACAAGTACACTGATATGCCCGTACGTATTTGTTCACTTGATCATGATGAGCAGTCAACTGAAGCACTCGTAATTACCCATGAGTATGAGTCACAGAATGCCGCCCTTGTTCATGTTATGCGCAATAACTGTCTTCTTGTCGGCGTAACATATGGTGGAAAGATCTATAGCTCCTCTTCAGATCTCAAACCGTTCGTGGTCCTTGACGATCATCTTACACCTGAGAACTGGCCTTATATCCAGTTTAACCGCAAAACTATCAAAGACGAGCATTTTGGTAAAGATGACATGATAGGTGTTGTCTTCTATACGTACTCGATACTCAATGGAGTTCAAAGCGCTGTTTCCGTGGGGAACGCTGGGTGCATGTTGGTGGATCAACGACAACTTGCCACCAGAGCCGAGACAGTCAAAGCGGGCACAGATAGCTTGTCGAAAAAGAACAGCAAGGAAGGCAAGCCATGCCAGGTCACTCTAGGCAAAGGTATTGAGGCAGAGGGTGAGTCAAATGCTGTCCTATCCTTACAATATCACTAACGCCGCTCCCAGGCTATTATTCTACCTTCCAGCCCGGCACGCTGAAAGTCAGTCCCTCCGAGACGGCCTTTCTTCAGTTTGACAATGGCGTCAAGTTTCACTTCCGGAACAATGGTAGATTTGAAGTGCTTACAAAGCAGGATGAGGTCCTTTGGTTCAGCGAGGAGGCACCGGAAGGTCAGTCCTCTCGGCAGTTGGAATTCTGCCGTGACGGCAGATTGCGGCTTTGGAATACCCACGGGTATCCATACTGGACATCCTGGATCAGCTTCGGTCGCCGTGGAAAAGAGCTAGTTTTTTTAAGTGAGTTTCCATACTTGGAGATCTACGACAGCGAGGGTGAGCAACTCTGGAGAGCACATCGTCTACGACCGATGTAGACCGGACAGCCATGAGATCTCGGGGGGTAACGAAGTACGAAGGAAAGGCAGAACAAAAAATAGCTTCGACTATTTGAATGAACAAAGACACTTTATCAATTGTAGAGCTGCAGTTGTATTGGAAAATATGTCCTGGGCTCCACCATACGCGGTAATAATGAATGCCCAAGTCATCACTCAGTGCAGATCGCGGAACAGTAGGTTCCCCGGGAGACGTATACTCAATCCAAGATCCCATTCCCGTTAGATACCTGTGCAGCATGTTTGCAACTTGTATGTAGCATGAAGTCTGATCTCTGATGTACAGCCTCAAACTCGACACAGGAGTCATCTGGTTCTCATCCGGCTCTTGGCTCGAGGTATGGAAAGATTTCACTATGAAGCGTATTGGACCATTTGAATATAATTTAGTCTATCGAATTGTTGGAGCGAAGATTCCCCAGAATTAATAGTTGACTCAAGATGATCCACTCCGCAAGCAATGCCTCTAAGTCGGCTGCCAATATTCCTCGAGTCCTTACTATCATGTGAGTAGATACAAAAGCAGCGGATTTACAGGCTTGTAAAGAATAACCATGGCATTTCTGTCTGTGTAGAGTGGGATATCCTAATTGTAAGGGTACAACTTGGTCATGAGTTAACGAATCCAGTTGATAGAAATAGGATGTACTCTCCACTGTAAGTCCGTGAACTTATGTAACTATACGGGGGCTTGATCACTACGTTAGTTTACGGCTTAAGCCTATCTATAACTAAAATCGTCTTATCAGTTGTGGTGTTCTGCTATCGGAAGAATTGCTCTTCATGTCCCGTCCCCAGTCGAGCATCTAAGCCCGAATGGATTGCCATTGCCAAATGGAGCTCTACGAATAGTTACTCTGTGATATTCGCCACTGACCTCCCAGGTAAGTCGATAGTGTATATAGCCCAACTGACTTCACCCTTCTGTGCCAGTTCTTGACAGGCGCCAAAAGCGGTATTACTTGTGCCAATAAAACCCCAAGTGCTCCAAGTACCGTCAATTACCTAATCATAACGATAAATATTTGGTCGAAAAGGGAAGAGTGTCTAAAGAGGAGGGGATCCAAGAATGCTTTCTATTAGTCTTAGACAAGTCGGCCATTGAGATTAATATCGATATCGATGGGTCGCCCGCATCGGTAGCATTGGCTCTGTCAACTCTCAAGACCCCGAACACTGCAATCAATACTACAATCGTATTCGAAGGTGCAGAGGCAGGATAGGCCTATTCCGTAAATTCCGCTTGGAGCCCTGATGGAATAGGTCTCGAAAATCCAACGTTTGCCTGTCAGACATAGGAGAACTTAGCGATGTTTCCGGCCAGTGATGCATGTCACAAATGTAATCGGTTTACGGGTCTATGCAATAGCATAAAAGCTCGTAGGGCTAGTAGAAATTCTGAAGGACTATGGCAGATACCCTCTTTACCAATACCCTTTCCTCCATGACATATCGTCGTTCTTCAAGGCCACCGTTATAACTCTTAGCGTACGCCAAAAATGAATTGAATTTGTGATAGAAACGAGCCATATGCCATTGGGACACAGCTACCCACCTGCTTAGCTGAAAGCTCACGGTACATCCTCACACAGAAATCGAAGGACTGAGTATTTGGGGACAATCGGGCTTTGGGGAATTTTCCAGCATTTGCCTCATAACTGATGTATCCATTTCATTCTTGATGTCATAGAGCTATATTAAGAACTCACCAGTGGATACTATTCATGCTACCCGTGGCGAAGCCGTTCCTCTCCAGTTGATATGGATGAAATGCACATCAGTGTTTATCAGCACACATCCTATAGCCCAGTTCCCTCCATTCCTGCCCCGTCAGCTGAGGAATTGACCTTGGGTTCAACCCAGTTACGTCGTTTACTTAGGACCAGTGGTGGAGGATGGAGGCGACTCACGGATTGTCGTATCTACTCCTAAGTTTCGGATATTCGTTCCGCCAGCCCGACCCCGTTCCCAGGAACCATACATGCGTGTTTTGTAAGCTGAAGAAGACCAGGGGAACCTCCACAGTCTTTGTATCGTGACAGAATTAGACTTCTAAACGGCGAACCGTGCCGCTCGAATCGAGGTGTTGCAATTGGTGACTTAATGCCGCATCTGCTCCCCCAACGTACAGCCGCCTCACTCATGCTTGCGGCACAGAAGCAGATGGCCCGATTACTAAACGGGACTCTGAGACACCTTGCAGATTGAGTAACATGTGGCGAGACACCAGTGTAACATTGAAGAATAATGCCGTGACGCAAGCTTTATGTCCCTCAATCGTTATGTCATCTACGATCAAATCCGGAACATCCGGAACCAACACCGGCGGTCCGAGATATCTCCCTCAGCTTGTGAAATCTCTCTTTACGTCAGAACAGGTTATTTCGTCTGTCAGAAGACAAATGCAACGGCTCCGATCTCGAGTGGTATTGCGGATGCGATTTGTGGAGTTTCCCGCAATCACATGCATTAGTTCACTGATCAGCTGCTCTTTATAGAGCCTCAACGTGACCCCAACAGGAACAGTGGAGTTCATTTAAAAAACAATAAACAGGATTGGCTTCAAAGGGACGTTAAATGGCTTCTGTAGGGACGGGATCAACGGCTCCCTCCCTCCTCAACACGCCTCATCCGTTGCACCCAAACCTCGTCATTCAACCCCCAAACCAGTATCTCACTCATCGGGTCTCAAACGCGGGGTCTTCCTCAACTTCCCAATTCACTCTCATCACTCCACGTTGATCAGGAGATAAAATGTCACAGAAACATGTCATGGCACCATTTACCCCAAACGCGGGCACGTATCGGAAGCTCGGCCGTTCATTTCCCCGTGGGGTTAAAGGGTCTCACATGCTTTGCGGCTCCGAGAAATATTGGGGTATGCCCCGGAGATACGAACGTCATCGCCCCCCGCCCCCTCTCCATTCCGGAAGTGGTGAGATTTTGGGGTTTTGGAGGGATATAAGGACTTGCTTGGCGCCAACAATTTCTGTCCCCTACTTCATAGCTTTGTACAGAGTGAGCCAACAAACTTGTACACTTATCCTTATCTTATCAACACGACAGTCACATTTCAGTCATGTCTATAGTACAGCCTATCATCCGAGACCAACTCGTCATCCACGATGATGACGACTGGGACTCAGTGTACCACGTCGAATGGGAACCCGATTCCAACTTCTTCACCGGCTCTGAACTTCGACCCAGAACACCACTATGCAAAGCAACAGCCGATCATCAAATAACACTAGCCCGCGCTGCAGCTCTGATAATTCGCGCATCTCTCAACAACATCCCTCTGGATATCCCGTATTTTGATGCCTCTAAACTTACAGGCTTCCGAAAACAATTGTATCAATGGATGCAAGCCTACAACTCGTCTCAGGCGAGTAAGCTTGTTCTGGGCGATGTGACGATGACGGTCACGATTGAGATTTTATCGTCGCTTATGCGTATGGGCGTTGAGGGCGAGATTTTGGCCAAGATTGGACCGAATTTGGGAGTTATTCTGCAGGGGACTATTGATCCAATCCCACTGCTTTTGGAAGGCAACAGGTTCAATCAGATGCAAGACGGCATGGAGTTGATGCAGAAGATGAGAAGCCATCTCAAACAGTATCTCTCATCTTATGCGACAAAGAAACCGGTTCTCAACGTCCTTGAGGTCGGCGCCAGTACGAGCAACAACACAGAAACCATCTTTGAAGCCCTCCGGGAGCAGAAGAATGTCTCATACACTCTTACCGATTCGTCGCTATCGGTACTAGAGCAAACAAAGTCGGGCATCACCAAAGACTTCCTAAAGCTTCAGAGTTTCGACATTAACCGCGATGCTATTGAGCAAGGCTTCAGCCCCAATACCTACGACCTAATCCTCGTCAACAACATTCTCCATACAGCTAACTCTCTTACAGAAACACTAGTAAATTTGCGCAAACTCCTCGTCCCTGGTGGTGTCTTGGCAATGGTCGGACTCTCGGACATATCACCAGCGTACAGCCTCATCTTGGGTACGAACGAGAATATGTGGTCAGGTACGTGTCTTACTACTCACATTGGCAATCGGGAGTTATTGACAGGTGATTCAGATGAACGTTGTGAACAATTGCCATATCCTTCGAACGATGAATGGAACAAGCTACTACAGGGTACCCAGTTCAGCGGCCTTGAACCAGCGACAAAGACATTCGATTACATCGGCCAATCTTGCTACTGCGTTATCTCTACAGCAGTCACATCAACCCAGCGCCTGATGGCAAACATTCTACCGGGCTCCCAGGGAAGCATGTTTGGCTTTGCGGATCAACTGGCTTCCGCACTGGCAGAAAACGGCACAGCGTCCACCATCACGCCAACCCGTTTGGAGGATATCTCGTCGCGATTCGTTTACGTCATTCTCGATGATGGATCCAGCTCTCTTGGCGAGTATGAAAGCCTCCACAAAGCCAGCAACGTTCTTTGGATCAACATGCCCGCTGGGTTCCCAACACAGCGTGACATGAACATCATCAGCCGTTTCGCGCGCGACGCTCAGAAAGATAATGAAAGTCTGAAGCTCGTGAAACTCGACGTCAAGCAGGAGTATCCAGAGTATGCAGACCTTCTCAAAGTCATAATGCGGATTATCCAAGTGTCGTTCCAGGAGGATCGTGGTTCGAGGATGGAGTTGGAGTATGAGTATCGCAATGGAAGAGTTCTTGTGCCACGCATGAAAGGGTCAGGAATTACGCAGAAGATTGCCTGATGGGCACAGACGTATCTCGACGGTTTGGCCATAACTTCGGTCCTTTGGGTTTCTTGCTCGGCGTACTGGTTCGGTTGATCGTTGGTGTGTCCTTGGTAATATTAACAGGCGTGATCCTTCTGTTCACTCGCTTCGAACTAGCTTATCCTCGTGTATGTACAACGCATCTATTCCGTCTTTGACGCAAGTTCAGTCCGTGTTCGATATAGTGGGAGCAAGAGCCAAAGGCGAATGATCAGCGCCAGCTCTAGACACATGCGACTCCAACCAGTAGCTCGACCACTGGTAGTTAGAGTGGCTAACACTGTTCGCCGTATCTAGAACGCCGCCTCGTAGAAACGCGTAGAGCTATGATACGCGCAGTGCCAGCTGCCAACCTTCTGCCAGTGCCACATAACCATGCATGCCAGGGCGTTCTATCATAGCCATGAGCGTTTGTTCTGCCAGTGTCAATCAAACATTGGCAATGCCCTTTGCTTCGTATCCCGATCTTCCATCTCTCTCGCTCCTACCACAACATTCCCCTTCCGTAACATTCTCCCCATCTCAACGCCCTTTACTCATAACAACGTCCCCTCCCAAGACACTACTCAAAACATCTTCCGATATTGTGAGACTAAGTACTTCTTTCATCACACAAGCATAGCCTTGTCATCGCTGGCTGTCAAAACAGCTTTCATACTTCTTCACTTACGAATCCTAGTCGCTCCCATCAAGGTTGGCATTCTATTCTTCCGTGATATCTCACCTTTTCCGAGCCCTTGACTAACCTTTCGGCATAGCAGCGAAATCGACTCTTCACTCGTCTTTCATCTTTGATCCCTCTGCATCTGCAGCGAACATCTCTTAGAACTATCACACTTCCTGTGCCTATTCAGACCGTCAGAGAACCCTTCCATCTCTCTATACACCCTCTTTCCACAATATGAACTGGAACAGCACCGAAAGCCATCAACCCATACGCCGCACAACTCATATCTGTGCTATATGAGCCCTCAACTCCCAAACCTGCGTATTTCATACACTACCCCAAAATGCACTATCGCGACATAATTGCTGAACCTTCAGCTCCTCCTCCTGGAACATCCGAGTTGGATATCTACTTCGCTCGCCGATATGGCCTCAAGCCTGGTACCGACTGGACACGCCTACCGGAGGACTTGGCAAAGATACGCCGCAAGTGTTCCTACGTTCGGAGGAAATGGTATTTCCCGATGCTGGAGAATCTCGGACCCGTCCCTGAGGGCTTGATCAACCCTCTTGGCACACCAAGCGCAGATCTGAATCTCTTTGAGAAGCTGCCAAGCGACGTCATGAACAGCATCCTTCGTCTTCTTGATGTGGAATCTTTCCTCAGATTCCGGAACGTAAATGCCAAAGCGCACAGTTTGACAGAGACGGTTCTGGATTGCAAAGAGGTTATGGTTCATGGCAGTGCCGCCGTTGTCAGCCTTGTTCGTACCGGGCTGAGTCCCTACGTCACCATACGCGATATCCACAGTGTTCTCACCTCACCCAAGTGTGAGTTCTGTTCTCACTACGGATCGTTGCTCTTCCTCCCGACATGCACACGAACGTGTCACAAGTGCCTGCAGACATCTCCTCGTACGGCTGTCATTGGAACAGAGGAAATTCTTCCGTACTATGGACGATTCTCCATCTACGGAACAGACGACATTCGCCTACGCCTCATCGAGAAGATCGATCGTTCTTCTATGCGATCACTCAAAGTCCGGAACCATATACATCCTGGCAGAATGTTGAAGAACACCAGAGCCGTCTTGGTGGACGACGTCTTCAGCAATTCAACTCTGGGAATCGACACCTCCGACACTGTCAAGGAGCTTTTCTACGGCGAAATGCTGCACTACCGAACAGCAGCTACCATCCACTTTCCCTTCTTCAACACCTCGACCCGTGAAATCGAACAAGGATGCAGCTGTAGAGGCTGCCATGAAGCTTTTGAGAACCGACACGTCCAGGCAAACGGATCGTTTGGTGACGGGAGAATCAACGCTGACGCTGAGAAGCGTGACCGATGCTATTCGCATAAAGACTTCCAGGAGCACTACGAGACTTGTGAGCATGCAAAGCAGATCTGGAAGAATCGCTTTGCTAACCTTGGTCGCGAGTCTTGGTTTGCTGCGAATCGGGGCATGCATTGGGGGATTAGCGAGCGAGTGGAATATTGTCGCCGATTTGTAGACGACATGCCAATTTTGAACAATGAGGCCTTCTAGGTGTTGACCGCTGTAATTTTTCAAATTGGACTATACATCTGCATCCTCGTTGGCTATGCTATGTGGCATAATCGCGGCTAGTTCTGGAGGTGTCTGACCAGACTGGAGGAGATTTATTATGGCTTTGGTGGGTTTGTATATGTTAGTTTGACTTCTGGATGAGATCGTATGCGGCTCTGATGAAATGGAGATGAGATTGGGTCTATGTTCATGGGAGAGCAGAAAAGCTAGTAGATAGCAAATATGTATGAGTCTTGTAATTTCGTTGTCTTCGATGAAATTGTGATATATCTGGTCGTTGAAGATAGAGACGACAAAGACATGCTCTTCCGCGTGCATCAGTTGACAAAAGGTACCGACGCTGCATACGTTCACTTCCGGCCATACTGTAATGATAGAAGTATACTGATTATGTATCCGAGAGCCACCAAACCTTCGATAAGCACGATGCCTAGAATCCTTGATACATATGCCATAAAGGTCTGTCTTCTTGGGTAGCTGTAGGACTGAGAACGAGTGCCGCGTAAGCTACCCAAAGTGAGTTCGGCGTGAGTTCAGTATCCCAACCTTGTGACTGGTGAATCCGTGAGGGTAACTCTGATTTCGATTGATGCCTAGACGTCGTAACTCTGATTTCTCGTTCAACTTTATCTTCGATCCTATCGTAGATCAGAAAGCATCGCATTGACAAACCATAACTTTCCTTGCGATGCACATGACGCAAACTTGTCCCAATGACACTGGTAATAAGGTATACCTCTTATCGTACTCCGCGTCCACTGTCAAAATGCCCTTTTCTAACCCTACCAAAGCCTATTAATCACAAAAGCGGGGATTTAGAATTTCAATACTTGCAGTAGATAAGTAAAGTCTTCGCATCTTCTTTTATGTTCCTCTCAATCACTCTCGTCTCTCGAGCATTCTTCCCTCCATTAAATTCCATCTCAACATGACCTCCAACTCAACCAATAACTCAGTGTTAGCTCTCTCTAACATGACACAAAACATAACAGTCAGCAAGAAAGAACTTCTTGAAGCTTGCTTCTACAAACGTACCAAGTACTATTTTCACCATCACGATCCCAAAGCCGAAGAGTTCTCCCCGCCAGTCTACAGGTTATTCTCCCGCTGCTCCAAGACTCAAGTCCCAAACTTGGGTATTCTCGCACGCCTCCCTCAAGGTATCCTCGAAAGTATCGTCTTGCAGCTAGACATCGACTCGTTCCGCCGCTTTCGGCAAGTTAGTCGCAGGGCACGCTACCTCTCCACTGCAATCACCGCGTACCGGCGAGTTCTGCGCCACGCTCCTGATGCCCTCAATGCTTTGAGACGGACAGATCTTAGCGGTTATGTTTCGTACTACGATGTCTACAGCGCACTCACGACAACAAAATGTGCCTTCTGTGGACTGTTCGGCGATTTTCTGTTCCTTCCGACGGCTAAGCGCTGCTGTTTCAAGTGTCTCTGCACATCACCGGACACAGCTCTCGTCAACGAAGCACACATCAGTAAAAGTAAGCAATGGGAGGGTTTATACGCCAACCACGCTGATGCTCTCGCCAACGCCTTGAAGTCGACGGATATACGTACCTTCAAGACACACAACTGGGATGACCCTAAGAAAATGTCCAAGACCCGTGGCATTCTAGCAAAGGACTTACTAGCCGCCTATATCAAAGTCGACAGAACCATGGAAGAACCTGGACAAGCCCTCTTAAACCCCGGCTGGCTACACTACCGCCTCGCAGCAAGCATAATCTTTCCCTGCCTCAATCGTCGCACGGGACAGCTCAGGACGGGCGTGAGTTGTATAGGCTGCCACCTAAACATATGGAAACAAGACGACGCAAAGCTTATCTCCATATCGAGCGCAAACGTCTTGTCCAATACGTGCTTTCACGCTCGCGATCGATCATATTCTGAGGATGAAGCTGCTTTGCATTTTTCTCAATGTTCAGAATCACAGAGTGTCTGGCGGAGTAGAAGGAAGAGGGAGCAATGTGCATTTATTCAGCAGGGCGGTACTTATTATCATATGGCGAAGAAGTGGCGGCGAAATGAGGAGAATTTAACGGTTTAGTGAGGAGGCTTGGGTATTCATGTAAACGAGAGAGATATGCTACGCGAGCGAAGTCCTGGTAATGAGCATGCAGAAGATGGAACGTCTCACCTGCCCTTAACGATATATTAAGCATAAATCTATGCGTCATTCGTTCCATAATCTCTCCAAAATCATCACATTCAAAAGATAGCAATCCATTCGAGGTCAGCACAGCCTCATTATGTAGCTTCACAACTGTATCCCCTCGCTCTCGCTTACCCTGAGGCTGACGCACTAGTCCCAATCCGTCAAGCCATTCGAGATGATCCAGCCGCGCGATTCTCGGAGTCTCCTATTGGTTCAGTATCTGGGTTAATCCAGATCTTAGGGCTGAGCACGATGCCGTTATACCCGATGACGAAGTGGCATTTATTAAGCCGTTTTTACTAGCTATTTAAGATCTTACGGTCGCTGATTTATTTATCGTATTCAATTCCTCTCATCTCACTCTCTACTAAAAGTCGCCTTTCAATCTAGAACATCTTCTCATCATGTCGTCCTCCAAAGAAGCAGAGCATCTCGCCAACTCCTCCCAACCCTCAGATCCCTCACCAGCGTACCAAGAAGAAGCAGGCCCCTCATCTGCAAACGAACCATCATCTAATAAGATTCCAACCGCCGAAAACCCCTTTAACTTCCCCTCCGCATCTCCTCTGCCCTCTTACTCCGAAGCTTCATCTGCCCAAGAACCCCCCATCGCCATCCCCCAAGAGAACCCCACCCAAACATCTCCCTTTCTAAAAGCTTACGCGCCTGCTCTTCTCGGCCATGGCATCACAAAAGACGCATGGGGTTCGTTCCTCGATACCATCTCCGCCTTCATGACAGCCAAAGTCGGAGAGCGCGCTATTAATCATGCTGGAGACGTCGCGAAGAACATTGGCCAACAACCTGTGAATTACGTCAAAAATGTGCAGAACCACGCTAAGAGCGTTGGCAAGAACATTGCTGCCAACACCAAACGCGGAAACATCCTCGGGGCAGCAGCTGGTGTCGTCGGAGGCGCTATATCAATCCCTCTAGGCGCTGTTTTCGGGGCTGTAGGAACAGTCGTTAGTCTTCCGGGACGAACAATCGCAGCTGCTACGCGAAAGCCAAAAACACCCGCTGAACGCGCGGTCGCATATGTCGTTGTCGCGAATCACGATTGGCTAAACAAGCGAGGCCTGCACGCGAGCTTGCTCAATACCAAGCAACTCTCAGAGGTCGTTGGCGTGTCTGTAAAGGCGCTATTGGAAGCTTCAGCAGAGGGCGACAAGAGCGCTGGGCCCTTGGGACCTTTGAGTGCGCTGAGTGATCATATTGCTCATCTCGAGGTTAATGGGCCTGGGGTTGTTGATATTGGGGCTGAGACTTGGTGGTTGGTTCTGGTGAGGATAGAAGCTACTACTTGAATGGTTTTACTGAAGTCAAGATGAGCATTTTTAATTATTTTTCTCTATCATTTTTATAGAGGCATTTGATGTTTTTGTTGTGATCATGTTGTTTTATCGTGAAATGCCGCTTTAGTCAATAACGCTGAGTCACAATTCATCTACCCCGCATACGTGCAATTATCAGTACATCTCGTGCACCAATTCCCGTCAGCCGATTTCGCTCACAAGACTCATATCCCAGCCAAACAAACACGCGACTATCTTTATCGCCCATATAATCACTCTCATTACAAAACCTCATTCTTTACTACTCAAACTATCACCATACTTAGCGTCATTTCATCGCCATGGCTCCAAGCCCCCAAGCCATCTCAGGCTATCTATCCAGCCTCTTCAGCCTTGCCGGCAAAGTCGCCGTCGTAACTGGCGGTTCATCAGGCATAGGCCGTGAAATGGCTATTGCACTCGGTCGCGCAGGCTGTCGAATTGTTCTTGTTGCGCGACGACCAAAACCTCTACAAGATACTATTGATCATCTTGCGGATCTTCACGTCACCGCTGAAGCGATCGTCGCTGACCTTTCAGACCAAGCTTCTGTGCGCGATGCGATTCATGCGATTAAAACGAATGCTGGGACACCCGATATTCTTGTTAATGCGGCGGGGGTTAATTATAGACCTCATATGAATGATCTCTCGCAGGGAGCTTGGGACGAGACTATTGCTGTGAATCTCACTGCGCCTTTCACACTCGGTCAAGCATTCGGACCAAAGATGGCTGAAAAGGGCTGGGGACGTATTATCAACATCATAAGCCAACAGTCCTTCCGAGCCTTCGGAAACAGCGGTGCATATGGCGCTTCCAAAGCAGGTCTTTTGGGTCTAACACGCTCACAAGCTGAGGCATGGTCAAAGCACGGCGTTTTATGTAACGCTATTGCGCCAGGTCTTGTTGATACACCTTTGGCCAGAGCTACGTTTCTTGATCCGGGCAAGGCTGACGCTCATGCTGCGAGGACGATGATTGGGAGAAATGGGCTGCCGAAGGACTTTGCGGGTGTTGCGGTTTGGTTGGCGAGTGATGCTAGTGCTGCGGTGACGGGGCAGACTATCTTTGTTGATGGGGGGTATTCATCAACATGAGGAACGGGGTGGTGGTTTGGTTTGAGGTATGATACCAGGGATATCAGTGGGATGGCCAGATTGTGCAGGCTGCGATAGATATAGAGGCTTTCACTACATACTATACTCAACTCATACATACATCCTCTACGCCTCACCCACCAAAGCATGCTTATGCCCTCTTATCTGCCTCTTATGCAACGCCCTAATCGTAAACGCAATCCCAATTAACCTGACCGCCATCCCAACCATAGTAGGATACCCCCTCGGATAACTCGGCGCCTCAACCTGCTGCCATATAATCAACGGCAACCACGCCTGAAACACATACGCCATCTGATTCATCGCCCCCGTAACCAGCGCCCTCTCTTCATTATCATCACTACAAATCTCATGCGCCCACGCAAACGTAAGTCCACTTATCCCGCCCCCGAAGCCACAGAGCATGAAGCATACCCAAGTAAACGGCGTAGGGACTTTCCAGACCGTTAGTCCAACGTAGGCTATTATCTTGACTAAGCCGGAGAATACGATGGCGGGCCAGCGCGCGCCGCGGAAGAGACTGTCTGATGTCCAGGCGTAGATGAGTGTTGTTATGACGCTGATTACTTCGACGATGGTGGGGTAGAGGTTTACGTCGCGGATGGAGTAGCCTTCCGATTTGAGCCAGAGGGGGAATGCGGGCTGGGAGTTTCCGCCGTTGCCGTTGTTGAAGAGGATGTAGAGAAGGACTAGGGTGTAAATATGCCAGCTTGTGAAGATCTTCTTGAACTTGGCCTTCGTGTACGGTGATCTTTGGGCTCGACCTTCGAGTTCCATGCGCTTCTTTGCTAAGGCGATGTCCTCGGGTGTGAAGTACCAAGCTCTAGTAATCTCGGGTAAATCCGGTAAGAAGAAGAAGCCTGATATGGCGATGGGGAGGGACACGATCGTGTTAGTGATGAATAACCACTGCCAGCCGTGATACCCATGTACGCCATCGAGGTTGTGCGAACCAGCCATTAGATAGCCTGATACCATAGACCCAACGTTTCCCATCGCGTGGAACAAGCATGATCGTTTGGCAAGTTCGTCTTTGCGATACCATGACCCAACGATGTATTGCATTCCAGGGTAGAAGGTACTCTCAGCGAGACCAATGAAGAACCGGAGGACATAGAGTTGAGTGGCGTTCGTGCATTTTGTGAGGAGGATGGTAAGTACGGACCAAGTTACTTCGCAGGCAGGGATCCAGATACTCGGTCGGATGCGCGTCAGTAACATGTTGCTGATCAGTTAGTATACGATTCATGGTGATAAGAGAGGAGAAAATTACCTTGGGATTTCGCCAATGACATATCCAACTGTCCAACATGTTTGCATATAGTTCAGCTCATTGCCGAACAGGTTCATGTCTTCTTTCATCCCAGAGACGAACGCATTGTTGATGTTTACCTGCCTGGTCAGTCGACGTCCTCTCTGAAAATCGGGGAGACTCACCTGATCCAAGTACTTGATGAAGTATCCCAACGACGCTAAAGTCATTAGAGCAGCATCAAGCTTGAACAGAAACTTGCGTTCCTCGGGTGATTTGTCAAAGGTATCCCATATATACGACTTCCAGCTCCTCTTGGGCGTTTCCTGCAGGACAGCTACAACTGGTGCATCTGAGTCAGAGCCTGGGGTAAGCTCTTGTGTGCCTTGGACCTTCTCGGTCGAGACCTCTTTGCTATTGTGTGCCATGGCGATTACGTAGTCGGGATTGGGGTAGGGTTGAGGATGGTGGCTGGTCAGGGACAAAACTTTCTTTTAAGCTTATTTTCGTAGATGGCACTAGGGTATTACTCCCTGGCCGGTTTATCTTCCCCGATTCATTGTCATTTACTGCTTTAGGTAATCTCGTCGCGATACCACCGATGTAGGATCATGCGTGGCGAGCAAGATGCGTGAACAGTGTGCGCTATCCCATCCAATAAAAGTGTGAACAATGCACTGCTCATTCTGCACATCAATTGCGTCAATCCATTATACCCCATGTCTGGTGATGATATTTCCGAAATTACTCAGATCTGCACTGATAAGACCGAGAGCAGGAGTCATGCATCCGCGATTGTAACGTCGGGGTAGGTTGGTGATTCGCTAGTCGCGCTGACGTGACCGAGACCTGGTATGTGGTGATCACGCAGTATGAAATCTCAATTCCGGACGATAGAACAAGATCCGACATAGAGCTGTCGCTATGCTGCTTCTCAGAAATCCTCAGAAAGGTATTGATGTTTTACTCTTTGTCTTACGATCGGTTGATTCGGCAAAAAACATAATTCTGGGTGTTTAGCTCTCCTAGTCTCTCGATAAATAAACAACTGCTGTTTAAAAAAGCACCAGCACCAGGACTGATGCCTTATCAGTAAACTGCTCAGAAATATCAACTCGTGGCAACGTGATTCACCCATGGCCGCGTGAATAGGTACAGGTTAGGCAGCTTTGTGTTGGTCAAATCATACTGCCAGATAGCCTTGATCAACGTTAACAGTGTGTTTGAAGAGCAGTGAGCTCTTGTCATAAGATATAAAAGACATGTATGGGAACCTTATCCTATTATTGAAGTTTTGGCGACGAAGCAAGCTGTGTTATCCCGCCTCGCATGAGTATCGATACAGTCACTCCAGTTACTGACGTTAGATTTCTCATGACCGACAACAAGCAGGATATATTGAGATACAATGACCTAATGCATACAAGGAAGGCGGCTCAACATTGTTTCATTAGGCTCTCTGGCTCTTTGGGGCTCTCGCTGCAAGTTATCAGGACTCTGACCGCTTTTGTGAATCCACTAAGGCAAGGTATACACAACACGCATATGGCATTTGACGCCCATGCCCTATCCAAGCCCATGCACCGAAGTCCAGGACCGGAATAACACTTCTCGAAGAATCTGCCTTCTGCCGCAACAAATCATTGCCATATACAATCTCCATACACCTTACCTGCTATCTCAACGGCAGCTCTACTCCACTCAAGACTCTGAAAGCCCCCCAGTCAACTTCAAAACATTCCAGTGGAGCAAGTCTCGCGTCGCAATCGCATCCTCAAGGCTGTCATGACCCCTTCCTTGCTGGATGGTTTTCCCCAACCGCTCCTCAGCCAGCTTCTTCAACGAAAGCCCAGCCGCTGTATCACGATTGTTTCCCTCGATAATAAGCGTGTCGATGAGTCGAAGATGGATCCAGCGCAAAGAAGTGAGATCTGACTTGACTCCATGTCCGATGACGATTGTTTCTGGACCCACGAACTTCCAGATCAAAGCACGGGCGTTCTTCCATCCAAAGACGCACTTTCGTTTGTTACGAGCTTCGTTCAACATCTTCCATGTTACGCCTGACCACCTGGTGTTCAAATGCAGCATCGGGACATCAGGCCAGACAATCTTGTCTATCAGAACGTTACTGGAGAAGTAGTCGATAAGAGTCAGGCGGATCAGCTCAGTGTCACTAGATGCGGCCGTTCCCATCTCGCAGTCGATCACGACAGCTTTACGTGTATCCTTTGTCGTGATGGAAGGTGTTGCGGAGTACTGCCAGCGACTGGAGATTTCTTTGAGGGTACGCTTTTCAGGTTTGTGTTCGTCCTCTTTCTTGCAAGGAGGTCCTATCACATGCTGGTCACAGCAGGTCCATTTCTATCCTAAGTGTCAGCAAACTATGTTTCATATTGGAAAGGTTAGAGACCTTACCTTGTTGACGACTTTCCCATCGTGGAATTTACAACGCTTTTCCGGTGCGCGTGTCTCCTCCAGCTTCAGTTGTTCCATTCCCAGTGAAACAATCTCATCCACCATCTTACTCTGCAAGGAACCTGGAGTATTCGAGAGAGCGGGATCTTTCTTGGGCAGGACTTTCTGCCGACTTCTTCGTTTTTCCTTGACAAGCACTAGACATGTTAGATCTTGGTTGCTGGGATACGGCAAAAGGATTCTCACAAATGTTGCATCTCGCACAGCGTCTCTTTTTCTCGAGATCGGCGTCGGACAGACGACCTGTCACAAAGCTCTTTTCTGCTAAACATTCAGGTGAATGAACGAGGCCGGAAAGAGCGTCGAGATACGGCGGTTGGTCCAGCATTAACGCGCTCAAAGGCGCGATGGTGCTTTCCATGATGAGGCACACGGTATCAAAGAGACTTCAGCTCTAGCATAAAGTTGAAGGATAAAATGAATGGAATAATAGAGTGCAGATGAAAGATACGGTTGTGTTTTGTTGTGAGTGTTGAAGGGAAGTGGTGATAACAGCAGCTGCGGGGAAAAGGGTTCAGTTTGACTGTATGAGGACAGTCAGGTGCGGCGTAGTCCTAGCTGTGGGGCACTGATTCGGTGAACAATAAGGCCAGTGCCACTGGAACTTGCAGCCCTTGAACGTTGGACGTCGCAATAGAACAGAGGCGACTGCCCCAAGCCAAAGTAAAAAATAAAGATGAGGAATAAAGGAAATTGAGTTATGAATTGCTGATAGATCTCACAGTATTAGATAGACGACAGGCCAGCCAGTCTTGGCTGCAAGAGGATTAATAAATGAAGCCTTCCCCTTGGCTCTCCCTCCGCGATTTGCAGGACTGATCGCAGAAAGCCTCTAGGTAAGAGTCCATATAATGGAAGACGTTACGGCAGTTCAATGGTCTGCTAGCTACCCGAAACATATGCTCCAGGCATGCAGTTGTTCCATCAGCTGACCAGCTTGGGTGTATGAACTCCTACCTTCTCTCCAAACTCTTTAGTCTTGTAACTATGATCTGATGCGATAAATGGTATCAGGTGAATAGATGTTTCATTGATACAGTACTAAAAGTGTGGGAGACTGAGCGGAGTGACTAAATAGAACGAAAGTACATATATTCATGGCCTTCGCCTGAACTAATGCTTCATGCGTTCACCGCGACCTTTCAGAACCTCAACGAGAGCAATCCCATCCCTCGTAGCTTCATCCAAATCTTCTTTCGGCAAGCCAAGAAGTTCATTCTGCGCTTTCGCAGACAGGTCACTCGGATCATCTGGGAAGAAAGCCCTGGCGTATAGCAACTTGCTGAAGCCAGACATGTCCCCTCGCTTGACCTGCGCCATACCCTCTTCATACCTCTGCTTGCTTGACTGGTGAGTAACAGTCCAGTCAGTGTCAGAAGTACCCGTGACACGCTTGACACTCTCAAACAGGTCTTGCTGGCTGACGACGAAGCTGTTCAAGTAAACAGCCCTGTTCAAGAAACTTGAAACGGTGAGATCATTATCATCATTGGGGAACTCCTTCAAGCTCAGAACACTCGCAATAGCCCTACCAACCTGGGCAAGCGTGGAAGTCGAATTTTTCACATTGCCATCGTCATAAAGCGTAAGTGACTTGTTGTCAAAGTCAAATCCAAAACGACTCTCGCCGCCAGCAAGACTGTAGTCGAACCAGAAGCCGCAACACACTGTAATCCACTTCATACCAAGTCTCTCAATCTCGTCCCTGTTCGCTTTCGCTATCGGTCCAAGGAGAGTATCTTCCCCAAGCTTAACCTGTTCGATGTCACCAGCGTAGCCATTCGGCATGATATAAGGTACGCCAGCTTTAGCGGCTGCTTGGACGAGCTTGGTATGTGTATTCTTGGGAGTATTTGGAGCTAATGTTATGACGAGGAATTGCTGGTTCTTCAATGCAGCGATGATTGTTGATTCGTCACTATAGTCGATCGGGGCGACGATAATGCCGTCGGGAAAGCTATTGGTGCTTTCCTGGCGAGTTAGGGCGGTAACAGTATGTTTGCCAGTGTGTAGGAGTGCGTTCGCGATGTGAGAACCGATTGTACCGCCGGCCTGACTATTTGTTAGTGCCGTTCGGCAGGACAAAGGCGAGTTGTACTTACGCCGACAACTGCCACTCTCTCAATAAAGTTGGTGAAGCCGGCCGGCTGGTCCTTAGCATATCTGGCCATTTCGATTCTTGTCAAACGTGAACTTGGTCTAAAAGTGAAGAGTTGTTATGAGTGCAGGTATGGTTGAAGATGATCGTTGTGCCTGATGAGGCGCCATTGTTGGAGGGCCTTGCTGTCTTTTATATATTTAGTATCACCCCGCAAGCTCAACTAGCACACTCAATCCAATGGCATGTCGGTATTTTCGTATATCATGGCTTACAAACTTAACCTCACAGTCCGTCGTCTTCTCGGGTATTTCTGCGACGCTATCCACATTTGCCCGGTGTATCGGATGTAGCACGGGAATAATCCTTCTTATTCATGACTTCGAATACGCCGAGGCGAAATCACCGAGAGGAATCCCGACAATCATTCAATTGCCGCACTGCAAAGCCTTGCGTACAATCACAAGTCAGATACACACCGGAGATCTATTTTGTATGAGTAATCGGCCAGCGGTGGTAGCATGACTTGATCTTCCGAGGAACCGTGAAGGAAAGATCAAGATTGGTGGGGCCCAGCGTTTTACGGCAAGTGAAGGTATAGGTTAGTTAAGCTTGGGCATCCTTTAGTAGATTACGTAGACCATGGATTGAGTAGTTTTGGCACCTTTATTCAATGATAGATGTTTTCTTACACCGTGGGAATGAGGGACCCGTAGTGATTACTGTGCCTTCTATTGACATGCAAAAAGGATCGAAACACTAACTATGCTTTCTCGCTGACAGTGCCAGAGCAATGAAGCAGGAAGTCAACCCAACCATAGCTGCGAGAACCAAAGCAAACATGGTCCCATAAGAAGAAGCGAACTTGCCGGCTGCAGCCGGAACCTCAGTATTAGATGGTTCAGTCCCATAATCCGGGTCTGGAAATCTTGTGACACCAAAGTTTTCGGGCTTGTACTTCGTCCATCGTACGCCTTCGAATCTATGACTAGATGGCCCTCTAGCCGCCCGCTTTGTCGGAACGATACTGAACTGAGAGTAACTGCCCCGAATGGAAAGTTTGATGAAGTAGATTGGCCGAGCTCTAGAAAGTGCAGTCATCTTTGTGACAATAGAACAACTGGGTGGCAATATCTCAGGAAACTGCCATTGTCGGAGTTGCGAGCTAAGAGGAAGCTGAGGCGATGTGTTATCTTGTAGATCCCATATAATAGAGAACAAAAGTCGAGAAAAGTATCCAAAGTAGCCTTTCGCGTGTAAGTGACATGAATTGTGAATCTCATATCCCTCTCCATCGATATATACTAGCGGGATCAACGGATCTAAGAAGTCATAGATTGGCATGTAAGCGCTCAAATCTTCTTCAAACAGGCGTAGAAGAACCTTTAGATATTTTGGGCAAAGGCATTCGTTACCAATGGGCTTCTTCCGCTTATGAGGAAAACCTAGATGTCCGCTCAGCATAAAGAACAAAGCAGTCCGGAACAGAGCTCTCTGTTCTTGTTTAATGCGAAACATCTCCTGATCCAGAAGAGCACGGGCGTGATGTAATCGACCATGAAAAGCAGCTGCGGTCAAAGTACTCCCATAGCCGAAATTGACGCTGACTGATGGGTCTGCTCCAGCGTTTAGTAAAGGATCCACCAAGCTCAGCTGATGGTGTGGTGTTCCTTCAAGACATTGAAGCGAAAAATTATACCCATCGAAGCCGAGACCATGGAGTACATACTCGTACTTGGGATATGACCTTAAGGTTCTCCTCAGGGTATCTGTTTCACAATCCTCCCAGTTGATATGAGGGTTAGATCCAAAGAGAAAAGCGAAGGTTTCCCAGTCATTAAACCAAAGGGATGAGAGAATTGCCTCCCTATGATCTTGACAAGACAGGTCAATCGATGTGCCCAACATCTCCAACAAATACTGAACACCCGGTAGATTTCCCTCCCTCAACGCCCATAATAATGGCAAAACTCCTTCCCATGGCTTTTCTACGTTGGCGCCCATCTCAACGAATAATGGAACAAGGTTGAATCTGCGGTTCCGAGCCGCGAGGCGAAGGAGGTAGTCTGGACTATGCATCTCTGTATTTGCATCGAGAAGAATTCTAACGGTTTCTTCATCGGCATACTCGATAGCGAACTGCAAAGTAGTCTTAAGTCGTGACCTACGATTGACGTCTGCACCTCCATCAAGTAATCTCTGTATGAAGTATCTTCGATGCTGCTTTCTTGAACGCCATAACGCAGCCCTCAAGGGCGTATCCGCAATTACTGTATTAGGATCCTTTTGACTCATCATAAACCCATAATAGGGATGAACGTCGTTCACATCCGCCCCAGCTTCAAGCAAAGCCTCAAAAGCTTCCACGTTGTCGTGTTCTATTGCTGCTGTAAGAGGCCCCGGGGCGCCTTTGTTAACCTCTGCATTCGAGAGCAATACAAACTTCCAGATAGACTCATGCTCATACATAATGGCTAGTGTAAGGGGGGATGGCGTCAACATACGGCATACGTCGAGTTCGCCCCCAGCCCTGTCCCAGAGGCCTCGTAGAGTATGAAAGAGTCCGTATACGGACATAATTTGAAGAGGTGTTGATGATATATTCAAACGAGGTGCCTGCCCTGCAGTTCTGTCATGTACGCGAGGTCCCGGGGCCTTCGCTTCACACAAGAGACGCTTCCAAGCCGTAAAAGACGAGCTTCCTTCGGAAAGAGGTTCGAAGATGTTCCGGAGAAGATTTGAGAGTTCGGAGTATCTGTATTCAGGCAAATCCAATTTATGTGCATGCCTAAATACATAACTAACTATATAGCGACACTGAACTGCGAATTTAACGCAAGGACCATCTGGATGAGATCGATTCGTTGCAATGACTCAGAGAGGTTTAAGCTCTTTACTTAGCTTCGTATCTCGCGGCAAAGGCACTAAATCTCTTTCGAGGAACTTGATAGAAGAAATGGCAGCGTGGTGATGTGATTCAAGCATGCTGTAATGATGCCTCTCAATGTATTCCCGTGCCGACAAGTGCGAGAACCGTCAGACATTCGACTGTCGATCGTAGACAAGCAGGTTTCCACAGATGCTCTGGATAGTCTCCGGCGTAAAAGCTGTATCAGCCTCTATCGTTCCAGAGTCGGGGTCAATATGCATCATTAGCAAAAGGTCGGAAGTCTTTAATGGTACGAATGCACACAGAGCCCATTGCAAGGCTCTTCTAGCCAGTTGCTCTTCATATGGGGACATCTCCTGGATCTGACTCCAGACCACATCGTACGCGCCTTTTAGTCCGATGGGTGAGGTCTTGAGCTGTTCCCCGATACTCCTTTCGCTCCAGAGTTTCAGTCGGCGGATCTGGTCAACCTGTAATGCTGCCCATTGGAACATTCCTTGACTTTTCTCATGAAACGCCGATTTGACCTCTTCCTGGAACTTGGGACCTATGTCGGCCCAACGAGTGTCTCGGAATAGCCTATCTTCTACAAAAGATGAGATGTCTTCTTCATTGTCTGTTGCCTGCAATTCTATAATAGGTGTTCCTTTGAAGTGAAGTAGAATGTCATCGTCTGGCCTACTGGAGATAAAGATGCGAAGCTTTGAGCTCCCCATTGTAAAGTAACCGAACACCCTCATAAGCTCCTCTCGAGTGTTTCTGTCACACTCATCAAGTGCATCAAGAATAATTGTAGTTCTGGGATAGTCTTCGATGAGCTTCCGTATCAATCGTTCGCAGGTTGACACATCGAAATCGGTACCGTTGAGTGCAAGTCTGTGCGGTAGATCTTTGAGAGCGACGTGGATCATTCCACCTCCAGTTTCTTTGATTGGCGTGGCCAGCTGACGAAGAATGCTACGGAGAATATCCCGAGGGTTACGTCGATTCTTCTCGTCCCTTTTGCAATAGAAGAATGCCAATGCTTCGCTCGATTTAGCCTTCGACATACAATAGTCGACTAGTCTGGAGATGAGAAACGTCTTGCCAGCTCCAGCTAGAACTCGTCAGCTTGAAACAAGAATTAAGCGGATAAGTCGTGCACTTAAGATTTCCATACAGAATAGTAACTGATGAAAGACTTTGCTCCCACTGAATAAACTTCCCTGTTCTCAATATCCATTCGCAAGTACCCGCCGTCCGCTTGCCGCTAACTTCCTCATGGTGAGCTCGGAACAGGATACCTGGGATATCTTCAAGAGTCTTGAGTCGCTTGGATTCATCGACTCGTACTAGTAGTTCTCGAACACGATCCCCTAGCTCGGTGACCTGTGGCTGGATCTTCTGCAACAAGTCGAGAGATGTGCGTGATACAGTGTGACTCAGGAGTTTGTGACAGTGTTCTCCACAAGCCATGGCTTTCATATGTTGGAATTCCAGGTATTTATGGATGCTGATAACTTCAGATGAATTAAAAATGGCCGTTGCTTTGCGTTTGACCTTGTGTTGGTTCGAAATCACATAGCAATACTGAAGGGCACTGAGCAGCTCGGAGTAAAGCTTGATCAGTTCCTCGTGCAAGTTATCGAGACACTGCTGACTGAGTTTGATCTCGTGTTGAGTTCCTCCGATGTTCATGGACTCCTTTGTGTAGACCATCTCCAGAACACGGCCAGAGAAAACGAAGTACGGGGCTGAGGCTAGAACCTCAAGAACGCTATCTGCCTGTTCTCGTTCAGCCAACATAGCCTACATAAGGTTAGACTTTGGAATAACGCGATCAGGATTAGGAGATATAATACCTCTAATACGAATCGGAAAGCAGCCCATGGAAGGGCCGCATGAACGGGGTCAAATGAAGACACGACATCACCAATGCCTTTGAACTTATCCAACCAATGAATGATTTTGTCAAAATACTTCCTGAACTTATGATTTGACTTTTCGAGGCCTTTTTGCTTTTCAGATGTCTGATCAATGAGCGCATCGATCTGTTCGGCCCCGGTCTCGTTGGGCGGTATGCCTTTGTTCGAGGGAGGCTAACCAGTCTTTCACATCCTTTGGAAGATTCTCACGAGCTTTTTTCCATAGGTATACTGAGGTACTCATAATGAACTAAGGAGGGCAGGATGTATGGACCATGAGAAGTACTGTTCATGTAGCAGGACAAGTCGTGCATATAGCAAAATGACTCAGGCGGGGTACCAGCACTGGAACATGTTGGTTGTAGTTGCTCAGCCGCACTGCGCCCCTGCGTGTCAGCCTTGTATGCAGCCTCGGCAGGGGGTTACTATTATTAGTAATTTATGCCTTTGGAAGGGTTGAAAATGTAAATAAGGGAAATCTGGTGAGGGAGTGAGTGAACATTGAATTTGGCTTGAATACTAAGGCTCTCACGTGTCTAAATTAAAATATAACAGCACTAATTACATTAGAAATAGCTAGACTTTCGCAGGATAGCTAAGTACTGGTATTTCAGTAGAAGTAGTGAGCGCAAGCAGTATATTGCCCGTATATGTTTATTAGTGTTCTTTGCCATTATGCTCTAGGGTCTGAAGCCTCTTTTAATCTCCCGATCTTATCATAGCCAGTCCAAGTTCTCTTTGATAATTTAAGGTCTTAGCCCACGAGTCTCAAATGCGAATGGAAGGTATCACTTCGAGGCTCGCCTGGCAGCGATCTTGTAGAAGAGACTACCATCGTAAATCCCCCTGATATCTTCCTTCATCATACGCCCATCATCCGGCCAAAGCAAGATGTAAGTTGCCAACCCTAGATCGGGAGTGAGCTATAGTAGATGTAGGAGACTCACGGCATATCAATCACTTACACTCAAAGAAAGCACCGCCCCATCCAATGGGATCAGCGATGAGCCTTTGGCCCTTCATCAAGTTGCTAACATCCCATATCGTTAAGTAGTCTCGGCCTTCTGCATACTTGGAGAACATGTCTTCGAACTTCTGAGGAATGAAGCGACCTTCGGTGTCGTAGGTTCCAGTGTCGCTGCCATGTTTGTCCTTATGGATATTGTCGATATAGATACGGAAGAAGGGGTCAGGGAGGAGCGAGGACTGCGTCGGATAAGAGAAGTTGCTGTGGATGACAAGGACCGAGATGAGAGACAGGATGATTCCGTAACCTAGTTGATAGAAGCCTCTGAATGTGTCAAGTGGCCAGATCACGCCATCGTGGTCCTTGGAATCATTAGTAACGCGTTAGAAGGTGTGAGGGAGAGGGATTGTACCTTGTCGAAGAAATCGCAATGCTGCTGCAGAACCTGGGAAAGATCAGCACCAAGGTCGTCAGAATATGTTCAATCCTTACAGTTTGATCCTGGTGCCGTTGAGCCCAGTCATTCTCGGTCGTTCCCTCGGGACGCTCATGGGTAGCAGCAAGATTGGTTCTCGCAACGCCTGGATGTGATGAGCTATCGAACATGTGCAGTCCCAGGTGCGGACGCTTACCTGCATGAGCCAATCGCGGCTTGTCAACACCCGGCTGATACGGCTTTCTTTCGACAGTCACGGGAACTGCATCAATCGAAGTCGCAATAATAGAATTGGGATCGACCTTGAGCGCATCGGAGTAAGATTTTGTGTTTTTGGGATCGTCGAAGTCCATTTTAGTGATGTCGAACGTGGGTTGAAGTTTGTTGGAGAGATATCGAAAGCTAGGAATATGAACCAGTTTATATTCTATGTCGCTGCTGGAATGCAATACTGCGTTTGACATGTGAAGATAGGGATGTAAACATTTGACGTCATCGATCTCAGCCAAGTCAATAATACTCGCACGACCTTCTGTTACGCGCGTTGTCGCTACGCGATGAGATATGTGCAAACAAACGCGTCATTGAACTGTAAGCGAGAATTGCTGATCCGTATTAATAATTGCCGCATCTTGGTTTGCTATACCTGGTTTTAATCTGATGCTACTGAATGACCATGATGAGAAGTCATAGCAGACTAGGAGTAGCGTCATCATGACTTCAAACATCCCTGCCAGACCGTAACGACCGCGACAATCTTCAATTGCGTACACAATCATGCGGTTTCATCATAACGCCATCAGTGAAGGCAATGGGGTCATAATACAGGCTCTGCAATGGCAGAAATAATAAAAACGTCGCCTGATCTCTGTCTTGGTGCTTTTTGCCAAGTTTCTTCCCATTTATTACCCACGTAACGCCAAGATTCACGACTCATTTACCATGGACAAAGCACTACAGGCCGGCCTCTCAGCAGGCATGTCCGCTGTCTCAGGCTTCCATTCCAAGAAGCCCAATTGGGCAGACCCAGAAACTGCCGGTACCAACGTTCTTCCAACATCATACTGTCCCGAACCTAGGTCTCGCGTTGAGTTTCCAAGCCCTCAAAAACCCGTCAAGGCCTCTCACATCTGTATTGGGGCTTGGTCGTGGGGTGATAAGTCGACTTGGCAATGGGATGAAAAGGAACTACCCCAGGTTATGTTGGCTTGGAAGACTCTTTATGAGGCTGGCATCAACTTCATTGACACGGCTGAGGCGTACGGTAATGGAGAGAGCGAGAGGATTATTGGCGAACTGGTTAAGGACATTCCCCGCGAAAGTATCGTCATACAGACCAAATACTTCAGCACTCCTCTCAAAGCCGCCAACTTCATTCATCCCGTCGATGCGCCCGTCAAGAGCCTCAAGGCCAGTCTTCAGCGCATGAACCTCGAGTACGTCGATATTTACCTTGTCCACGGACCGATCCACCCGCAGAGCATCCCTACTATTGCAGAGGGTATGGCTCAATGCGTTGAACAAGGCCTTGCGCACTCAATTGGAGTAGCCAACTACGATGTTGAAGATGTTCAAAAGATCAACGATGAGCTCGCAAAATTCAACGTCCCTCTCGCGACCAATCAATGCGAGTACAACATCCTCCGTCGCTACCCCGAGCTCACTGGCAACATCGAGAAGTGCAAGGCCAGCGGCATGATCTTTCAGTCATACTCATCACTTGCCCAGGGTCGATTGACTGGCAAGTACACCAAGGACAACCCGCCGCCCAAATCACATCGGTTCAGTAGCTACAAGATGGAAGATCTTGAGCCTGTACTCGAGACTTTGCAGAGGGTTGCTGAGAGACGGCGCAAGAGTATTGCCGCTGTTGCGCTGAATTATAATATTAGCAAGGGAGTTCTACCAGTTGTTGGAATTAGGAACGTTGAACAGGCGGAATGTGCTATTGAGGCGCTTGGATGGAGGCTTACGGATAGTGAGATAGTTGAGATTGACAAGGTTAGCATTGTTGGAGATAAGACTGTGCTTTGGCAACAGGGCTAGGTATTTAGGGCCAACAGTTTTGATTAGCTTACGACAAACAATGACGATTAATCAAGGGTAATGGATAGAAAGCTCAACTAACACAATTGTATGCCACCAAGACTTTTGAACGTCTAGGTTGTGTATGGTGTCAAGGCCCAGCCTTGTTGTGCGAATAAAGTCATCATTAGCTACCTACCTGCGCTTAACCCGGGGTCTTGGGGTAACGCACCTCTGTTAATTCACTCCGATATTGATTAGCGGATGGCCGATCTGACTGGTGGACCTATGGTGATAAGGGGGTCTAGTGGCAATACAATTGTCACTCTGCAGCATATGATATCAAAAGTGCTTCTTTTCCTACCTAAATTTAGCTACTGTTAAAGCACCCTTGATATAACGGGTTTGATTGGCTGACTTCCCTCCTGGGATGCCTTACCTGCAATTCTGCACTGCTGATTCTTTCGGGAATGCTTTGCGGCGTCTTCTTATTCGCTAGTTCCCTCAAAACGAAATGCATTTGCTGCAGTGGCGGCAACGGGGAAACTCCACTCAAAGAAATTAATTGAGAGGCAGTTTCACAATGCCTGCGATGTTGCGGTCAGACTTTCAGCTGCAGTGATTGCCAGCCAACGGGAGATGTGGCTATGTGTGATAGGCTGTTTTTGTAAATTTATACGGGTTCTAAGTCGGGGGAGCTTATTGAGTTAAGCGCCCGGTAACACCATGATATGCAGGCTCCAGCAAAGTCCTGGGCTGTGCTTACGCGCCGGCGGTAAACAGGAATAAGGCAGTAATACCTTTCTTACCGCCATTCTTTGTTCACATAACATTTATTACTCACGGATTGCATGGTATTTTCGCAAAAGATCAGAGACCGCCATCCAGCAGCATACACCACGTTGACATTACTTGGCAGCAAAACAGCATACCATGCTCGAGCTTGAGGAATATACAATTGGTTGGATCTGCGCTTTGACCAAAGAGCTCATCGCAGCCAAAGCGTTCCTCGATGTCCTCCACGATCCTGTTGACAACGCCGCGATCAACGACGACAATAACTACACCCTGGGTAGCATTGGCAAGCACAATGTCGTCGTTGCAGTCTTGCCGTATGGCCAATACGGTCTAGTCAACGCAGCCGCCGCCTTGAAAGATATGACTAGGACATTTTCCAACCTCCGAGCTGTGCTCATGGTCGGGATTGGTGGCGGCATCCCAGGCACTAAGGATATCCGTCTGGGTGACATCGTTGTTGGATCTGTAGGTCGAAACAGCAGCGGTGTCATTCAGTACGACCACGGGAGGGCAGTCCAGGGCGAGGAGTTTGCTGTTACTGGTCACTTGAACCAGCCGCCTATGACGTTCCTAACAGCAATGAGTGCTCTACACGCTACGTATGAGATGGAAGGCCACAGCATCGAGAGCAACATTAGCAAGGCAATCCAAAGATACAAACGACTGAGTAAGAAATACAAGAGGCCCGCTGCATCCACCGACAGATTATACAAAGCAGAAGCCATCCATCAGGGAGGCGAGGGTATAGTCTGTAGCAGTTCTTGCGGCGATGACAATCTCGTGCATCGGGACGAACGCCACGAGGACAAAAACAATCCTGCCATTCATTGCGGTCTGATAGCATCAGGCAGCTCTCTGATAAAGGATGCGCTTCTACGCGATAAGCTCGCAGCGAAGCATGGTACCTTGTGCTTTGAGATGGAAGCTGCAGGGCTTATGAATCACTTCCCATGCGTGGTCATCAGAGGGATCTGTGACTATTCTGATTCGCACAAAAGCGATGAGTGGCAGGAGTATGCGGCTATGGCGGCAGCGGCGTACACCAAGGATCTCCTCCTGGAGGTAGCTCCGAGCAGCGTGCAAAAGGAAGAACGAATCGAAGCTGTTTTGGGGCAGAGTGAGTAATTGAATGTTTATAGAATAGCCGATGTACGATTACTGAAGGCTGATAAAATTCCACAGTCAACGACAAAATCGAGGATATTCGCCATATAGCCACGGAGAGCAATCGTGACATAAGGTTTCTTTCGTCCAGCGTTCACGACGATGCTATATCGAGATGGCTGGGTGCATCTGATCCATCAGTCGATCACAATAAGGCTCGAGAGGCATACCACTCAGGTACCGGCCAGTGGCTGTTGAACAACCCTCAATATCTCCACTGGAAGTCCCAGAAGAATTCCTTTCTCTGGCTGAATGGGAATTCAGGTACGGGAAAGACTATTCTAAGCTCGACGGTCATCGAAGACATACGAGGCAGCGCCCTCCCCCAACTCGGTAACCGTACAATAGTTTACTTCTATATAACATTCTCCGACAACCAAAAACAGTCTCTTGACGCTATTCTTCGATCTCTGATCAATCAGCTCTACCACGGCCATCCAGAATGTCGGTATCCAATCACCTCACTCCATTCGAAATGCAGCGGTGGGAGTAGTCAAGCAACTATAGAACAGCTGAAATTCACCTTTCGCGACATGCTATCGGCTGCGGAAGAAGTATTTGTTCTGATTGACGCGCTAGATGAATATCAGAACCGAAGCACAGAGAGAGATGAGCTATTGGCCTGGGTAGAAAGCTTTCGTAACGGACCGGGCAACACCCATCTCCTCGTCACAAGCCGTCCTGAACATGATATCAAGACCTCTATCGAATCATGGGCTGGTTCTGAAAGTATCAACTCCCTCAAATCAGATGACGTGGGTAGAGATATATCCGAATATGTTCGTGATGTTGTGGCCAATTCTACGAGCTTTCGTCGCTGGGACGGACAAGGTTCAACCCAGGAAGACATGGTTGCCGCCTTAACTACCAAAGCAGATGGAGTGTACAGTCCCCCAGACTCCAAGTTTCATAAAGAGATGCTAATGGTTCATCGCAAGGTTTCGATGGGTCGCTCTACAATTGGAGCGCTTGAAAAACTGCATTAACAAAGAGGAAATCGATGAAACCCTCCAGACCCTCCCAAACACGCTCCAAGAGACATATTACCGAGTTTTACATGACCTCAAAGGTACTAGGAGGAAGTATGTGATTCGAGTCCTTCAGTTCCTAGCATACTCGAATTTCCCAATGGACCTTGAAGCGGCTGTCGATGTTCTTGCAATAAATCTTACAGCACCACCGGGTTCACGATTTATTATGGCAGAACGTATGCCATTACCAGTTGAGATATCTTCGCTTTGTTCAACATTATTTATCGCAGTTTCTAAGACAGTCTATAACCTCATGCCAGGCGAATGACGTTATGGAGCCACGGTGCTTCAATTAGCACATTCTTCCGTGAAGGAGTTTATATTATCCTGCTCCACTGAGTTCGACGGGTTGTTGGCCAGATCTACCGCAAGGTTGACGATTACAGAAATCTGTCTGGTCTACTTTCTAGAAATGAATTATTCTTTGTCTGACGAAGTTTTGAGGAGAACACACTACTTTTTGCCATTTGCTGTCGAGAAATGGATTCGCGATGCATCCTCCCGTCGGTCAAACTTGAAAACCCTTACACATCTATCAATAGAGCTCTTCTCGAACCGCCTACTGTTCGAACGATGGAGGAGACTTATTGAGGAAACCTTCAACAGAAAGATCTTTATTCACACTCGTGATTTATCGAAACAGGATGAAGTATTTTACGCAAGCTGGTCTGGGGACCAAACCTGCGTCAAGAAGCTGCTAGATGATAGGAGGGATACCACAGCATGGAATCTTGAAAATGCACTTCACTTCGCGTCCAGGTCTGGCCATTTAGAGACCGTTGCGATTCTAATTCAAGAAGGAGCCGATGTCAACGCCGAAGGAGAAACTCCCAATGTCCTCTGTACTGCTGTCGAAGCTGGCCATAAAGATGTCATTGCACTTCTGATCAATGGAGGTGCCGATATTAACCCCCGAGGACAATACCGCAGTCCCCTCGAAATTGCCAGTGGATCTGGCCGCTTGGACATCATCAAGCTTCTGATTAAGCAACCTGCGGATGATAACACTCAAGCAGATTATGCTGCTGCCCTTTCAGCTGCCTCTCGTTCTGGCAGCTTGCGTGTTGTTCAATTCGTACTTGAGAAAGGTAGTAATCTCAACGCTAATTTATGCTGTACTAATGCGCTTTATTCTGCTTCCGACTGCGGTCATTTGAATATTGTCATGCATCTAGTGGAGAAAGGTGCTGATGTCAACGCTGTTGCAGACTCTGGTTTTGCGCTTTCAGCTGCCTCTCGCTCTGGCCACTTAAATATTGTTCAGTTCTTACTTGAGAAAGGTGCTGTAGTGAACGCCAGAGTAGGAGGAAACAACAATGCTCTTCAATTTGCTTGCCAGTTCAGTCACTTGGATATTGTTGAATATCTATTGCAGAATGGGGCTGATATTAAAGTCCAAGGAGGAGAATATGGCACCGCCCTTGGCGCTGCTGTTATGTGTGGCTCTTTGGACATTGTTAAACATCTTATAAGGAATGGTGCACTTGATTAATAGTTTCAGTTTACTGTTTCTCCATAAGATATATAATGCTAATATATCGAGAAACCGAAGCTCAACTTATGAAGAGTAAGACATAAACGCTGCAAGCACTCCTGGCGGCCCGAGCTCCTGTGGAATCGTTACTGCTTATCCACGGCCATAGTGTCCGAGCTGCGATCTGTCCGCGATATATGTATGTAATCTGGGACCGTGGAACTTCATTTCAACCAACCTCCGTGCTGCAGCCAGTCCGCACACTCCTCTCCAAGTTCCTTCTTAGCTCTCTCCTCATACGCCTTGCAATCCTCCTCGGAAAGCACATCCTTCCATCTCGAGTTTGTTCCCTTGTATACAAAGTCCTTCGCGCCATTCGCCCAAGCAACCTCAGCTTGAGGCGGCGCCGCCAACTCCGCATGCTCCTTCATCCAATCAAACGTAGAATGCTCAACGACATCTTTAAACTTGTCCTCCGGCATATCAGGAATCTCCAAGAATTTAGCAATCCGCTTGATTCCTTCCTCAAGATCAGCCTTGAGATCATTGAAATGAACAAGAAGAAGGTTCGGCTGATCACGATGCTCCCACCATCCACGAATATGACTCCAGAACGGCCAGCCAAGGGTATTTGGCATATCGTTCTTCACAAGCTCATCGAAAATATCTTTGGGGTTCTCACTGGGTCGTACAGGAAGTTGGCCCTCATAACCTGTATTCTCGAAAAAGCTGTAGAAGGTATCTGTGGCGTGATACATATGATGATGAATACTCCAAACCATATCGCGACCGTCACGTGCGATGAAGATATACTTAGCTTGGGGACTCCAGACCAGAGCATCAAAAGGGAGATGTGTCTTGAGGAAGCGGCGGTGAGTTTGGGACTCGACTAGTGCGAGCATGGCCTCTTTGGGGACGATGCGCATGTCAACCCAGGGTGAGAGTGCGCCCGCCGGTACAGTTGGGTCACCTTGGTGAATGAGCTGGGATACTATCTGTTGCATCCACTGGTAGCTGTCAGTGAAAGTTCTAGAGTAGTGAGAGGGCCGCTTACTGTCGTGCCAGACTTCGCGTAGGTAGTGATGATGATATCATCAGGTCTAAATTTGAAGTCGTTCCAGATAGAGGACTCCATGTGATGGTTACTCTCCTCACGAGTCTTTTGCGGCGTCTTGCTGTTTGTTCCGTTTGTTGTAGCCATATTGTCAATCGGTCACTCTCTAGGACAGAAGATGAAGATGAACCTACCCAGCAAATGCCAGAGGTCCTTCTGTCACATGGCGGACCCAATCTGATTTATATCCATCCCCCCAAAGAATTCCAAGTTCGAGTGGGCTGAGCGTATGCAGGTCAGACCAAAGGATCTGCAACCCTGCTCCCCGGTTGTCGGATACCAAGTCTCACCAAAGAACCCCATTTACACCGGATCTCGCTGACAATCATCACCCGACAGCCCGAGTAACGACCGAACTGGGAAGTGATCCGCGTAAGCTTCGTCACATGGGATGGCAACCTAAGATAGGAAAAGGGATCAATGCAGCGCTGGAGACAATTACCTTGGTGCTACGGAGATCAAATTGGCCCGTTTATGACGTACCTTGAGAGGCGTAGTGAGAAAACGGACTCCAAATGTTAAAGGCTGCCTATAAGTTGGCCAATAGTACTTGGCAAGAATCTCAATGGTTGCCGCATTGGCCTTGGAATATCTCTCGCCTGGGTTTTCTTCGGATAATGCTTGCTTTTATGCATCTTGTTTCAACAGTCAATGTGCGTCATGAAGATTTCCAGCCATTGATAAGTGCTAGGTGATAGTAGAGGGTTGGGAAAGGCTTACTATTGGGGGCCTCGAGAATCGTAATGGAGGATAAGCTGGCTTGGCGGTTCTGATTATGCTAGCTCGTGCCGATATGCCGCTCAAGTCACCGCTCTTTAAGCGTTTGAGCCTTTCGCTACGATAGTCAGCATCGTGGGGGGCCTAGGTAAGACTGGTCTCTTGGTCTCGGACGCCAGTGCAATCGCTAAGAACTAGTGCTCACTAGGCCTCGGAAGCCTCATGCACTATTCCCAGATTCAGAAGTTCAGAACCATAGCCTGTCTTGTTTTTATGTAATCCCTGCTCTTCCATCGATTTGCATTGCCAAGAAACACTCGTTTCGCTCGAGGACAGAGCCATCATTTTGGCATCGAGAAGTCGCAGGTGTTAGTAGCTCATCTTGGATTTCTATGAGTCATCTGTCAGCAGACGCTATCCGGAATTGCGAGAATTACTCCCCACCTAGTGAGCTTGTGCTGATCTTACAGAGGGGATGCTGAGATCCGGCGGGTAAGGCTGAACGAAGACCATCCCCGAGAGCCGAGATTTCAAGGGATCAATATTGCATTCCAATTACCAAACTCTCTGGGAGTTCCTCTGAACTCTTGTTCTCGGTTTACAATTCAGCTTTTTAGGTAGAATAACGACCAGTAAAAATGTCTTGCATCATCGAATATGATGGTTATGAAGCCGATGGGCCGAGAATGTGTCAGCAAACCCAAATTCAGCTACATCGACGTAGTAATCTCAGATACAGACAAACTGCAGCCTAGATTTGGCTGGTCAATATCACATCAGCGCTATGTTCAATTATTAGCGCTAATTCAGATAATGTCTCCTAACCCGCCATTGAGACCTACCTGCCCATGAAGCACAACCTTCTACACTTCTGACAACTGGCAGTTGCCCTATGATTATTAGCATCTTTCAGTACATATCGCCTAGATATTATGACTAGATAAGAAGTAGTAGGATGGCTTATGTTTCACGAAATTCATACACTAAAAAGGCGCTGGAATAGTTCCAGCGAACACAATCGCCGCGCCAGAGCCAATCAGGTTTTGTTTTATGCCTAGCTAACTAAGACAGATCTCGGTAATACTATAGAATAGCTAATACAGTCATCTAAAAAGTATATCTTGTCTAGTACCTAAATATCTATGATACGTATTTCTTACTGTTAAGACTTCTGACCAAGAGCTTAAACTGGCAGAGAGAATGTAGTAAATTCTTAGAAGACTGACATGCTTATCAAGCAGTTACTTGATGGCCTTTTTAGTATACTATATCCATTTAGTATCTAAATAAAACATATATCCATTGCCTCCGTATTCTTTCTTACTAGCCCTTCTAGTGTTGGTTTCCATCCTATGGTTTCCTTAATATTATTGTACTCAGGGTGCTTATCTTTGAGGTCAAGTGGGAAAGCCTGATCTAGGAATAGTTGATCTCCATCTAATGCTAGAAGAAGACGGTCAAAATCCTCAAAGAGCCCCTTCAATCCACGTGGATAACCTAAGAGCTCACCTCCAGACCATGTCACCCCGGGGTTTGCTAGGAGATCGAGTAGCAGCTGAAGAGGATGTAGGGTCTGGAAATTAGGCTTGTTACCCGTGATCGTCCCAAACGCTTCTCCCAATGCAAGCGACTTTCCAAGATGGTCTTCCAGAACCCTTATCAGATCGTTGGGAAATCGATACAAAAGCATAATACAGTGGTTTGAGACTTGCCAGGCACTCCTGGTCCAATCTCGAGCGGTAGTATACAAGATATGGGCCTCGTGCCAGAAGTAAACTAGATTTGGAAATTGCTTTTGTAGTTTCAAATCATGTTCCACAATCATCCTAGTTTCTAGAGTTAAGAAAGGGATCCAGCTTCTCCAACTTGGTTGGGATGTCTCGGGTTCGTCTCCGGAGACAAATTGGCTACTTTGGTCCTCGATTGGCAAAATGTGTTTCTTATCTTCTGGGTCTGATCTTGCGAGCTCGAGTACTTGGTTACTCCACTTTGCCATGAAGTGAATCATTTCGAGTGTCAGAGGCTTGAATCGTAGGTAGTGATGTAGGTCATTGGACTTGAGGATCTCGGCGGGACTGGACTCCGGTGTTTGGCAGACTATGGCTGCAACACACGAGCCAAACAGCCGATATTTTCGGCTATCAGAGGTTTGTTGTGCCAAGAACAAACGACTGCACCCCTCGACCCTGACCAGATGAACATTGTTGTTGGGGAACGTACACTTCAATGCCCATGCAAAACTCCTGATGGCAAGTTTAAGACCAACCTCCAGGTTCCAGAACCTTGTAGAATACTCGCCGTCCTCCAGTTCATCGAGCTCCCGACGAGTTCTAAGAACAGGTTCAAATGATGAGCCCAGCCGTAAGACCGTCTCTATCCTAGTCCTGAGAAAGCCTGACTTGGAATCCACCATTTTACAGCAATTCACTGCTTTATCGCACTCTGAGTTCTCGTCGTGAGGCCAGCCATCGATGGTAAGTAATTTACAACAGTCGGCGAGTGCTTCCTTGCTAAAAAGGCGTTTGCTGTCCCATTCGATCTGTTTCATATGTCTGGAGAGTCCTTGAGAAGTTTGCAGCGGTACATCTGTATCCCAAAGGGGGACCCAAGAGGGAATGCCATAGTCATTTATGCAAAATTGGGGGTCTTTTCCAAGCAATTCCTTAACCCAGTAGGGGTTGGCGTGCTGAATGAGATCGCAACAATGGGTCTTTTGTATCAGGTATGCAGCGACACCAATGTAAACTTCACGGACCATCAATTCGTAGTCGGGGCTGAGCTCTGAAGCTTGGACGTTGCTAATCAGGCCTAGCAACCCAAATATCTTGTCGCGTAGGTCTGTGACACGACAGACACTCGTTGCAGCAAGAAGATCTCTCAAGTCCAAAGAGGCTTGGATTGCGTTCGGCCTCGCCCTTCCAGCAAATCGAACCCACGAGGGAACCTTGACACCGTGTTCATACAGCTTTGATATGGACTCGTTGGTTACCTTGAGTGACACCTCTCCGCAATGTATAGTAATTGACTGAGCGAGAAGAAGCTCTTGGACAACCCATAACCGAGCAAAGTAGGACCTTGCAAAGAATTTGTCGAGGACGGAGATGTTGCCTGTCTTTTTGGAAGATAGCAGGTTCGAAATGCCATTTACCTGAAGATCATTCAACAAAGCCATAGCTTCTGTTCCTGTCAAGTCATCTCCGCACACTGTTTCTCCGACATAAGAGTGAACAGTGGTTGCTTTGGAGTATATGTCCTTCATCAAGCCGACCTGGTGAGACCTCTCTGAGGGAGAGGACTGGTTGATACAGATGGAATCAACCCATAATATTTTAGACTTGGTCTTGTGGCGAAGGCTTCGTAACGCTCGATCACAGTTCCTTGTGATGCGTAGGACTTTCTGCTCTTTGTCGAGGAATATGAGATTTGAAAGTGAGGTATCGCCATTTTCATCAGCCCAGGTATAGGACAGGGCAGAGTATGGAGGGCATGTTTCTTGCTCCCACCAAACCTCGAAAAGTCGGCCGCTGAGTATCTCGAGTCTGTTGCCGGGTGATAGTTCCAGGAGTCGAATACAAGAACCTTTGGATAGACCAGAGTAGATGTAAGGGTTCCTCTGTCCAAATAGCTTAGCAAGCTGTTCATATATAACGGCAAAGATTGTCTTACCTCTCTTTGAGCTTCATTCTGAAACGAGGTTTGCACGTTTGGACGGTAGCTGTAGACATCTTCATCTCCCCTCGCAGTCTTCCTAAGGGTGGCATCGCTGGTATCAGAGTATTGAACACAATGGGGCCATGACAGCGGCTTAATTTCAGCTCTGAGCCAGCCTTCCCACGGGTCGACCTGTTGCTTCTGTTGTGATAGTTGAACGTCCTCAACTAATCCGCACGACAGACAGGTTCTCATAAACGCCTCGCTGGCCGAAAGCACCATGAAATCATGCCTTTTGCAACTCTCTTCTTGCTGATTCATTGCGACAATCTTGGGATAGGTGTTTGTGTTTATTCAAGGCTGCGACGGTTGCAGGTCAGTAAAAAGAGGGGAATTCAATCCAAAGCATTGTGGCTGTGTCAGACAAGGCTGACTGAGATTTCCAACCCGATCTCCAGCATCCGCCTAGTCACACAGTGATCGAATATGAACATTTGAGGGAAGGTTATGAAATCTAATCACTCCATAACATGCTTTATATAATATTCTGTTTTAGAAATCCAGATAAAGGTTCTGCTTACAACTCGAACACCAGCAATCTCGGCAATACTAACCTCAGCTAGGCAAGAGGGCGGCGCAGGTCAACCAATCAGTGAGTGCTGCGTTGCTTTGCAGCCAGTAACATCCTGGCAAGATAAATTGACTGACGATGGCGCTGTTCATGTGCTCTGCTAAGGATTGTCTTGTTTGCCTAATCTGGCGCTTCAATGAGGCTGGCTAGATAATCAGCTAGCAGAACACTTGGACGTACAGAGCCTGAAAGGCAGTATATTAGCGACGACCAATTTTACGCCAGCAGCTATTTCTCACTCAACTGGGATATGTCTGTAGCACACGGTGCAGCACGTCAGACATCAGATGTAAGGATACTAACAAAAAACCCTTTATCACACCATTTCGCAACCGCACGATATACTAGTTCCGTCGTATCAACTGGTGCCTCAAATTGAATCCTTCTATGCTTTCGTATCGTTTATTGGCTCATGCTGGAATCTACCTTACATTCCGGGAATAGCGTCACATCTCCACATGCGGACATTTCTAAGTCCGCCGCGCCCTCTGACAACTTGGCTGACATAAAACAACTCCGTGAGCCTCATTTCCCGCCAGTATTTCTTCATGCACTTCCTTTAGAGAACTAGTAACTTCCTTTTCTATTTTCAAGTTGGTCTAAACTCTAAAATGGCGATCCCTCAACGTCAAGCCCCTCCGATCGAAGAGTTGCGCCAATTCTACGTTGGTAAAAGCATCCATGATGTTCCTAAGCCTCTCGTCATACTAGACCGAGCTAGGGTCAATCGTCATTGCCAGTCCATGCTTAAGGCTGTTGAAACCCTTGGTCTTGGCTTTCGAGCGCATGTCAAGACTCACAAGGTCACAAACAGTCAATCCATATGAAACGCTTGCGCTAACAAGCCTCAGACGATAGAAGCAACACGTCTCCAAGTCGGTCAGGGAAGCGGCGATGTCAAGCTCATTGTATCAACTCTAGCGGAGATCGAACACCTTCTGCCTCTTCTCAAAGAGTATAAAGACGCAGGTCGTCGTCTTGATATTCTCTACGGTCTTCCTCTACCCCGCTCGCAGACCTCAAGGTTGGCAGCACTCGGCTCAGAATTGGGACAAGGAAGTATCTCTGTTCTTATCGATCACCCATCTCAACTTGAATCAGTCAAAGCGTTCTCGCATTATGCCAAGTTTCCTGCCAGAGTGTTTTTGAAGGTCGACACGGGTTATCATCGGGCAGGACTGCCGCCAACTGCTATGAACAAAAACGGTCTGATCGAGGCACTTGCGAAGCTTGAAGCTAACGGCGAGGCTGAATTGCTCGGACTGTACTCACATAGCAGTCTGAGCTACAAGGACAATACGGCTGAGCAGGCGATGGCGAATCTCGAGGGCGAGATACAGGGCTGCCTTGATGCACTAAATGCTCACGCTCACCTGTTTGCCAAGGATAAGAAACTAGTCATCAGCGTTGGAACCTCTCCCCAGGTCACAGCCATCGAGAACCTCGTGACTTCGCAGGGAGATATATCGCCCGCAGCTGAGTCTCTGCGCAAATCAATTCAGGCCGTGACAGCGGGCAAGCCTGGCGGACTTCAGACGAGGCTTGAGCTCCACGCTGGTGTATACTCCATCCTCGACATGCAACAAGTCTCAACCAACTCGAGGCGAGAACTAGGCACCTTCGAAGACGAGATTGCCATCTCCATCGTCGCTGAAGTTTGCAGTGTCTACAATGACAAAGAGAGATCGCAGCCTGAAGCATTGGTAGCTGTTGGATGTCTTGGACTTGGCCGCGAACCATGTGCAGCGTATCCTGGCTGGGGTGTTATCAGTCGATCGTCTTACGAATCTCAGTCTGGAGATGGAAGGCGTTTGATCATTGACAGGATTAGCCAGGAACATTCGATTGCGGCATGGGAACATGCTGAGGGCGAGGATGCATCCTCTTTGCCCCCGGTCCCGTTGGAGGTTGGACATGATGTCGTTATATTCCCGAACCATGCTTGCGTTGCTGGACCATTATACGGATGGTATCTTGTGGTTGACTCTGCGGAAAGAGATGCAACAAACATTGTTGACGTATGGGTTAGAGCTAGCGGGTGGTAGAGACAAACTGATATCAATAGGATCTACCTCTATAGTCTCTTGATCATTCATCCGTGTCTATGAACATCCTTTTCTCTGCTCTGTGCATCTAGTAATCTTCTACCCCTTCAGACTGTCTTCAAACAGCTTCTGCAACCTCGCGCCTTCACTATCAGCGACCTGACCATGCGTTCTGACGCTTCCGTGAGGGTGATAAGGATATGGACTAAACTTGTCAGCTACGAACAATCTTGAGATCGTGTGTTGGAAGGTTCAACCTACCCATATTCAGGCACAAAGGTGATAAGATCGCTGTCCTGGCTTCGGGCCTTGACAATGCGTAGCCAGAGTCTCTCGAAGAACTCTCGCTCCTCTTTGAACACGGGATCTTCTGGCTCAGGACATTGGGATGACTGGGTCGTTCCCATACGTGCATGAATATGAGTGACCTAGATATATGTTAGTAACTGTGCAAGGTTATTGATGAGATAAGCTCTTACTCTTGGGATCAACAGATCTAGTATCTCTCTGTCCTCTTCACCAAGATCCAGAAGTCTTTCGCATACGACAACCCAGTGTGAGACATCGGCTGTCACTCGAAGTCTTGTAACAAGTCAGGTTACGCCTTCTTCTCATGATGCATGCACTTACTCTGGAACCTTTGGTAGAATGTACTTGGCCGCGTACGGCGTAAACAAAGACCGGTTGCGATGCGTTTCGTGGCTGACGAGTCCCGTAAGGCCCAGCTCCTTGTCGATAGCAATGGTCTTCTGATAGAAGTAGACTGATTCGTCGAGGGTCCAGTAATCGCTATTCCGGTGAGATTTGAATGGAGCTCAATAGATGTCGAGACTTACCCTCCAGATTGTGCGTTGATTTTAACAGGCTTCAAGATCTTTGCGCGCTTGAGGTTCTGGCGGTAGATATCGAGGTGGACATCTGGCGTGAGATCTTTGGGCCGACCTCCAACATAGCCCGCCCATGCTGTATGCATCCTTACGAAGGTGAGCCATCGCCGCAGAACTGTGGTGAGTAACTTACAGAACGGTGGCTTCTAGACCAACATCATCCAAGATCTGTCGCAGTTGTCGAAGATTATCGGCATCACGATCTGTGATATCGACTTCAACACCAGCTGCACCACATCAATATAACCATTTCTTCACTTTTCTCAGGTGGGCTTACCGAAGCCCTGCTTCTTAAGATCAGGAAGCCATGGGATCCAATTCTCAAAGTCCTTTCCAGACTCGACGCCCCAGACTGTTCGGAATCGCTTGATAACAACCATTTTAATCCTTTTCTTTCGTTCTGACAAAAGAAGGAGTGAGAAAAGAAAGAAATAAAGTTGTGTCGGTTCAGATCTGAGTTTAAATCGGCCTTCTGTCCGTCAAGTCCAAGGTTCCCAAAAGAGTATCTTCACCCCGCCGGTGAAAATTACCTAAAATGGATATGTGGATATTACATTGGATCTGCAAAAGTCTCGACACATGGACAGACTATGCGTAAACTCCAACGTCTGTTCGTGTAAGACGGAAGCAAGATACATTGGTGAGGGTGGAGCAATTGTTGATAAGCAATCGGATCCTCGACGCAGAAAACAAAACCGGAAGCCTTTTGTGACTTTGCAGCTATAGACCTTTATCAACGTTGTCACGGCTCCGACCAGTCAGATACTTATCAAGTCAAGATTCATTGTTGGTTACAATTGTCTAAGTAGATGGGAAACCGAACGTATAAACACATAGTAACTTCTTGGACTAGGCGATTGATACCCTTTGTTCCATGGAATCTTAGTGTATAGATATAACATAGAATCCGTTCCGAGTCGTTACCCGTGCCCTCCTCCGCACAACGTCTCGCATGATCCAAAAGAATCAGGTCATGTGTTGGGCCAACCACTCAATAGACATCTGAGGGTTATCCTGGAAATGCGTGTAACCCTTCATCCGAACTGTTCCATCAACCCAGTGCAATCGCTTATCTTCAACAGGGATTCTGTCATACATCGTTTGTACATCGCTCTCTTTTGTCAGAATATCGTTGCGTACAGAGTAGATGAAAGTTGGAATACGGACACTCTCCATGATCGATATAGGGGAGAGCTCGTCAATGTCGAAGCTTGATTGAATCTTAACCAATCTGTTCACCTCGTCGAAGCGGTCGTCAAGACTAGCCATCTCGAGGGCCCTTTCGACAAAAGGTCGATACGAGAGTGGTTCGGGTACCAGTAAACAGCGGACATCCTTGAATATTTCTGGCCGACGGTGAATGGCCATAAAGGTCGCTATACCGCCAATACAACGACTGAAAAGGCCAATAGTCATGTTCTTGGTATTCTCTCGGCTCCGAACATAGTTCAACGAGCCAACCACGTCCCTGGACTCAAAGTGCCCAGTGCCGGAAATGCCACCGTTGGCCTGCCCGCTGTTCCCGAAATTGCGCATGTCATAGGTGAGTACATTGTAGCCAGCGTCATGCAATATCTTCAAGTCGGGAATGAAATTAAGTTCGAAATCGTTGCCAGTCATGGAGCCGCCGAGGAACGACTTCCAGGGCTCGAGGTGAGCGGGGAAACCGGACCGGTTGCATCGAAGGGGGTGATTGACGATGATAAGCTTGTTTGAGCCTTGTTTTGGGATATACCAGGCCTCAAGGGGAATGCCGTCTTCGCTTGGAAAGAAGACTTCCTCGTACTGAAGCCCGACTTCGCTGGGTCGATGGAGTAGAGGCGTGGGTATGTCGTTACGCAGAGGGGCAACGAGACTTCTGAGGTAGCCCTGCACTTCTTCAGGAGTCATTCTGACGGCTAATCACTTGAATATATTGTTCTTTGAAGAACATGACGAGGCTTTTGGTTTGAGATTCGTAAATAAGCTGAGAGATTCGTGGGACTTGTGAACCACCAGATGGTGTGAAGAAGAAGTATCGCAACCTAGATCGCATTCTGATATATATCAGGCACAACATCACGAACCGGATACTTCTAAGCTATACTGTTCTGGAGGAAGGATTCTTACAGACTTAGGCTAATGTGATCATAATTATGGGGTAATGTTGTTGTGTAACGCTGGTGCTTACTGTAGGATCAAAACCGGTGAGTGTCGGCGGCTTGGCGCAGTCACTTGCCCTATGAGATCGTTCCTCATATCGCACTTGAACGCTTCTAGCTTTCTGACATAAGCTCATTGCTCTTACTGCATATCCGGAGAATGCCAAGACTCCCGAGCGGCCAGTCAACGATGGACGAGCTGTTATGGTGCAGGAATTCCCGTGTCATGGATACCTAGGTAAGTAGTTCTCTTTCCGCTATCCGACGTTACACTGGTTTCATGTGAAGCCTTCGTATTTAAGACGGGTATGCATGAAACGACTCGACCGGCCTGCCTATACCATTACCCCAGATTTCAAGCAGGACATTCCTTCCGAGCAATTCAGGATCAATGAGTTAAATCGTGACACAATAACTAAATTGATTTTACATCATCTTTCAGCATGTTAAACACCTCCCTAGCGGGGAAATTGCCTGAAATCGGCACACTGATCACCTGGAGCTCCACACCTTCTCCATGTAGTATTTCCGGATCGGACAAAAGAGGGAAATAGTTCCGTACATACAGCAATGTCTTATTGTCTCATTTTCCTAGTCGCTTTCGGAATGGAGCTATGCCTGCTTGATTTGCTTACTCACTAGGAGAGCGTCTCAGAAGCAGACTATCACCATCTGCAGGTAAACCAATCGCATCTACCCTTAGGATTACTACTAGGCTGCCAAAGGCGTAACCTTGCTCGCTGAAGGTCTCAATCTCAGCTCACAATACCTCCAATATCTTGCTGATCTAGACCCGCTTTCCTCATGGCTCCTTTCAGCCGTGAGATCTCACTTCTCAGATCTTCATTCTCGTTCTCAAACTTCTCCAGTTTGACATTCAACTCCTCCGTCTGTTCTTGAGCTCCAACGCCAAGTTCTTCAATAATCTTTACAACTCGCCAAAGCCGCATGACGACAATCAGAGAAGCGACCTCCTCGAGAATACCGCGGAGTGCGACATCTGTGACGAAGCCTGCGATGACGATGAAGGCGTCGAAGCAGTGGAACCAAGAGTTGAAGTATCTAGGAATGTCAGTCTTTACAATATGATTGGGAGAGGAACTGGACTGACTTCCAGCCGAAGGCCCAGACGGAGGCGATGAGTTCGACGACGAAGAGGCATGAGAAGACCAGACTGACGGAACCAAGTATCTCCAACGCCAAGTCCCAATCTGAGCCCTTCTTGCCTTGCTCACATTTGAACAGATTGAGAATAAAGTCTACCGCTGTCAGCTTTTCGCTCACCAACATAGCTGATCAACTCACCAGCGATCATGCTAAGAACATCGAGCGACACCAGCGTCAGAACAGAATAATGCCCAGCCTTCGATGAAAGAAACTGCGCAGTCTTCTGCTTCGTACTTCTCACGCTCCATGGATCGCCTCTGAAGGGATGAGAATGCCAATGCTGGATGTTTAAGGACGGAAGTCTTCTCTTGCCCCGATGCAGAAGCGGCTGTTCCTCGAGCGAGCCACCCGCGTGTTCGACGCTAGTTGAGGACATATCGTGACTGATGGAAGCAGCTGTTTTGGAGAGGGGAATGTTGGCGACGCGTCTTCCTGATCGAGCTGAGTTCTCAGTATGCCGTGTTATCCGCACAACGACGTCATGGGTCTTATCTTATCTCATCTCACGACATACCCTGGACATCCCGCAATAAAATCACTATTTCATGCGTTGCAGAAAGTAAGTCTAATATTAGTAAAATCCTCTCTCTTAAGAAAATACATAAGTAGACTTTTCCTCCTTCATTTTAAATATATATTATCACTCGTTGATTGATTGATAGTTGAAGCTTATAACAGTCTCATGAGATACACCAAAGCTGATGAAGCTGATGGAGTGACAAATGCAGCTCGCACCCACTCACAACCATGAATATCTACGACACTATGTTCTTGGACGAGAAAAACGAAACCCTCTTTTGCTCATAACCAGATCTAGAAAACGTGAGAACTGTCGTTTCAACTAGCGTTAGGCATGTCTCGCTGTCGCTGAAAGGCCCTCTCGAATCAACAACCAACCAACAAGATGACTTGTTCTGGCCAATCGGATGTCTCCCTTCGTAAACTTCAAGAAGTGTCTTCTCGACAACCAACAACGCTTCAAATGAAAAGTCGTATGACTCTCATGGCTCGGACCCCTTCTAGGCACCAGATTCATCCTGTTCTTGACTCTACATGACGTAAATACGGTTCATTCCGTGATTGAGTAATGACGATGGAGTACCCGTCTGGCCATTCAAAGGCAAAGACAGGAGAGCTGAACACATGCCTCAGGGCTGCGTTATTTATAGCGCAAGTCGGAGTAAATACATCCCGGAAGCCGAGGCTTTCAACAAAGCAGGCTAGGCGTTTTAAAATGGGGGATAATGGCCTCATTCTCTCAGCATCCCTTCTACGGATTGAAGTTCAACCTGAAGCGATATGCTGCTTTACTCCATTATCGTCAACATTTCCATCTTCTCTTTTGCGACAATGGCCCTTCTTGTTGCTCGGGATGCGATCCACACTGATGACCTCGAACGCTACGATGAAGTCATGAAGACTATTGCCGGCAATCATATTCTCAACTTTTACCCAAAGGATCCAGTAATTAAGCTCGACATCCATGAGTACCCAACTGAACAGGTAAGACACCTTTCAGTAGGACATAATTTTGACTAACATGTAAACAAGATTGTCCGGTCCGAAGTGTTCAAGCCAAGCCAAGATGCTGACGCATACTTCAAACAGGAGGCTGAATTAGTGAGAGAGTTCCTTCAACAATCTTCTGGGAGCGAACAATGTAATCTAGAGGAATCTTGAGTGAGGACAATTGCCTTCATTTACAGGAGTCAGAGGGTCACACTGTTATCGCGTCAGTGGGGCTACCAGTGACATATGTTAAATAGGGCATATCGTGGCTCAGGCGCTTTGGATTATGTGCTATATACCCCGAGTTGAGCTCCTTGCATACCTCCAATGTTGCAGCATGCCATGGGCAAAAGCAAAGACTCCTGGCCCCTCCGTAATGTTTAGGGGCTCAGCCTAGGCTATCCTTCTTGGATCTGCCTGGACTGTCCGCAACCTATTGAGGATCCGTGTGAAGCTCATAACATGGGTGAGGTAACATGGCGCCGATTACATGTAGATGCACGGTTATTCCCAAAATTTGAACGATAAACAGATTTGTGGCACTGTAGAACGGGGCAAGCGCGGTATAGTTCCGATGCCTCAAGATCAGCACTGGAGGCGATACAACACTTCGTGAATGTAGACATGCTAAGATCAACGGAGATGCCACTCCCTACTACTACATCTCGTCTAAGCTTAGATTATATCGCAAACCGTTTAGCCGCCCAAAGAGGTATGTGCCTTTGTCAGGGAAGTGGTAAGATGGCTGACGTCTAAGTGTCCTACATGGTATGTCTATTCGACCTTATCCAGATTTAACCGGACGTGATAGCAAGACAGAGAGGCTATGATCAACATCTAAAACTCTTATTGTAGCTGGAACTGGAACTGAGAAGTTGAAAATTGAGCCTGTCAAACGCTCTAGTAACGATTGGGATGTCATACATGTGCACACGAAAGGATGATCCTAGCAACTGCTGACTTACATCCAGAACAATACTCAGATCTCAAATCCGCGTCTTTGTCATGATGGTCCTGGTAGTCAAGTGTATCGCCTATTCAACCTTATTCACCCTCTTGCATTGATTCATCAGTAACGCAAGACTACCTTCCAGAGAGTGGAGGATCGCCCTCGCTAATCTAAGCACTACATATGAAACACGTTATCCTTATACTACGGCACTTATATCCTCCCACCAACTTACCCGGCCATTAGCCTAAAAAGCCAAACATGAAGATGCGGAACCTTAATAGGGAATATTACAGATGTCGATCTTTTACCGATCATGGTAACGCCCCGAGGTTAAACAGAAATCTTGTGCATCTTGGACTTTAGCCAAAATGCGGCATGCATGGATCGTGCATATGATCCGAAGAGCTCAGCTTACTTCGGGTCAAATATGCTGAGCCGGATTGACCCGACGGGATGAAGCGTGTGAGTTTAAAATTTAACCTTTGTTGACGTTTGTTGACGCCGTGTTTCATTAGATAATGCTACTTCGATCTGAAGATCACCTTGATTAGCGAGCAATAGCTTATGGGTGATATTGGAGCATTACTCACCAGATAAGAAAGAAGAAGTGAATGCTTCAGAGCGGTCAAGTTTGAAGTTTAATTGGCACACCGTTAAGAAGTTTTAAGGGCCTCAGAGCTTCTCTTTTACCCGTCAAGGAGGAAGCAGGCCATGCCAAGCACAATCACTCCATCAAACCATGTTCTGGACATCCCGGCAATAGATTCGGCTCTCAGTAATGACATCCTGGATACACATCAGGGAAAGCATGCTGATAGAAGTGGTCCCATTGCAACATCAAATGATCCTGATTTTCTCACCCGTTCGTCCAAGGAATCTTGGCACGGATGTTTATCCTTCGGCATAGCAGCCTAATATGATACGTCTGCCACGTGCACTCCTCATTCCCCATTCCCCATGATCCCCGCTCCCCGCAATAAGCCGCTGGCATCCCGAGTCACGATCTCAAGCCACGGACAAGAGGAATTGGAGTATTTGACTTTAGCCGGAATACAAAAGATGGATGGCACCGATCGAAGAATGCGGAGGAAACATAGCACGAGTTCTTATGGCAGTGTTCTACCAATCGCATCACAGGCTCGTTCTTGGCCATAAGGGGTTCTTAGGCCGTCATTGGTCACCTGAGTCCTTACCGTCTTGGCTCCAGTATTTACCGTCTTGGCCTTCATGCGAGTGGGGAACAAGAGGCTGAAATTTCCAAGATGATGGCAAAAGAGTTGCTTTTGCTAGTCACGGAGAGCCAGGTTCCGAGGTAGGGCACCAAGCTAGAGAGTGAAAGAGCCTGATGATATCGGTATTAAGCACTAAGATGCTTGGCATTCACTCGTGATAGACAAGCTGAAGCAGTGCTCGGCCATATATAAAGACCACCAGCTCGCCCTCTAAGTTAACTCTCCAGCTCATCAGGGTCCTTCAATCTACACTTCAACTATCCAGCCAGCTTCAGGATAACATCATGGTCTCCTTCAAGTCTCTCCTCCTCGCCGCCTCGGCACTCACCGGAGCTCTCGCTCGTCCCTTCGACTTCCTCGACGAGCAAGACGACGGCAACTCCACCTCCGTCCTTGAAGCCCGTCAAGTCACCGGCAACTCTGAGGGTTACCACAACGGATACTTCTACTCCTGGTGGTCTGATGGCGGTGGTTATGCCAACTACCGCATGGGTGAGGGAAGTCACTACCAGGTTGATTGGCGCAACACTGGTAACTTTGTTGGTGGCAAGGGCTGGAACCCTGGTACTGGCCGGTAAGTTGATGATGCTCTAACAGTGGAGATAGTTTGCTGATGATGGACTAGAACTATCAACTATGGTGGTTCTTTCAGCCCCCAGGGCAACGGCTACCTCTGCGTTTACGGCTGGACTCGCAGCCCTCTCGTTGAGTACTACGTACGTACCCAATTTCCCTCGTCAACACTCGATTAACAGAATCTAGGTCATCGAGAACTACGGCAGCTACAACCCTGGCTCTGCTGGCCAGCACAAGGGCACCGTCTACAACGACGGCGACACCTACGATCTGTACCAGACAACCCGCTACCAGCAGCCCTCCATCGACGGTACCCAGACCTTCAACCAGTACTGGGCCATCCGCCGCAACAAGCGCAGCAGCGGCGCTGTCAACATGCAGACTATCTTCAATGCTTGGGCTTCGGCTGGTATGAGACTCGGAAACCACTACTACCAGATTTTGGCTACCGAGGGATACCAGAGCAGTGGATCTTCTTCTATCTATGTCCAGACTAAGTAAGCCTGCCTATGAAGGCTTATTGGTCTTGGAAAGACGAGATTCGAATATCTGTAGGGCATGGTTGAGGGATTATGCAACAGAGGTTGTGGATGCTAAAACTATGGCGAGGTCTGTGGTCTGGTGTAAACTGATGGGGGCTTTACTTTTCAGCGCGGGACATTTCTCCTTTGGGGTCATGTCTTGTCATTCTCTCGTGTAGCGCTGGTACAATCAACCACGGTATAATGAACACTGATCCTGTTAGATACCGCTCTATCAGTTTGAAGACCAACTCACCTAGTAAATCCCCCAGCAATGACAATCCCCAGCCAACGTGAAATGTGACAGCATAGGTCCACTTCGGACACGTCTTCGAAGGTCTGAGGTCCCTGAAGAAATATAAGCTCCGTGAAACAACAATGAAATTGATGATCATACCAGCTTCGGCTTATGGGGAGACAGATGCAAAATAATATCACAACGGTGATAACATAGCTGATACCAACAAACCGAATCGTCGCCCAAAGGAATCTCCGCCTCTTGACCATAAACTCGGGAAAGACTTGTAGATAAACAGCAAGAAGCGCAGCTTTGCACAAGTAAAGCGTCGTATAAAATGGAAAACTCGATGCGAACAGCAACTACATCGCGTTAGCTGCGTCAATCACCCCGGTTCCTATACTTACCTTCAATATCAACACCAAATTGGCAGACCCTCCATGATAGCCCTCCAACGTCGTATGAACACTCGGATCAAATGCATGAAGGACCGCAAACGCGGGCGAAAACGCAGCTGTAATGACGCCTGATATCCACGCTGCCACCATAAAAATATCGCTGAGTAGTAGTTTTCGTTTTTGGACTCGGAGACGGAGATTGAGACGCGCGATGACGAGGATCGTTGCTATGATGACAAGTATTTGAGACAGCTACGGCCATTAGCACCAGTCCGTCCCGTAAACACACAGACCTTACAAGAATATCCTTTGCCTCTGGATTCTTCATCGCGATGGCACGCCTTTAGTGGCACTCCAACAGCATTTCGACTGTCACAAGAAAGAATGCATGCAAAGGAGCAATGCGACTGCTTATAATAGCGCCAAACAGGTCTTCGGCAATAAAATGGCTTGTCTTTGAGTTTGGCCCTGGCATTTGTTCGTGTCTTACCTTTCTTGGCAACATGCCAACTGTAGCGCTAAGATGGAAGCGTCAGTTATTCTACAGTAGATTGGGATTAGGTTTGGACGTTTTAGGGGATTGATGGTGCCATGCGGGCCGAGGCCACCTTGGCAAGCATTAAAATATTCCCGTGGATGGAAGGGAAATGATGCGTCGGGAAGTAGATCTGATCTCTATATTAATAAGCCAAAGGTGATGTCACAAGGAACAAGCAGTATGTTAATGCGTAATCTCTTTGATATCTAGATACTAGTGTAGAACTTTCGACAGCTTCGCTTCCCTAGCTAGTGCGGCAAGAAACTTGGGACTACTATCTTAAGTGATAAGAATGTTCAGAGAGCTCTAGACTAAGCTGACGGTGCTCTCTACCCAGTTCACCCCAGTATCCTCTTGTCAAATCTCAGGCTTTTTCGCTCTCTTAGGCCTAGTTTAACTCATCAAGCCAAGGAGGGACGTAGTTGTGTCTCGCGGCGATGCAGGGATCGCAGTAATAGTCATCGGAGCGGCAAACCACCTGGCAAACGCAGGCGCATCGACACACTTTGTTGGCATGCTGCTTGGGACCGTTGATGCTGGCCGAAGGGTCGATAGCTACGGTCGGTTCTCCAGGCGTAGCGTCACTGGAAGGCGTGCTTGGGGCTGAGCTGTTCTGAGCCATGGTGATCTGAATGTGATGTGTTGTTGAGTTGTGTAAGCTGCTTTGCTTTGTGCGTCAATGTGTCTTGTGAGTTTGGAGACTTGTATTCAGTGTGAAGCGAGCATATATATCCTGTTGTCGAGTCTGCAAGATGCCAGTGGCACAGTGAGATAGGAAGTCGGTTGTCGTTATTCACTCCCAGTGGGAGCAGCGAAACATCTAGTATGTCCTGTGCCAGTGTTTGTTTTGTATTCTCACTGATGCTTGAACTGGCTCGCGCTACTCATTCTCTATCTACACGAAACTATTCACAATTTGTTGGCCATCATGCTTCACTATAAACAGCAACACAGTTCAGCCAATCACTACAAGGGGCTCAAACAAAGGACGCGAGTATCTCAAGTGATCATTGACAGAACAAGGGTTTTATGATTATGGAAAGAAAACTCTCCCTGACATGATATGAGCCAAAAACTCCTCTCCCATGCTTTGCTGTCTGAGACTATAATGACCTTCCCCCATTACTGAGCATTATGCGTTCCCCCAAGACATGCCTCGCATAGCTTCTTCTTAGTCTGTTGAACAACATTCGTGCAGGTATTGCAGATGGTGCATGCGCATGTTTGGTTGGCCATTTTCCTGACTTAATAATATGTAATGCTTGTATCAAGAACTTCGAAATGAAAGAATATGGATGGGAGGGAACTTGAGGATGTTGCTGTCGGTATTCCTTAGTTTGAGTAGTAGTCTTCGCTGAGATGGAGTTTGGCTTCAGGTTAAAGTACCGCGCGGCGAAGAGTTTATATAGCTGCTGGATCTTGGATGTTGCTGTGAATCTGGAGTGAGGTGATATTTGTATTGCGTAGTTGCTGAAGTGTGACTCTCTAGCTCAGTTCGGGTCAGCCGTTAGTTTATATCTACAATGAACATTGCTGGCTCTTGAATCATGGCCTCGGTGTTGAGTCTTGTCACGGCCAATTCGAACCTCTGTCACAGTGGAAAGGGACAGCAGGCTTATGTCACTGCCCACGGAAGAAGTCTCTGTCAGTGCATGCTTGGTCTACCATCATTCGCTTCAACGTTCCTGTCATTGGATCAGATGTCCGGGCTTGATGGACAGAGAAGTCAATCATGAGTCGCAGCTATAAACCACCGACAGATCCCACTATCACTTACAGCAGCAGAAGCCTGCATACTGTACTAGATCATTCTGTAATAGCAAGAACAGGCAGGCGGCTGATGAAGCTGCCTCTACTAGGGCTTGCTCGAGCGTCTCCATTCGGGTAACAAACTGTATGTTAAAGATTATATGCCTAGATCAACTGCAATCTATTCTCTTCATTATCACTATAGGGTGTAGAATTTACCTCTAGAGACATACATTGGCAGTCAAATGGTAGTTTCACATGTTATGATACAACTCACTGTCATTTTCTGTGTCACTCTCGTATCACCTTCAACTAGCAGAAACACATCACATTGATCAGAAAATCAGTCAATTGGCCTGTTTCCAGTCACGCCCTTTATCACAGAGAGCTTGGTGTCCTGCTCATACTCAGAGTTGAGATAATACACTGGCCCAGCGCTTGTTAATGGGTGACGCGTAAACCACGAGGTCATTCTCAGCTGTATCGAACTGCACTACTACTGATCTTCATTCACTGGAGACGCAAAATGCCCTCAGACTTTGATTCTCTTGATTACTCCTCGATGACGGACGTGTTCCTCAATTTCTCAACAAAAACTGCGCCTCGGATGCCTCTTGAAGGATTCAGCACGTGTAATGATATCACCAATCAAAGCGTAAGGCTTAGCGTCGCCAAAAAGGGGGCCCGCCAATCAACAAACTGCTCGTCTCCGGTACAGCGGGGTAGCCACTGTAACCTCAGCGGCCACTCCCCAAATCCAATTCCTCAATCACTTCTCTCTCCCAAACATCTCTCTTCAAACCGCACGCGACATGACGCCATGCGCCCTTCCCACGCAAACATCGGCTTCTGGCTGACGTGGTTCACCGCTCTGATATGGTCCTACCACAATTCCTACGACGACCCGTCCTCTTTCTTCTACAAGTCCCGCATCGCCTTTAATCGTCGCTACTCTGTCGTCCGCGAGAAACAAGTCGACGAGTACCTCGAGCGCGAGATCTTTCCCGTCGCGCACAAGCAGCGGACTGAAGTGCAAGTCGACAATGAGTTCTTGTGCATCGGCATTCCGAGCATCAATCGCACGACGTCGGGGTTCTTGGCGCATACCGTGGGGAGCCTTGTCGATACGTTGACGCCGAATGAGCGGAATCAGATCCATATTGTTGTGCTGCTGGCGGATAAAGATCCGACGAAGCACTTTGCTTACGGCAAGGATTGGTTATTCGGGCTGGCGGATGATGTGCTAGTGTATTCCAACGACTCCAAGACTGAGTCGAAGCTCAATTACAAGGTACTTCCTCACGATGTTCGCGGTATGGGACGCAGCGACGATCGCGTGGAGAACATACGACTCGACCACTCCGTCCTCTTCGAAGCGTGTCGACGACGCGATCCGACGTATTTCGCCCTCATCGAAGACGATATAATAGCCACGCCCGATTGGTTCACACGGTTCAAAAAGGGTGTCATCGAAGTTGAGCAAAAAGCGACCGATGCGCACAAAGACTGGATGTACTTGCGCCTCTTCTACTCCGAGATCTTCATGGGCTGGAACAACGAAGAGATCTTCGACTATCTCAAGGTCGTCATCCTAGGCTACACCGCCTTGATCGCCTGTCTTCTCCTCGCCCTACGCTGCAGACAGCGTCGCCACGCCGGGTCCTTCGCAACCAAAGACTTTGCGCAAACCGTCGCTCTGCTCCTCGGTCTCTGGATCCCCGCCTGTCTAGCGCTCGCCTTCGTAACAGGCCGCATAACCCTCCACCGACTATTCACACGCTCCCCCACGGTGCGCGAAATGCCACGCTATGGATGCTGTGCGCAAGGCCTGGTGTTTCCGAACCATCACCTACAGAATCTGCAGGATTTCCTGCGCGAGCCGCCGTTTCAGTTCCCGGGGGATATGATCATGGAGGATTACGCGCGGGATAACGGGTTGAGCAAGTGGGCGCTTGATCCGAGTGTTTTGCAGCACGTTGGGCTGGTTGAGTCGAGTGATGGGCCGCGAAGGGCGGAGGTATGGAACTTTAGCTTTGAGAGGTTGAAGGGGTCATTGGCGTGATGGAGATACCCGATATATACACATATACTGGTCTGCGCATCTGTGATGATGGGGATGGTTGCGTCAGTGGCGATGAATTGGCGCACGCGATGGAGCGGGTTTCTTCAGCGCGTCGCTATCTGTACATGACGATCAATTGATGCATCGCAATAAATAAAAGTTATCTTATTCATATCATTCCAATTCTTTCCGGAAATACACACGTTCAAAGCCATCCTCTTCCCTCCTCCCAGTCTCTACAAAGCCCATCTTAAGATACAGCCCCAGATTCTCAAACATCTTGACATTCGTGTACAGCTCCAAGGCATTGCGACCTCGCGACCTCGCGAAGTCTTCTGCATAGCGCATCAATACCTTTCCGTAGCCACGACCTTGTGCGCTTGGGTCAACTACCAGGTTCTCGATCTTTATGGCGTCAGAGTCTGGGTCGTGGTGGAGAACGAGCGCGCCGACCGGCAATTGAGTGGTGCGCAAGATGAAGACGTCGTGGGTTGTGAGCAGAGATGCATAGTCTGCTGTCATAGGAGCTGGCGGTTCGCCAATTCGGGGTATGTATTTCTCGTATGCTGCGTTGACCATGGATTGAATTGAGGGTATGTCACTTGCTTGGGCGCGGATGAGCATGAGGTCTGATGAGTTGAACGGAGGGCCGGTCATTTTCTTGGCCATGATGTTGCGCTCACGTTGGAGGAGTATTCAGATGATACGATTGATACAGGAGATGATGCAAAGATAAGACCCAATTGACATTTATTCTTAAGTCAATTGCTACCTAGGTACGGAGTAGTCTTCATTGAAGACCGGGCCGGTTCAGTGAGTCAACTGTCATTGAGGAGTAACCTACCCGGTATTCACCTGACGACCTTGAAGAAGCGCAGAGCGATTGATTGCCTAACACCACAACTGCTGAAACGTCAAGTTGAACACTATTATCTGGCGTCAGGCAAGATACCGGTGCTTATTAGTTCATCCGATATTATTATTACTTAAGGAGATCAATGATGAAAACCTGCAGAAGAGATACTTTGGCTGATGTGAGCCACGACGCCAGTCCGCAACATTATCGTATAGCGTATCGGCCTGCAAAATAAGCCAACCCATAAGCCAAGCTTTTAAAACTCGCACTCTTGCATTCCTTATCGTTACCAACTGCACATATAATTAATTAAACACGCCAAGACGAATGGCTGATCAACGCTAGCGGACTTCAGGATCGTCATCCTTGAAAGTCCGCAGCCAGCATTTGCAACAACAAAACATTCCCGCTCCCTTTGATAAATGTCGCTTGAGCCTCATTAACCTCTCACAACCCAAGCTTCAACACAATAGTCGCGATCAATCATGAAAGTCCTCTTCCTCGGCGCATCAGGCTCTATCGGCAGCGAAGCCCTCCGCCAATGTCTCTCCCATCCCAAGATCACATCCGTAGTCGCCTTTGTGCGCCACGCCCTCCCATCAAATCATCCCAAACTCCAAACCGTCATGATAAAAGACTTTTCAAAATGGTCTGACGATATTCTCCTGCCGCATGTTGATGCTGCTGCTATGATTTGGTAAGTTGTTCTTGTTACTGAACGGCGTAGGGGCTCATGATAATAGTGCCATGGGGTCGTATAGAGGAAACGTGAATGTCGATATGGAATACCCCCTCGCTTTCCAAACTGCCTTTGCGACTCTTCTTGAGAAACAGCCTAAACGAGAACCATTTCGATTCATTCATCTCAGTGGGAAGTGGGTTGTTCAGGAACAAGATGCTAAGCTATGGGTGAATGACTACCCTCGCAAACTCAAAGTACGTCCCCTCCCATCTTATTTCACCACTACTGACAGGTTCAGGGCTTGTATGAGATTCGCTCACTAGACATTGCGAAAGAGCATGCATATGTTTGGAAGGCTTGGATGTTAAGGCCTGGAGGCGTTATTACACAGAGAATGAGAGTGCCTGGGTATTTGGCTCAGGTGCTCTTGGGTGATGATTATGTTATCAAGAATGAAGAGTTGGGTGCGTTTTTTAAGTATTTGGCTGTTGAGGGGAGTGAGAAGGATGAGTTTGTTGTTTTGAATAGAAGGATCGTTGAGGGCGGGAGGGAGTATTTGAAGAAGATGAGCTCCATGATCGGGAATAATTAGCGGAGAGTTATGAGGCGGATAGACGGAATGAGTTGACCAGGATAGGTTCATGCAGATAATATCTATAAACTAAGGGTTATAGAGCGAAAATAAATGTGTTTAAGTGTTAAGGTATATCCTTACTTGTTGGTTAGTCCATGTTCCGCTCATCTTGTGGTCATCATGAGGCTTTTTCACAAAAGCTTCGATTAACGTCAGTATGATTTAAGTCTCCTAATCTTATTGTAAATTTTCTATTTTATGATAATCTTGGTTTTATTTACAACACAGCATTAAATAATCCTAATACAGCCATCAGACGTTACATCCTTACGAGAGAGCGATCTACTAGTCTATTGGTTAGAACTAGCTCCATCTACGCCGGAAGACCCACTCGGTCGCTGAGACGATTATCTTATCTTATCTTGACTTATCGTTGCGCCTCTGGAAATAATAACAATACTTTCCATCTACATCATCATCATTATTTTCGAATACACGGCGCACCGTCAGAACATCAATTATACAGATATGGGAAGCTGCAACATTCTAACATGGCTTGATACCATCCCATTCCACCGCCCTAGCACCACCAGTGAGCCCAAAGCCAAGCGACTCAAGACAAGCCACGACCTCTCGTCAGGGCGGCTCCCGACGCCGCCTCACGATACGATGTCATCGCCTAACAAACAGCCACGGTCTGTGTCGGACGACGGCAGCGACGGCGTTTCCCAATCCTTCGTCGAAGATGATGTGACGCCTAAGGCCCCTAAGAGGCGCGGTAGGCTTTATCACGACATAAGCTCTGCCTCGGATGTTTCGTCAAGATCAGGGCGCTCCTCAACCTCCAAAGCCTCCTCGCCTTCGAAGCAACAACGTGACGCTGCTGGGGAAGACACGGGTTATCGGGTCGTTAGTATAGAACGCTATGAGGATTGGCAACCTGAGTCGCTCAAGGACATGCGTAAGGTCCTTGAGGACATCGACCGCGGCAATAGGATTGTTCCTGCTAGCCGCAAGGATGAGGTAAAGCGATAGGTTTTTCCCTTCCTTGTACCAAGTCGGTAAGCTAATTAATGAAAGTTTCAAAGGACAAGATTCCCAGATATCTCTTTCTTCGATGCGGCATCTGAGAGCAACCTCCCATCTGGTGTAGACTGGCGATGGCCGGGCATGTCATGGGTCGATAGGATTTTTGATCGCGCTGCGGATTACTTGGAAGAGAATGAAGCAGAAGCGGGCTGGAATGCTGACATCCATGCTCCCATTCTATCTTGGGTCTTCCGCAAAGAGGAACTCGAGCCTCAATTCCTAGATTACATGTACTGGTATGCTGAGACTGTCCTTTCCATTGCGTCCTCATACTAACACGCAAAGCACCTCGACGCAAATCTCAAGCATGTATAAGCCCAACAAATCCAAATCCAAACTAGTCGACTATTGTATCTACATGCAGCCCGGACGAGACTCAGCTGAGCAGGCAGCTATCGACAAGATGCGATATCGCGACCGGCCCTCAAAAAGCATCAACCACGTCGATTCCGGTTTGTTAAATAAGCATCCGATCGCAATGTCAGTGGAAACAAAGAGGGAGGGCGAGGACTACACAAACGCCATCAATCAGATGGCGACATGGCACTCTGCACAGCTGCGTAGCCTATGCTACACCCGCCAAGGCCCAACCCGAGAGTTGTCGCACATCGAGTTCCTACCTGGTATTATTGTGCAAGGCCATGACTGGAATTTTGTCGCCACGGTACAGCGCGATGGTAAGGCTGTCACGTTTCACAGGCTTCCCATCGGGACTACGCGCACACGCCAGGGAATAGTTAAAATTCTTCTTGCGTTGCAGTATTTAGAGTATTGGATACGAACTAGATATTGGTTGGCGTTTAGAGCGGATATTCTTGGAATGGGGGCTTGAGCGGGTTCTTGAGTCGTTGGGACAGATGATTATGATATTCATTTGAAATAGATAGAGCAAAAGCATTTCTAGGTATATACGATTCTCGAGTACCAACACTGCCTCGTACATCTCAATCAGCCATTGCGCAATATGCCGTCCGATGATACCCTAGAACAGGACCCACTTCAACATCTTCAATCTGACGGGCCCAAAGTGACACTCTAAAGAGCAGCGATCGTCATGCTGCGTGAGTCACTGAGGTCTACAAATACGTTAATGGCACGCTACCACGAATATTTAATGCCTAGACCTGGATGTTATTACGCTTCCCTAGTCATCCGCTTCGTCATCTCATCCCGCTGAAGATTATTAAGCGCCGAGCCGAGCCGAGCCGCGCGTTACAAGTCATCCATCGGCATCCCACAATCCAGCATCTCACCAATCGTTCTTATGTAGATCTCTCTATAGAGTTCAGCAACCCAAGCTAGACTCGGCCGAATAATAGATCCGTATGACTCCTATTGTTACACCAAGATCCCATCCCTGCAACGCAAGCCAAGAATCCTCAACCAAATTGAGTAACTCGTCACCTTCACATGCAGGTCCAAAAGCCGTATTTCCAAGCCGCGTACTAAAACCATGGCTTTTCTCTAGCGCTGACTCGTGCTCTCGCATTTTTGGTGCAGGACCCCCCTAAAATGCCGATGAAAAAAGCCGATTTCGGAATTAAATTCGGATAACCGGCAAAGCGTACATCCGGAGGCGGGGACCACGTAGATTGATAAGATGGCGCAGATAAAAAGAGCCGAGATCCATTTCATTTTCGCGTTCAATTTCTTATTTATCTAAATTGTTTGAACTATAGGGATAGAGGCATCATGACTGCAGGTTTGAAGAACGTTATTGTTATTGGCGGCTCGTATGTTGGGCTTGTAAGTCTATTCTAGAGAGGGTGATGAATTTAACTAACATGGCTAGGCTGCTGTGAAAGAACTGGCTACTCTTCTACCAGTCACTCACCGCGTATGGATACCACGTCGCTCCTCAAGAGTCAATGGCTAACATATCGTAGGTCCTCTTAATAGAACCTCACAGCCATTTCCACCATCTCTTCGCCTTCGTAAGTCCATCCCAAATCTTGTCCCACTCAAACTAACCCTCTCAGCCCCGATTCGCCATCGTGCCAGACCACGAACACAAAGCCTTTATCCCCTACACCGGCTTCTTCTCCTCCCTCCCCAACGCCCCCAACCACACCATCGTTCGCGCCCGTGCAGTGTCTCTCCAGAAGAACCAACTCACCCTCGACAGACCATGGCAGGGCTCAACAGAAATCCCTTTTGAGTACGCAGTCGTCACATCGGGGACACGACTCCAAGCCCCTAGTAACATGCAGCACGACGACAAGAAACCTTCTGTTGAGTACTTCAGGTCTTACCAGCAGGGCATCAAGAACGCAAAGTCTATTGTGATTGTTGGCGGTGGCGCGGTTGGTGTGCAGATGGCGACGGACTTGGGAGAGGTATATCCGGAGAAGAAGGTCACTTTGGTTCATTCGAGGGATAGGCTTATGCAGCTCTATCATGAGAAGATGGATGCTATTCTAAGGGATAGATTACAAGAGCTTGGTGTCGAGTAAGTCAGCCTTTTTGTGATGCGGAGAGAAGTACTAATGGAGCAGTGTTATCACCGGCACACGAGCTGTGATCCCAGCCAAGGGCTTCCCAACAGATGGATCAACATTTGAACTTGAACTCCAGGACGGTCGAAAAATAGAAACAGACCTCGTCATTCCGGCAACAGGCCAAACGCCGAATAACCAGTTCCTCAAGGATCTGCAGCCTACGTCTGGATACGAAATCATCAACCCCGCCAACGGCTTCATCCGAGTCGCGCCGACGCTGCAATTTGCTGACCCCGAGTACTCGAATTTGTATGCATGCGGTGACATCGCCGATAGCGGAGCTCACAAGGCTGCACGCCCGGGAGCTGGACAAGCGCAGGTTGTAGCGCAGAACATCGCTGCCATGGTGAACGGTGGACGACCTGAGCAGAACATCACTGTTGATCCTCCCGCTATTCATTTATCTCTTGGATTGGTACGTACTACCCGCGCATGCGGAAATATGGTGGCTAACAGATGTATAGAAAAAGAATATGGTGTTCAGAAATCCTGGAAAGGGCCAGACTGAACCTACCATCATCTGGAGAGACGAGTAAGTTTCCTGCTTCGTTTTGCAGTACAGATACTAACGTGTTGATAGTGGATCGAGGGATATGAACATCGAGGGGGTCTGGGAGAGGAGGGGACAGAGAGTTACGCGACAGGATGACTACCATCTTTGAGGTAGCTGCATTGTCACGACCATTAGAAAGTTAATTTTGTAGAAGATAGACTTTGGCAAGAGATCTTCAAATGCCATTCACGCTCGGTATTTGCTATGCAGGTGATTCAAAGTTTTACATGCATGCACTTTTGTGTGAACTTACTGAGTATCCTTGCCTGTCATGCCAGGTGAGGTGTCCGGCGTAGGTATCAATCATGTGGTGTGTCAGCTCAACAGATAGTAATATTGGTAGTCTCCATCATGAATGCAGGCGACTCATCCCCGCACAGCCGGCTGTGCATCCAGAGTTAATTATGAATCATAGTGAAGCTTGATAAATGACACTGACCTCGCGTATCTTATTCCATTGAGATAGGGAGTCTTGAATACCAACCAGTTCGTCTCGTGCACATTTACACAAGATAAGTTAACTGTTATCTGGCGCTCACTATACCTACCTGAAGGAGGAAAGAAAACACAGGACCTTGATCCTAAATGATAAAAAGACTTATAAGGGTTAAGGATATCATTTGCTGAGCTTATTTTTGGTACCCTCTATTTAGGTTTGAGTGTTCTTGCCCTCCTTGACCTTCCTACATCCAGAGAAATCTGACTCAGCCGGCTATCATGAGCGGAATTACTCTGCCCTGCGTAGCAAGATTGCCGTCATTGTCCCGAACTACCCCGGATTGTCGTACTCACCCCGCATTCCACCGGAATTCTTCCGACTCCCAAGACTCCAGAGTTCGGCACTACCAGGCTAGCGACGGGTAATGCTTTACACAGTGACAGCACAAATCATCCTCATGACATAAGAAGGGCGTGGCCTTGGGGTCGGGTCATGGTGAGGAGGTCCTCGACTTCTCATCAATTAAACTGCTTTCATCTCCAGTAGTAACTTGACCAATTGCATCATTCGATATGTCTGAATCTCAGTATACTCTCTACTCTTACTTCCGATCCTCCTGCTCAGCGCGTATTCGCATCGCTCTCAACGCAAAGGGAATTCCCTATGAACTGGCATTCGTCAATCTTCTCAAGAATGAGCATCTCTCCGACTCCCATAAAACTCTCAATCCATCAGCATCCGTCCCCGTTCTCATCTCAAATGCGTCAGGCGACAAACCTTTCCGCATCGGTCAATCCGTCGCAGCCCTAGAATATCTCGAAGAAAAGCATCCTTCCCATCCTCTCCTCCCCTCCAACCCCGAAGCACGCGCCACAGTGCGTACCCTCGTCAACATCGTCTGCGCAGACATCCAGCCTGTTACAAACCTGCGCATCATGCGTCGTGTCAGAGAACTCGGCGGAAGTGCAGAAGAGTGGAATAAACAGCTCATGACGGATGGACTCAAGGCTTATGAGGAGGTTGTGAAGGACTCGGCGGGGAAGTGTAGCGTTGGTGATGAACTGACGTTGGCGGATGCCTGTCTTTTGCCTGCGATGTGGAATGCTGAGAGGTTTGGGGTTGATTTGACGCTGTTTCCGACGATTGGAAAGATTGTGGATGGTTTGAAGGATCATCTTGCTGTTGTGAAGGCGCATTGGCAGAATCAGCCTGATACGCCTGACAATCTCAAGGCATGATAGGGACAGGACTGATATGCAATTCTGAATAGCCATAGTAGTCTAAAAAGAAAGATAGCGCCGCAGCGAACCTAGCGATGAAGTAAAAGACAGGACCTTCCTTTGCGCAAGTTGTTTTTCGTGGTGAGGGGATTTCGTGAGAATGGCTTGTTCACGATGATGAAGACCGTGAATGCGACATCGCGAGGCTATGCAAGGAGGCCTGTGCTTCAGGGGAGTTAAGCGCACGCAGGTTTCAGTGAGGTCTTTTAAAGTGCTCAGGAAGCTCGGTTAACTTTGCACGGAAGGATAAAGCACTGGGGTGGCGTCCACTGATCGTGATTGCTGCTGCTATAGGTTCTTGCCGAATCCAGGAGAAACCTCTTGAAAGGCCTACACGGAATCTTGTTGATCACAGAATTTAGTATAAGGGGAGTCATCGGCACGAAGATGGACCAGATCTATGTCGCACGATCGAAGCATCATGTTAGGCTTGTCAACCCGAAATATCACACTCATAAATACAGTTTAGGTAGCATGCCGCTTCTAACACTGTGGCTCAGTGAAGGATGATTCAGATGGAGATGGCTTATGGTACGGGTTCTCAATGATGAGGAAACTGGTGCTCAGTGATGATAGTTTGAACCGTTACTATGTCCTTGCACTGACCAAGCCAGATAGACACTTGGAGGTCGTCGACGAGAAACGTCAAAGATACTGGAGAATCTCTTCATTGCAGATGATTATCTTCGTCCTCGTCACTTTTGCCCTCCAGACATCGAAACTTGGTGCCTAAGGGTGAGACAAACCTGTGTCGCCTTTCCATGATCGCAAAGCAAGGCTTGCATTGCCACTACTAGACCCGTGACCAAAGAGCTGTTTCTTTGTGAGCCTAAATCGTGGGGATTTCGGGAAGCTTTTGACTGTACGGCTCTTCTGTTAGCTTGTCCCCTCACTGTCAATATAATCGTGAATGTCGCCCACGCTTGATTGGGCAACCAGATCTGAGACTTTCTTAACTGCATGGGGATTGTTGATATGCACCCTAAATAGACATAAAGCTCAACAAGGAGGTATCAAGGTTCTCACTTGCGATTTGAACCACTAAGGCGACTGCAAATCACACGTCTTAGCAGAGTAACGTTTAGTCTTACGGACAGTAACTAGCAACAGGGACCTTTTTGAAGAACCCACGCTAGTAGTGCTGTGTCAAAGGGGAACAGAGTCAGGGTGCGTCAGTTTCGATTGGCTGATAAATAACCTTTGCAACTGTTAACTTTTGGACAAGTCACGGTCTAAACCTTGACCTAGTAACTAAGCTTTCCATATCCCCTCATGCTTATTGTGCTTATTTACCAGACCACTGGTAAGTCGACGTTGAGTCTGAATGAGTAGTAGTGCAAAGCTAGACTGTCATTCGAGTGCTTATTGACTCTCTTACTGGTTAAACCCGGATAGCCTCATGATAACCTTCCCAGAGACTTGAACATTAATGTTCTTGTCCTATCACAGATTGCATACTTTCCCTTTAACTTTCATATCGACAGAATGGCATTCACCTTGACCAAGGGCAGCATGACCCTCATCTCAAACTTTCTCTGCCCTTCGTCTATAAGTAAAGGCCTCCCCTCCCTCTGTTTCCCTTTCCCTTCTTCATCCTTTCGTATCACTTTCGTTCTGCCTTGCACGTCTTCAGCTTTCAGCCACTTTGCTTGCAGCACTCTTGCCTTTGGTCACCAAATTTCTTGCACGTTCAGCCTGTCTTACCAGCTATCTCTCCTTCACTCTGGCGTCTCCTGATTACTTATTTTGTACCATTTTGACGACCTTGCTTTACCTTTCTGGTTACAGCTGTTCAATAGTCTTGTTCGACGCTTTTGAGCTGCAGAACGATAAATACAATTACATTACCTGGTGCACTTTCCCCACTCACACACACACTCTTTTTTTACATTTGAATTGAAGTCTTATTACTCTCACACACTCTCACAACTTTTTATCAGCGACAATGCATTCTCTTGCAGATTTGGGAGTCATGGACCACATGAGCAGGTCAGATGATGACATGGATGACAACTTGTCAACATGCTCCTACTACTCTCTCTCAGACCTAGAGGACATCTCCTATAAGAAAATCCCTGCACATGAGGTCCGAAAGCAAAGCGAGCAGGTCCCTAAGTTCAGTCATCTCTCTACATACCCTCATACCTTCTACAACAACGAGGCACTACCGCTTAAGGTAGCCGGCCCGTGGATTGAGTATCCTCTCTGCCTTAAAGGCCAATACAGACAGTGCATGGAGCCAGGACCAGCACGAGTCATTATTAATCCGTCTGTCCCTGGTGGACATGACGTTATTTATCATCCCACAAAGTGGAACGGGAGGTTTCTCCAAGCGAAATACCGACCGAAAGGGTACAGAGCAAAGATCTCTGGATGTACGGCTATGCCGACTATACCCTCACCCCCATCTTCACCTCTCCCATCACCATCTCTTCCTTTCTCGCCATCTCCTCTTCTCTCTTTCTCTCCACCTGTTAATCCAGGCTTTTACGGGGCATCTCAAGGGTTGATCCCGATTACACCTGAGCAAGCGTTTGCCTTGATGGCGCAGCAGCAGCAACAACAATTTGCATTGCAGCAACAGAGCCTGATGGCCAGTTACATGTACCCACAGGTTATGGGCTACAATGGAGTTATCCGCGGTCAGTCTTTGTTGTTTTCTTGAAGCACAGATCAGTTCTATACGCGTTGCTATAATGTCATGAGCGGAGTTGGTTACTGCTAGCGATTGAGCGACTCAGTTTGTTATCATCATCTTTGATCAATCATTACTCTCAACCGCATCAGCAAGTTTCTGTCATTTACTGTTCTCGAAATCTCATCACCTTCACTCAGTCATCTTCAGCGGCAATGTTTTTATTGGTTCAGCAGTGCTTTCGCATCTTGTTTGTTGGCGTTGGATTTATGGACTCTGCCCTTCATGATACTTTATTCGGATCAGAAGTGGTATGAAGCAAGTCATGCAGTACAGAATTGGATCGATGAATACAAATTGCGATTTATTTCTCTCTCTCAATCATAGACTCAAACTGTGAAATTTATACCTATTATTAACATGTGATACCATGCAGTATACTAAGCCCACAATACATTGCGTGTTAATAAAGACCAACTAATAATGTAGGTAATAAATAAAATGTATATCAAGATGGCAAATGAAATGATGCAAGTAAAATCTATTGAGCTTTTCATACTACCTATACGTTTCCCTAAACTGGCTTTACTTGAACAGAGGAAGAGGCTCAAGGATCTGTCCCGACACCTCGCCAAAGCCAACCTTCTTATCACCACTTCCATAAGCACCACGAATGATCAGTGTATCGCCGTTCTGGATAAACTTGCGCTCCTCTCCGTCCTTCAATTGAATAGGCACCTTGCCGCCCTTGGTCTGTTCCAGCATGCTACCCTCAGTGCCAGACTCAGTACCGGAGATGGTACCTGACCCGAGAAGATCACCGGGTCGCAGGTTACAGCCCGTGATGGTGTGATGGGCGATCATCTGGGGCCACGACCAGAGTAGGTTGCGTGAGGTTGTCTTGCTAAGGTGGTTCTTGTTGCCAGCGGCGGCTGCACCCGGTTAGTCACAGTATCTTAAGAGAGACGATGAACTCACTGATGATTTCGACCTCGAGGTCAATGTCCAACACATTCTTGTCCGTCTTCTCCTTCAAGTATGGTAGAATCTCATTATCATTCTTGATGCCAGCTGCCTTAGCCCCCTCAAGGGCATCAGCCAGGACGACCCAGGCGCTAATACTTGTACCCAAGTTCTTAGCCGTGAAAGGACCAAGAGGGATATATTCCCAAGCCTGGATATCTCGTGCGCTCCAGTCATTCATGAGAACATAGCCAAAGATGTGCTCATCAGCTTCATCAATGGGGACAGGGCTTCCCATCTCGTTCTCACGGCAGATAAACATGCCCATCTCGAGCTCAATGTCAAGCCTCTCACATGGTGCGAGATCAGGAACCTTGTTACCAGGACGGAGGATCTGTCCCCAGGGTCGTCGGATCGGTGTGCCTGATACGACAACGCTGCTGGCCCTTCCGTGGTAAGCGACGGGGAGATGGGTGTAATTGGGCTGAAGAGCGTTGTCGGGACCACGGAAAAGGCAGCCGACGTTGAAGGCGTGGTTCTTGCCAGCGTAAAAGTCTGTGTAATCTCCAATAGTCAAGGGGAGATGATTCTTGACATCAGAGCGCTTCAGGAGAGCTGCGTCTTGAAGTTTCTGGTTATCCTTCAACACTGGGTTCTTGGTGTCTTTCGCAAAGACATCCTGGAGATAACTCCTCGTCGCGCGATGAAACGGACGACCAAGCGCAGCAAAAGTATTCAGCGACTGTTGCGAAAACACATCAACGTGCTTCTGAATCTCAGAACTACCCGAGAATCCATCGCCCTTCGCAAAAGCATCAAGGTCTAGAACATGATCGCCGATAGCAACAGCAGGTCGAGGCGTAGCATTTGATGAAGTAGAGATGATGCCAAAGGGGATGTTGGCGATGGAGAAGTGAGACTCGGCGGGGATAGAAAGCCACGACATTTTGAATGAATACAGTGAAGATGAGGAGATTTGTGTAGGGTTGTAGATGTCGACGTCAGTTTTATTTTGTATTACATGCTGGTGATGGAGCCGCCGCAAGCCGACTTAGCGGGGTTAGATGCCGGGGCTAACGCGGGGTGCGGAACGGAAATGGTTCCGATTTTTCCGTGCTGATGCTTGCTGTCGGTTACTTCGGCTGAAGAGCGGCCTCGGCGGAAATCAGCGATAAGGGCGATAAGATAAGCGGGTAAGACGCATGTTGAGATAAGATATGATCTCGAGATAAGACCAATTGAGACGAATCTAAAGATGGGGCTGGTCTTAAACGAAATCGACCTTAAGATGAGCCCAATCATGATGAGGCCGATCGTAAGACAAGTCCAGTCTCAGATCAGATAATAAGTTGTCCTAAATAAATAACTGTGATCTCGCCATGCTTTATCCCACATTTCAGTTTTTATTGTATGCGCCCAATGGTGTTCTCAGCTCAGGCGACTTTCGCATGCTAAACCGTCATTCCCTCTGCCACTGTTTATGCATCACTATAGCAAAACATTCATCAAAGCCTCATTTCCTCATGGCATTTGCGCTTGAGGCACTCTCATGCTATAATCCAATATTCTCGATCCTTCCTTCTTTTTTTACCTGGCTTTTCCTCTCAGGCGTGCAGGAAATTGTTCAAGTCACAAGGACAGAATCGACAGAACATGCATGGTGCCTGATGAAGGGAAGGGGGTATACCGTCGGTTTGGACTTTTGCAGTGCCATGACGAGTGGCTAGATGAAGAGGATTTAGAGGATGTTAGGGAAATTATTCTAGTATAATCCCTCATCTAGTTTTAGAGCCAGCGTCCGAAAGAGGTATCTTGGCAAATTGGATCTGTCTATGTTAGGGAGCATAGCTTTAAAATTTCATTTTCACACTGATAGATTGGAATACTTGGCCTCCCTAATACGCATTGCCCGGTTCAATAACATCAATGCCCCATATGAACCCTCGATTCCCTTGCTTGGCTTAGGATACATAGATGCTACTTAGTTCGGAGACAAGAATCTAGCAACCCACAATCCCCTTCCGTTTCTACAGCTGAACTCTCGCTGTCTAAGTTGCGTTGGTGGTGAGATCGGGATGGGGTACCTGGGCAGGCCCTCTTTGCACGCTCAATGGTCCCTCACTACGGCAGCCTCAAGTCTCAGCGACTTTTTGCAAGTCCTTTATATGAAGCACCGCTCCAACAATCTTACTACAGATAGATAAAAAGCCTCTCGAACTCTCTCCGGCTGTCCAGCCTCGCCTGTTCCAAACTCACTCCTCAAGCACGCCTCGGCTGCATCGGCAAAAGCATCACCCATCCTCACCCTGACTTGAGGAATCATATCTAGTATTGTCTCCCGCACACTCTTGTCTTCATCTTGACTCCCCCGAGCCTCTAAAAGCTTCATGATCGGCGACCACAGACCAATCTCCACGAGTACGACACCAAGACTGTACAGGTCGGCCTTGTATGAGAAAGGCGGCCTGTCAGTTGACTCACCATTCGCATGCATTGGATGGCCTTGGTGGTCTGGGTGCCGGTACAGATTCTGCACACGATTGTCTCCAACATTTTGAGTCAGCCTGGTCTCTCGGAACAGCCTACTGTAGTCGAAACCACCAATGTATGCCGCGCCAAGATCAACGCTAGATATGTTGTTACTCAGAAACAGGACATTATCGCTCCGTGTGCCTTTGTGCAGCCACGATCCTAGATGGAGAAACAGCAGCGTTTTGGAAAGCAGCTTAACAAGCTTCAACCGCTCAGTGAGAGATTTAGGCGTACATTCTTCCCTGCTCAGCAGTTCCAGAAGAGTATAAACCTGCTGCCCCTCCCCAAGCTTGAAGACCAAACCGTATTGCGCGTCCTCTTCTTCTGCGACGGGCATATCGACCATGGCTATGCATTCCAGAGTCCTGAACTCTTGAGGCTTCTTTTCTGAGTGTAGTAGTAAAGCGAGGTCGTGTATCTGGTTCTGGGAAGCCTCTTTGATTTCGGCAGATAAGCTGCTTGGTACATATATCCACTCGATCATCACAGGTGTGATATTGATGTCGCGAGCCTTGAAGTTGGCCAAGCTGCGGTTGGTGGAGTACTGATTTGTCTTGTATTGTTTCTTTTCGTTTTTAATTCCTCGGTGGCTTCGTAGTAGCTCTCGTTGATACATGCTGTCGGTTCGGTTTCTCATCTCTTCTGCGGCTTCCTTGAAGGTAGCGATGCCCTGCACTACTTTGAAAGCTCTATCCTCTTCAGAACCTTCGACTGGCGGCTGGTTCTGGTCTAAATCAACTGGCTCGATCTGGTCACTGGTTGGGGGTATAAAGAAATCTTCGAGCTCCACAACTAACGCCGCAATTTGGTCCGTCATCTTCATACCCTCGCCCCCCTTCCGGGCCCATCTCCACCGCTGAATTATGTTGGCATGATTTATAGAAGCTACCTCCTTGTGGAGTCGCTCCAGGTCCTTAGCGTCTGGTCCATCCGTTTGAGCAATTAGAGCGACTTGAAGACCGCGGTCCGCTGAGTGAGGCTGCCCCTGTAAAACGCGATCATTTCGAAACAACGAGGGATACTTTTTGTCAAAGTCTTCCAGTGCCGTGAGCCGATACTGTATTATCAAGACATATCTCAGAGCCAGAGATCCGAAGTCCTTGAAGCGTCGACTCTTCTTGAGGTCCTCCTCATTCAACCGCCCCCAGCCAAGTGCCCAGGTCTTGAGACGGGCGCGAATCATGTCGAGTCTGGCTTTTATTATAATGACTTCTTGTCCGACTTCATTTGTGGCCTTCCACAGATCAATGACCCTGACAGTAGTGTCGACGACCTGAAGGGCAAATCCCAAAATTGCGATAGCCTCGAGGCCAGACATGTTGGATATGTAACGGGTGAGTTGGCTTGGGTACTTTTCAAGGGAGAAAGATTGCTTCAATCACTAGGGTTTAGTTTGTTGTCATATTACACATTCGTAGCATTTACTCATCTTGTATTTCGAAGGGCCCTCATGGCGTCGTTTAGCTGAGGAGCAGACCTCCGTTTGCTAGCGGAACTTCCGTTAGTTCACGGCTCTCTACCGCCGCCACCATGGCGCATACTTGCGCTAAATCAGAACAACGAGCTCTGAAAGGCCGCCACTGTGGGCTATTGGTACATGAACACGTCTTGCTGGAGGCAGAAATGATTTCAGCCTCATCCTTGTGGCGGTAATGCTAGCTAAATGCGAATTAAGTCTTGAGAACGCCCGGACTTACAAGAATGTGATGGATCGAAGCTTTCCACGTCTTGTGCGATGAAAGGTCTAGACCACGCCTCCAGTGTCTGCGATCTGAGAAGATTAAATACTGGCCTTCCATTTCAAACGCGACATCGAATGAGGAGGCCGCTCTCCAAGAACGCTGGACTCTCAACTCAGGGTATTACTTTTCATAGTCTATCCGGCACAGGAAACACTCCTCAAGTATCCTACTTAACCCATTGATTCTGATCGCCGTCGAGAGATCCGTGATGGCAGACCCCGCGGGGGAATTACAACGGCCCATGCCAGGGCTATTGCCTCTGTTCACTGCTGCCATTGACGCAGTAGGCACATGTCCATCCGCAAGGGAGGAAGTGCTAGCCAACATCTGCATCGACGAAAAGGCTTTTGAAAGAGAAGCCTCCTTTGCGTTTGGCCGCTCGTTCCAAGTCATGCGAAGCCGACCAAGCACACTGATTAAATACGTGGATTCTCGGTTCAAAATGGCCACCATCCACAGACTAGCCATGCTACATCTCAACGACGTTGTCCTCCGTGTCCCGAGAAGGAGGGTGGATTGGGACTCGAAGGACGGCCGGGACCTCTCAGAGTCTATCTGCACTGAAATCGCAATTCTCAGTAACGAGCATCTCCGGAGGCATAAGAACATCACGGAGATGATTGGTATCTGCTGGGGTGTAGACAGCGACCGCGTTGTGATGCCTGTTCTTGTGTTGGAGACGGCCCAAGGAGGCGATTTATGCAAATACCTTGAAAGTTCGACGGAGCTTGATGCGAGAGACAGGCTGCGTCTAGCAATTCATTGCTTTCAAGGCTTACTTGCTCTTCACACCGTCGGCGTCATTCACGCAGACTTGAAGCCAGAAAATATTCTGGTTTTCATCGACGAAAAGGGCAGGCCATGCGCAAAGCTTACAGACTTTGGCTGCTCCATTTTGGTTTCAAACATCCATGAACCAATCAAGCTCAAATCAGGAACCGCCTTATGGCAAAGTCCCAGAGTTTTGGAGGCCCTCGATGCTCAAGGCTTGCGTCAAGCTGATATCTATTCTTTGACGCTCGCGGTATCTCTTCTATTGGTTGGGCCTTTCATGAACAAGGTGCTTGACCAGGCACATGGATCAGGTGATGGTAAAGAGCCACTGCGCAAGCTTAAAACTGACGATGGTGCCCTCGCAAGCTTTATCAGAATACAAAAGGATGCTAATGACTTGTCTGGTCCACGTGTCTTCACAGAAAAAGTATCAGGTCTCATCTCCGAGTTCTTCGATTCAATGCTCTCTACCGAGGGGGAGCTTGGGGCTGGAGCCGCAGAACCTCTTGAGCTACTCAAAACTATGCTTCACCATGATATTATATCTGCTGCTACAGACAATGTAGAAGTCTTTGAGACTTTTGATTCCCTTGAAGAGGACGTCTATTTGAGCCACTGTAGGCGTTCCTCCGTCTCTTGCTCGGCACCAAAGACAATATCTAACTAGACCTAGGTGATAATATACGCCTGGATCAAACCGAGGCTGTATGCCAGTCCACGGCGGCCACAGAGAGTCAACAAGGGCTAGATCCTGAAACTACCATACCACTTCTTCACCATCCCTATCCAGATCCATCTCAACGATACACAAGGGAGATGAAGCGGAAAGTGGATGAAGGGGGACATGTAACCTTGGCCCCTCTACCAGAAAGGACAATTTCGGTAAGCACTTCCACCAAGATTTTGAACAACCAGCCAGGACTAACAAGGCATATGCATTTAGATCAATACATACTTTAGCAGACTCAGGCGCCTTCCTGGTCGAGTTGCCACAGCAATTATCACTCATGTACGAGAAGTCGCCGATTCAGACTCATACTGCGAAACATCACGATCCCTCGCGGCATATGCAATGGCAACGTGGCTCATTGGAATCCACCGATCCGCTGCTACTTCCGTACCATCACTTAGCCAAGCCGGACAGTACCTCGTGACGGCGGCAAAGCTGGGACATGAAGAGGCTCGCACTACAGTGGGAAGGGTACTGAGCTGGATAGGGATGACGAATCCTATAGATCCAAGCGTTAACGAGGGATGGCTATACGACCTGGCTGTTCTTGGAGATCGGCGTTCTTTCAAGCGAATGAGCTCAGAGAGATGCGCTGAGGCATTACGAGATCAGACGGCAGCGCTAGATGAGCGCGTCAGAGAGGAAGCAGATATCTCTGCGACTTCGGATCAGGCTTTTTCAGAAAGCAACCAGCTTCAAAACAGCGACAAATTGAGAGACCGGCTCTCGCTCATCTGCAGGTACTTGGTCAACCAGAGCTGGAATGTCAGCTTGCAAAAGGTTCTCATGTTACCGGGTCTCAGCCCCGACTTGTGCATTTCTCTTCTGATGCAAGCTTGTCAGAAGGGTGACTATCAGATCGCCAAAGTTCTCATCGAGCACGATACACCCCTAAGAGATGAAACCTCCGGACTAACACCACTGCATTTCTTGGCCCATTTCGGAGATGAGGATATAGTTCCTTTAGCACGGCTCCTCATAGATAGAGGTCTCGATATAGAAACCCGCTGCAACCTTGCTACTCCATGCACCGTTGGACAACTCGATTTGAGAGACACCCTTGCTGATGCAACGCCTCTCCTATTTTCTGTAGCGCAGTCGAGCCTCGCAGCAGTTTCGGCGCTTATCTCCCTGGGTGCGGATCCCTTTAACGGAGCGGAGAAGTATGAGCCGTACACAGGAACTATGGCTGCCCATAAACGTGGGAGGACATACTCATCGGTCCATTATGCAGCAAGACTACATATGTCGGACGTCCTAGAGGCTCTATTACCCGAGGGCAAGGAATATGAACATTTATTGGATTGGATGTGTTATGAAACGCACTCCCTCAAGGTCACTCCGCTCTGGTGTGCTGTCGACTACTGGTACCAGGGCCTGTATGATCGGGTAGCACTCCATGGGAAATATCACATCAAGAGATGCGAGGAGACCATCACCCTTCTGCTGAAGCGTGGAGGTCAAGGCCACGTAGTCAATTGGGATGTCACCACACAGGTCAAACACTCCATCTTCACGGCAGCGACCTTGTACGGCCAACCGTTTGTGCTGAACCATCTACGATCTCTGAACATCCAGCCCACCACAAATAATCTCATTAGAACACTTCAGACTGCCCTTGATGTCGAGGACTTGACAGCGGTTGAGTACCTTCTTCCACTTGCCGAAAGAGAAACACGGGACTCTGAGTCAGCGTTTCAGCTTCAGGCGTCGATTCAAGGACACAAGCTTCCAGACTTCATCGGCCATTTGTACGATATCAAGGAACGCCTCGAATCCAACGCCAAGTCAAAGCTCAAGCTTGAGTTAATCAGAGATCCACCGCTACAAGAAACGATTGGCGCGGATGTCGGCCAGGATATCTTGCAGCAGAAGGCTTCGCAGGGAGGCTTCAAAATGTCGTTTACTATCCGGCCCGGGCCTGGTGGGCGCAGCATCATGGAGCCTGTAGGCGAGCCGACCATAATGCCGCCCAAAAGTATGCCTTTACCCGTCGAAGAAGAAGATAGCGGCATTTCTGCCTTTGAGATGGCCGTCATGGGCGGGTATGAGGCACGTGCGCGCGAACTGTACGAGAGCGAGCATTGCGACATCTCATGCCGTCGTGTAGATGAGGATGGCGATGAGACCACCCTCCTCGCACGTCTTATCCGAAAGAGCCGCAAGTACAGCAACTTCGATAGGCAGATTCTATTTCTGCTCGAGCTTACTCCCCCCAGCACGGAAGAGTTCTTTCGTGCGTGTATACCATCCGGGTCAACTGCCAACGAAGGGCTATCTATCCTTCACATATGTGTCATGCTCGACGAGTGCCAAACAAACTTCAAACCCCGCGCCCCTCGTCAAATTATCTCTGCCATCATTGAGAAGTACCAGGACTCGGAATATCTAAATGCAGTAAATGCAGAATTTGGCGCTGCTGTGCACATAGCAGTTGAGTGCGGCAACCTGGAAGCACTGAAGGAGCTTAAGGACGAAGACGTTGAGTGGAATCTTGTAAATGCGTACGGTGAAACACCCCTCGACATAACAGCCCGTCGGCTCCTAAAGGTCCATGAGTTTTTACAACAGTGCCGTCATCTACAAAGGCTCGAACAGCCGGATGAGTATAACGAAGCTGTGAGTACTTATCGGGCGAATGAACTGCGCATGAAGAACTTTCTACAAGGGATGGGGGGACAATATGAAAGATACAATGGGTGATGCACCGGAAGAGTGAGACGGAGTGGGATCTAGAGACCTTTACTGTCTCTGGAAGCATGCAGGTCAACGTTGCGGAGCATTTGGCGATACTTGAAAACCGTTCTGTTGGTGAGAATGAACCAAGTGTGGCAGCTCATCTTCGTAAATTAAGAGCTTGGGGTGAGTTAGGAGTGGATGAGTGTATGCTTCACCTTGCCGACGGTACGGCTGTGACTTGAGCTTTATGTAAGTGCGGATTCTTGTATTTCTGTGTTAGGTAACGCATTTCCAGTAACAAAGTTGAGCTTCTTACGGCTAATTGAATCTCTTTTTGGAAGGCCCTGGAGAATCCAGCCACAAAGATAGCCGCTGTAACATAGTCATGATATGCACGGCTTGGTCTAGTAGGAATATTACTAGAGTCGACTCCTGGCTTAATAGAGCTAATCCTTGTTCCAATCGTATAGGCAGGTCTTTTTATCCTCATTTGCGTAGTATATATGGGCTCTTTGTCATTTATGTCTTCTTATCAGGGCAGTCAATTCTATTACTACCGTATCTGGCAGCTCGTACTTTCGATGTATTTCTGTCTCTGGTGCTAACCTCTTCCCGCTCTATTTGAAGCTGATGCAGCCGACAGCATGATGTCCTGGAGACTCGCTATAAGCCTCATTGATATTTATTCTTGAGCCCATACCAAGATGCAGGTAACAGGTCTGCCTAATAGAGCCAGACCTCCAAATTACATTGCCCGGCTCAATAACAAAGACACCTTGCGTTGACCCAATTTCCTCCTTGGCTTAGTATTTATAAATTTTAAGTTCTCCCTGGTTATTGAAGCTCTCAGCCACGCTTATGATTCTTCGCAGCCTGAAAATCCTGTAAGTCAAAGAACCGCAGATCGCTTTCCATCTGGGCCACAAATATGAACAGCTTGTCCTAGATACTGCAGGAATGCCTGTGATGCCTGTTGCCATACCAATCGGGCTTTTTCAACCCCGTTATCATCTCTTTAGAACCTTCAATACTGAAACCATCGAACGGCGGGGCGTTCCGCGGGTAAAGAATCCCATGTTTGCTGAGTTCTTTCGTCAGGACACCCAGGAGCATGGATGAGCACTCAAAGGAACAATCTTGGTCTTCTAGCAGACGATCCAACAGCTCGTAGATTGCTGAGAAGATTTCAGCGAGAGCGCTTTGGCGTGCTATGTCGATCTCCTCTGCAGCTTGCGTCAGTACATACAATCATACTGAGTTGGTACGAAAACTTACTGAGAATAACGGCTGGGATTGGGAAGTCGTCAGCGTCGATCAACCCTTGACTGTGCCTCAGTGCCAGCTCAGTCATCTTTTGAAATGTAATTGGCTCTGAGAAAACCCAGGATATGAATAGGTAAAGGATGCAGTCTCGCCCATAAACCTTCGGTAACTCCGACCTCAAGGCTTCCAGCAAAATTCCCGTGTATAGCTCGACACTTTCAAGGCAATCGTAATAGTTTACAATCATAGCCACCTTTACAAGCATTTCAAGAGTGAGTGATCTTGGGACATCTCGATTGTATCCATGCATGATAGTGAGAACGATCTTGAAAGCTTCGGGGTCCCAGTCGCTCGCTGTTATCAGGCGAAACCCTGATGAATCGGCCTTTCCCTCAGCGAAAGGACCAGTGACCATTGTTTTGAAGATAGGTGAAGCCAGCTCTAAGTGCTTTCCTGAGACTAGCATTCGAAACTGTATCTTAAGGTGAGGTCTGCATGTTTCTCCATAGTCCCAATCTTGTGTTTGAATGCTTGTGCTGTCTTGATTCGTTCCAGGGTCAACACAACCCGCATCCGTATCGTCGCAGTCCGAAAATTCTGGACGAGAATATTGTACGTTACTAAAAGTTGAGAAATCGACCGTACCCCAGTCTATGGCAGTTCTGTTGGTAGCGCCTTCTAGCGAGGTTGAGGTTGCAGGGGGAGACTCCTCTGGCGCAGGCGGTGGCGTAGTCGGTGGAGGATACTCAACTATCTTTCCTTTCTTCCTTTTGCAATATGCCTTCGTGGGCTTCACTTGCTCTATCCAAATTTTATCTGCCTCCCATTTAATGATCTGGGCCATATATGTGCTAAGAATTATCCGAGTATCGCCGTTCGAGTCAAAAACATACTCTGATGGCCTTTTGCTGGGAGGTGTTTTCGGAAGGTCTTGCTGAGTGGAAGCAGGCTCAGAGCCTGGGGCTTGGTGAGCCATCTTGTTACCTTCATTTTTTAGCGTCTCGTTCTCAAAAGGGCTGAAAGAATACTGACCTACGAAGAAACAGGGAGGCTGAGGTGCAATGATCGTGTCTTGGTAATATTTTTGCTGTGATTTGCAAAGAAGCAAACGAGGTTAGGCGCCAGGTCTGCTGTGAGGAGGCGAGCCCCTCGTTTTGAATCCTGGTTGACGTTGGGCTGGCTTGCAGGAGGCCGACCAACACACTGTCAACCCCGCTTCTCTTCCTTGGTAATCAGGCCAATCGTATCCTGCTTAATACAGTCACACTGAAAGGTTTTCAAAGGCATGAAAGTGGAACAAGAAATGATTGGATATCATTCGATCAACAATGACAGCCAGAGTATACTTTGTCCGCCTTGGTATCTGATGCCTACTCCCCAGCTAGCTTTGAGTCACTTAAATGTCGTTCGGTTGGTAGGAATGAACAGCGGCGGTATGCCGACTGACTCATCTCGACGAAGATAATGGTAAATCCGGCCACGGTCCGGTCGCACGTGTCAGTATCATGAGTATCCCTCTGGCGATCTGGCTGAGAGGCCACTGACATACGTGACTTAATTGCCGTAAGCTTCGATGAAGAATATTTCTTTTGCAGAAGTCTTCGTTCTTTATTGTCTGAATAAGGCCCAGTGCCAACGGCTTGTCACACAAAGCCACGTCAAAATTCAAGTAGGTTTTTTGAATAGCTATTAGGAACAGATCCCAGTTTTCGCCACTGTCCTCTCTTCTCCCGAAGTGCATGAGTTGCACTCAGCCTCATAATATAAGCCGCATTCAGAGCGCTAACATTATCGCCAGTATTGGTCTCTCGGTTGGGAAGTGTATTGAAATGTATCAGAGACACAAAGGTCTCGAGCATCTATGTCGTAGCCTTAAATAAAGGGCTGTAAAGAAAACATATTCGAAGCTCTACATAGGTCCAATCCTTGAATAAAAAAGAAAGTACATATAGAGAATGTAAGCGACATATTCTGAGCCTGGTTAGCCAGCTTCACGAGCCTTTCGCGCCATACACATACATACCTTGGATAGATTCTTGACAACCGTTTCCTAAGCAATCATTATACAAGCCTTACTGTTATAACTTCGACATCATCAAAGACCGACAGACCCCCACCATATTCAGGGCTCGAAAAGAATGTCCCCACTCGATAATATTCATTCGGATTGCCTGTTGGGTGGATTAACAGGCCACAAGCCACCCTTATGGATATAGTCTCTTTCTCCAAATCACCGCCACTTTCAGCACTCGCGGTGGAAGCGCTCAACGACTCAGAAGTGAACCCAGCATCGGCCTCCCCATCGCTAAGAGCTTCAGAGCTAGGAGCCTCAGAGCTATCAGAATATCCCGATGAAAAGTCCCCTGCATCTGTTTCTCGTTGAATGGTACTAATCAGTAGGAAACTAATGGACTCTGCGAGTGTACAAGGTTCAGATGACTCGAATAATCACTGATCATAGAAATCGGGCTTGATATAAGCCGAATATGAGCTTTTCGCGTCGACTAGCCCAGCTCCAGGAGGGGGCAATGTATGGAGAAGGAGTTTCCAATTCCCTCAGTAGGCCATGATATGTAGGTACCGGTCGTCTTGACTTTGATACATCCCAGCAGAGTGAACGATGCATGGCATTCTTCCACATACCAGCTACGTAGTCATTGCCCAGCCTTTTACTCAATAGCGACGCGATGCCCGCAATAGAAGGAAGGAAATCTGTTTTCCGGGTAAGCTCATGGGTCGTGGAGCAGATTCTCTCTATCACTTCGTTCCATTCTTGATAGATAGCTGTTGTGCTGCCCGAATGGATTGCCACGCGGTCAAGCATATCGTAATGGCCCAGAGGTGAAATTCTCTCTCTTCCCCACGACTCGCTGGAGAATTTGCATATGAGGTGGATGTTTTCTTTTGCAAATACGAGGATCCGAGTTGATGCGAGGCGTTCTTGGAACGTCCAGCCTCTCTGGAACCAAGCACTGAGGGATATTTCTATCCCCGTGTGTTCTTCGTAGTGAGGAGAGTATATGCCAAAGGCCTGAATGTCGTGAGGTGTCCTTCTCAAAGGAAGGACTATTCTATCTTTCTTATTGATGAATCCTTCCTCGCAGTTGTCAGACGATGCAGCTGCAAGTGACAAATGGGCGTTGCCATAGATTCGTTCCATCACGGCACATTGCTTGTCCCAATCGGAGGTATCATCTTGAAGAATACACAAGGCATCTACCCAAAGGAATGAGATGAATAAAGTTCTTGTTACAGCCACAGCATCCTTGATAACCTGGGGTAAAGAAGATGCCGGGATATGCTGAAGATGCTGGTGGATATTGACGCTGGTCGTCTTGAGCTGTTTACTTGCATGAGGCTCTGGGCCCCAACAGTAGGTCAGGGCAGTATATCGATGGCTTTCGGCGTCTCGAGGTTGAAAATGCTTGGTGAGGACTAGGCTCAGCTGATCTCCTCTAACATCGATGAGTCGATCGGGGATGAAGGTCTTGTCGGGGTTGAAGTGGTTGTGTAATACACACGACTCCAGCTTTGATTCAATCCACGGTAGAGTCTCGTCGGTGATATGAGATAACGGTGGCTCTAGGCTTAGAGACATGCCCATATCGAGATCAGTAGCTGCCGTGATCGGGCAGTCAATAAGGAATTTATCGCCGCCTGTATCGTTTCCTGTCAGCAACCACACGTATTTCTTTCGATCCTTGGTGTGTACAGGGTATTATTCTCAGTATTCTGATACGTAGAGCTTTTAAGGCATACCCATTGGTTCCAAGAAAGCGAAACACGTAGTGCAGAGACACGCGACCTTCGTCCACCTCTCTATGATTGCGAAGTAACCAGCGGTTCAAAACTTCCGAAAGAAACATGCAGGAATCGCAAGCGTCTCTGCCTGAAGTAAAGGTGTAGAAGCCGGTCTCATTCAAGAGATCAACTTCGTGTTCCTGGCCCCGCTCCTCGGCTATCATATCTCTAGGCGAGATAACATCTAGCGTTGTGCTTGTCAGTTGCAAACAAGCGCAGCGTTTGCAAAGATTCGCAAATTTGCCAGAGGAAATTTTAGAGGCTGCCATTGATAAGACGATTGTAGCTGTTAGAAATGTTTCGAGCTTACGCTGACGTGGCAGTTCTTAAGATAAGTACGCATGACTAAGCGAGGCAGACGAACGAGGCTGGCTGGGTCGGACAAGGCCTGAGTAGGTTGGAATAGGAGTTTAGAAGGTTTATGAGTCTGTCACACGGAAGAAATATCAGTTAGCTCACCTTAGGGAAACATGGCATTCGACTTCTCTTTGATGGTCCTTGATTCCGTGTCCGACTCATTAGCTGACTAGTATCGGTCTTAGACACATGCATTACAGCTCTCTGTAATGGAACACGCTTGGACTAGAGAACGCAGAATAGATTCTCAACCATGCTAGTATTTTATACTAGAGCTTATATATATAGAATATAAAATCCTTAGCTCGCCGTACTAGCGCCTCTCTGAGTGCCTGTACATAGAATTGCCGACTTGAGAAACGTGACCTTCCTAATTGGCGTAGTCCAACAAATAGTATGAGCGGCTCATGTCAATCCCTATCTCCCTTACCCAAACCCTGTTGGTAATTGCCGAAACAAATGCTCGTGATGGCTGGATGCCGACGTGTTTCATCAATTTGAGTCGTGCTAACGGAGACTCCCCGCATCTTACTCCAGCTCCTCAGGCAACAGCACATGCTCTTACAGTAAGCCTCAGTGGTATCTTTCAGGGGCTTCACTTGCTCCCGCGCCAAGTACTTTAGTCACTGCTCCTATGGCAACTCTCTTGATCCGCGCGCTCACTGCCATTCACTGGTCCATTACAAGCAATGACAACCTAAAACTACAAAAGTATAGCGTAGCCATATAATAACTCGGAACATACTCTGCAAAAGGATCTTCACACATATGATGATTCAGGCACGCGATGTAAGCATCCTATCAGCTGTCAGGTCACCTCTACCGGAGCATCCTCGCCGCGCCTCGGCCGTTCCCCATAACATGTCAGCGTTGGAAATTACACAATCTCAGCTAATGCCGACGAGTCTGTGCGAATTGCATAATTCAATCCATAAGCATTGCGTAGATGGCGGGAATATCACTTACAGACCTTCCGAATTGGGGAAAGGCTCTTGTTTTGCACTTGCATGGTAAAACGAAAATCAGGCTGACCGCGTCTCAGGCACGAGTCAGTCAAAACAGCTCATAGACAGGGTAGAAGATATATTTTTACCTTGTAATCAGGAGTTATTGTATTATTGTAGGCATCGACGTCGACTCCTTTATGTTGACGAGGAAGATGTTTCGTGGGCGCAATACTTCTTGCGCGATGAAACATCACTATAAGGACCTCTACAGGGACTTGGTGCACCGATGATCTCCATGATTAAAGCCCTTTGCTCGTCGCGTTAACTGATCAGATAAGGACAAGCTTCACAAGTCGGTTCTCAGCCCATCCCTCCGATCTTCATATCACTCTCCATCGCCATGGTTCAAACTCCTCCATCCAGAAACACTAATGCCGATCCCTCAAACAACAGCCTTAAAATCCAGAGGCCATCTACCGGCTCCCCACCCAAATTTGACACAGCGCCAATTGGAACCGTTACCAATAGCGACTATTTAAGCCTTATGCTACTTTAGGTCCATGATTTGCAACGTCCCGGGTTCTCCTTGGCGATCAAACATGGGGTTCCCCTGTTGCAGATCGATCCTTCGGCAAATTCACATGAAAGGAGGTCACCGTTCCCAGACTTAAATCCCAGACAATGGCTTGTTCCACTCGGAGGAAAATATGAATGTCCTTTTAGGGATTTCTTGGCTGACAAAATGGAGATTGGCCTGTCAACCAGCGACATCAAGCTCATCACCATCATCCAGCAAATATGCTCTGTTCTATCGCTGGTAGGATGTCTCTTCATCATCACAACCTTTTGTCTCTGCGACGCGTTCCACAAACCTATTAATTGGCTTGTGTTTTACGCGTCGTTTGGGAATATCATGGCAAGCATTTGCTTCATCATGGCGGACTCGTTTATTGACGCGCCTGATGGGGCGGGATGTCAGATACAAGCGTTTTTACTCCACACGTATGTTACACGAACAATATCGCGATGCTTGGCTAATTTGTGCAGGTTTGTTGGGGCTGATGCGTTGTGGACCCTTGCGATGGCGATTAATGTTTACCTTGCGTTTTACTATCGCTTCGATGCGCAACGATTGAGGAAGATGGAGTTGCCGTATTTATTGCTCTGTTATGGTATCCCATTCTTGCCGGCATTCGTCTTTATCTTTATCAAGAATGGCAACGGCGTGAGAGTTTATGGGAGCGCTGTTCAATGGTGCTGGATCACCTCGTCGTGGGACATTCTCCGCATCGCAACATTCTACGGCCCAATTTGGTACGTTTATCAACCTCATAGCTCATTACAGTTCACTAACGATACAGGGTCATCATCGCCATCACTCTCGCAATCTACATCCGCTCCGGTGGCACCATCTACCGGAAACGCCAACAACTCCTCAAAGCGCAGGGCTCCGGCTCAGGCGGTCTCTCATACGCCCACCAAAGCACTGTCAACAACATGAAGACCACCGAAGTGACCATCACCTCCGAAGCAGCAACCCAACCCGACGTGATACAATTGCAAAACATGGGCCATCAAGTTACCGTGCTTGCTATTGGCGAGCCCCAGCCACCTCAACCGATTGCTCGTGTAACCAGCACCATGCCCCAACCTGTCCAGCGCCCGGCGGTGCGGCCCAGCAACGATGTATATCGCGCGGCATGGGCCTATACAAAAGTCGCGATGTTGTTTTTGCGGTGATTCTAATTACGTGGATTCCATCTAGTGCTAATCGGATGTATTCGCACATTCATCCATCGGAGGTTAGCAAGCCTTTGCAGTTTATGAGCGCGACGGTGCTCCCGCTGCAGGGATTTTGGAACGCGGTTATTTACGCTGCTACATCTTGGGCGGCGTGTAAAGCGCTGCTGGAGAAGAGAGGACTCTGGGGGTCGAAGACAAGGATCAATGAATTGACGTGGGAGGCTGATGAGGAGCGTGGAAGGAGGAGGAGCAGACTCAAGACAATGTTGAACTCGAGGTCAGAGGATTCAGAGAGCCTGAGGGAGCTGGCTCATCAGAATAAATCTGATGATGGGCGGAGTGTATGAACATGACATTCTTTTGAGTTGCCTCTACTTCAAGTAATGATACCAGATACCTTATAATAGCAAACGGACTTTTATTTACCACATTCATGAGAATAGTAACGTTACAACTTGGCGAATGCCTTCAGCCTAGTTGACTGGGCTTGTGGCCCGTGCATGTATGGGATAACAAGACACGCTGAAGAGTACAAACTTAGGAATTACATTACAACAGCTTTAACACCTTGAGCTTAAGTAAAGTATGCCATATGACAAAATGGAGAATAATTATATAAGATTGCTTCCTCTAGTAGGTCTTTTATTTTAACACTCTAGCAGACTCCACAGTCTCGTTATCGCCCCAATCTCCACTCCAATTGTTATCTCTAAGATATGTCTTCCATACCTCATCCTCGTCATCCAGGTTGCGACTTGTCTCTTCCAGCATAAACCATGCTGCGGCTGCGCCGACAACCGCGAAACCAGAGCCAATAAGAAAGACAACCCGATTACCTTTATCGACATTATCTGTGTACCGATTAAGGACCGCTGTAAATACCTTTTCCAAGTCAGCCAGATTTCTAAGTTTAGGCACAGACGGCCAATACTTACTTGAGTACCCAGTGTTGCTCCAACTTTGGCCCATGCCGAAATAATCCCGTTGGCTTGACCACGAATCGAGGTTGGGAATGGTTCAGCAGAAACAAGAGCAATGGTACTATATTGTTGTTAATACTCGGCTTTCTTGAGAGAGCAAAATGCTTACCTTCCAGGGCCGACTTCTCCCAGCGTCAAGAAGATACCGTACATGACGATGAATAGAGGGAAGATCTTTATTATCGATTGATATGCCCCTCCCAGGATGAAACCAAGAACAGCCTGAAGAAGGAAGCCTAGCGTCATGGTCTGCTTTCGGCCGATTTTATCTGCTAGCCATCCACCAAGGAATGGACCGGGGAGATAGAATGAGTTGATCAGAACTCCCCAACCCAAAGAGGTAACCAGAGAATTACCCGGATCGACTCTAGACACAATAGTTGAACTGAAAACTCCAAATGGAATAGAAATCCAATTGTAGATAAACCATGTCCAACCACCTGCCAAAAGTCTTCGCCAGTACTTTTTTACTATCAGCAGGTAAGGCTGTTTCTGCCTCTGAAGAGCTGATTTGCGATAGGCAGTGGAAACGGCCATCTTGAGGCGAAAGTAGAAGATGCTCAGAGGAGGCAGCATACCGGCAGCAAAGGATAGCCTCCAGACTAGTTCGTACTTTTCCTGCTTCTCGTGGACGCAGAGTAGTAAGATCATTGGAACCAAACCACCAAAACAATAACCGAGGGAGGCAGCGACTTCGCTCATAATTGCAAAGATGAAACCTCGTCGCTTGCGGAATCCGCTGGCCTCATCTGTGGCTTCCATGGCACCAGCGCCTACACATATTGGTGTCAGGGCAACTCTTCGTGTCTCCTCAACAGGCAGGTAGCACATGGAAACTTACCAGTGACAGGGTATTCTCCTCCAGCGCCCACTCCAGTAACACCTCGCCCAACAACCAGCATCCACAGCAGCCCCGTATGTGTTGCTCCGCCAGCGGCGGTGCTGAGGATCATTCCAGCTGTAAGGATTATAGTGGTGGCAATGGCTCCAGTCTTGCGGCCATAATGATCCGCGATGAAGCCAAAGAGGACCATACCAAGTATCATGCCGATAAGGAAGGAGTTCGAGAGCCGAGAATACATTGATGAAGTCATGGCATCTGGGTATATGACATCAAACAAGAGTGACACGCTTCCAATTACGGAAGCGTTGCTGAAAGCAAAAGCCATCATCAGTGCCAGCCAATTACAAGCGGGTAATGAACAAATGAACTTACTAGGAGTCAGAGGCAACAGCAATTGACATAAAACTGAGCGTGATCCATACCGAGAGTCTGCTGACTTTCGTCTCGGTCAGATGGCCGGCTTCGACGCTTTGGGCATCCGTAACCTCAAGAGTCTTGGAACCGTCATCTCCCTTCTGGGGATGTTCTGAGACGCTCTGACTGTTGCTGACAAGTTCCATTGTAAGTATCGATTTGTTAAGGAATTTACAATATTGCCTAGCATTGGTTCGTTGCTGGACAATGGGGCAGTCAGCATCCTTTTAATATTTGTAATAATTATCGGCCAACATCCCAAGTTTGCCCCTCTATCGACGCTACTGTAGTTAGCGAGGTCGGCATCTGTTGAGATAGTGACGGTGATTAGGAAGAGCGAATCAAAACACAGAATGATATCTTCGTTCTAGCTCATTAGAGGTATTAAATGGAGAATCCAAGGATATACGGCATTGCGAACTAGCCCCATTAGGGTGTCAAATAGAGAACTATTCCATACTGGCCTATGCTAGCCCATTTGAGATATTCGATCGAGAATCAAATGTTTCATCTTTGGTTTGTTAATCTATACTTTCATACTCATAAATTCATCTCTCTATGCATTGGCCTAATTCGGGTATTAAAAAGAGAACCACTTTATACTATTCTATGCTAACCCATCCAAGACATTATGTCGAGGTCCTTAGTACAGAACACCAACGCTGAAGGGGGCATTGCATCCCGATAATGAACGGCCTAGCGTAAACGAGAGGCTGTTTATTCCGAGACAATGGATAACGCAACATCTGATCGTTCTTTTTCCCCTCCCTCGCATTTCTTTCTCATATTGTTCCTTATCAGTGACTACTTCAATACACAGGTTATTGGTTTCAACATCCTCCAGCGTCACTATGTCTCCTTCGCCCTTACCTCTCCAGATTCGTGAGAACGAACAAATCACACTCAGTGACGGAACTATCTTGTCAGCCTTAATTTGGCTCCCGGAAGACGCTGAGGATAATCCAGTACCTGCAATTCTTGAGTATATCCCCTATCGGAAGCGTGATGGAACCAGTCATCGAGATGCCCTCAATCATCCTTACATTGCATCGCACGGATATGCATGCATTCGGGTCGACATGCGCGGTTCAGGAGACTCTGAAGGCCTTCTTCTAGGTGAATATCTCAAACAAGAGCAGGATGACGGTGTTGAAGTCTTACGTTGGATTGCGTCAAGAACCTGGTGCACTGGCTCTATTGGTATGATCGGTATTTCTTGGGGAGGTTTCAATGGACTTCAGATTGCGGCTCTTAATCCCCCTGAACTGAAAGCTGTTATATCGATTTGCTCAACTGATGATCGTTATGATAATGATGTTCACTACCAGGGGGGTTGCCAGCTGGTCGAGAACTTTCTTTGGGGTGCGACTATGTTTTCTATTGCTCCTACACCACCAGATCCTGCCCTCGTTGGAAGCAACTGGCGGAAAATGTGGATGGATCGCCTTGAGCTTGGAACGCCATATATTGCTGAGTGGCATCAACACCAAAGACGCGATGAATTCTGGAGACATGCTTCTATTTGCGAAGACTATACTGCCGTTAAGTGCCCTGTCTACCTCGTGGGTGGTTGGCATGATCCATACTCAAATTCTATCTTCCGGATGCTCAAGAATCTTGCATGCCCAAAGAAAGGATTAGTCGGACCATGGGCTCACAAATATCCAAGCTTTGCAAAGCCAGGTCCCCAGATTGGCTTTTTACAGGAGTCTCTCCGATGGTGGGACAAATGGCTCAAGGGTATTGAAACTAACATCATGGAAGAACCTATGCTCAGCTGTTACTTGAACGACACTGTTGGTCCGAAGAGACTCTACAGCCATCGTCCTGGGCGATGGGTTGCCGAGATCAACTGGCCCTCTGACAGCCTGGACCAGATGCATATGGGGCTCGCAGCAGGGCAGCTCCTTGTCACACCCCCTCAGAATGTGGAGTATCTGACGCTTAAATCCCCTCAGACCACTGGATTTGCTGCAGGTAGATGGATTTCCTATGGTACAGAATGGGATATGCCGGGCGATCAAAGAGAAGAAGAGATTGGATCTTTGGTATTTGACGGCCCAACTCTCACCCAAGCCTTGGATATCCTCGGTCCCGCGAACCTTCATCTGCGTGTTGCCAGTGATAAAAGATGGGCCTTTGTTGCAGCAGTGCTATCAGAAGTCTTAGCTGATGGCAGCGTTACAAAGTTGTCGCACGGTCTACTGAACCTCACCCACCGAGATAGTCACGTTGACCTGCAAGACCTCCAGCCAGGCCATTTTTATAATGTCAAGATCCAGTTGAACGAATGTGGTCAGCGAATCAGTGCAGGTAGCCGACTTCGCCTTGCTCTATCGTCTGCATATTTCCCTGTTGTTTGGCCGTCTCCCGAGGCCCCAACCTTGACGGTTGACTGTTCTTCAAGTGGATTGGAGATTCCAACGCGGAAAGAAAGCCCACTGGACAACCAATTGAGACCTTTTGAACCAGCGGTAAATGGTCCACCGCTGAATGCGGCTGTTCTGCGTCCTCCTGGGGCCAAAGCCAGCATCACGCGAGATTTCGAAACTGACGAGGTCACCATTGTCTATGACAATGACGAAGGATTATTTGAGAATCAAGACAACGGTTGGCGGTTTGGTGGAACAACCAAAGTCAGCTGCCACGTTAGACCAGACGATCCCCTCTCGGCACGCGCTGAGCAGGTCTTTCGTCAAGAGTTTGGCCGTGGTGATCTCAAGTTGGCAATCGACGGCCAAGCTGAGATGACTGCTACCAAAACAGAGTGGCACATATCTACTCGCATGGAAGCATGGGAGAACGAGGAGAGAATATTCGAGAAGCAGCACAAGTATATAATCCCCCGCGACCATATGTAACCCACTCATTGAATAGTAACATCATAATTCACATTGCTAAGAGAGGCTCACCTCTATTTTCCCACGCTCGAGCCACAAGAATCCAATTATCATCTGAGCTTTCCCAGAACTCCTCAAGAAAGCGCAGAATGTTGGAGTAGTATCGGAAAGGAGAGCTCCTGACCAGATCGTGACACAGTTGACGGACAAGTTGGATCCTGTCATGGTGTCCATGACAAGAAATCCCAGCCATCAAGATAGGCCACGATAGACTTGGTAGAAAGCTCCCTTCTTTGATGGCCTTTTTGAGTAGCCTGAATAATTTAGAGCGGTGGACTTCTTCAAAGCCCCCAATGCTTCCAACACCAAGTCGTCTGCAAGCATATATCAGCCCAGCTTGATGAAAGGCCTCGATAAGAAGAGTTGTGTCCGAGAGATGAGCGTCTCTGGAAGGTTTTAATGTCCGTCCAACTGCCATATATGTAGCTGCTCTAGCGAGTTCAAGTTCGTCTTCGAGATCCTCGAGAAAACTGGGGTCACCACCAGGGGTTCCCTTGCTATTTGACGATGTCGAGACGGTGGTGATTCTATGTATGCCTAGTAGAAAATGGCCAAATGGAACTGAGCCACTATCTAGTCTGGGCATAACTACATCTCGTACAAGATCGGGATCAAAAAGGGTAGTGCATGCCATTATGTCAAGACTTGCGACTTGATTCGCAATAAAGGTGAAGAGTTCATTATCAGTAGCTCCTTTGGTCAGGTGAGACTTTATCAGGGTTCTTGTAGCTCTCAAATGGAAAACTGCATCAGCCGTGCTACAGTCTAGGAGAGAGTGATTGCATACCACGAGGGTAGCCGCAAGTACTGCATCGGTAGCCTCTTGGTGCCCTGTAGGTAGTGTGTGCTTTCCATTGGTTCCCATGCTAGTCAACGTTCGGATTTGATCAGTGATTAACGTGATAGCCTTGAGATGGGCCTTTTGTGAGAAGCCGCTTGTTGTGCTGGCTGACGCATAGCTTTGATAAGCTGCCGATAGCCCAATGATAGCATACCGTAGGGCAGGCTGTGTATGCGCCAGGCGAACAACTAGGCGCGTGTACCCATTTTCTGGTGTGTGCACCCATACGTTCTTTGGGGCAAGCTCCAGTGTGAAATATTCTAACAACTGATTCACCGCGTCTTGGGATGGCTCATCGGGGTCGTCTTGAGCAAGAGGGAGAGATTGGACTGTGCTAGGAACAGCTTCTGGAGACTGAAGAGTGGCTGGTTCAAGAGTAGGTGCTGAGAGGCCCTTGTACTTGCCACGGCTCGCAATCGAGTTGACCCATCGGATCTGGCGTTTGTATCCGGGACAGGACAGTCCTCGTCCTGTGCACTTCAGACAATGCGGGGTAGCACGGTCGCAGCGAATACGGCGCAAGGAACAAGTCTTGCAGTCTAATTACTTCAGTACATAACGTCTGTAGAGATATTCATTCTGTATTGAGGAAGAGAGATTCATACCTTGTAGAGTCTTCATGTTAAGGGCTTGTTTAAAATTCTCTCTTGTAGTTTCCTATAGATATGACCTCACGGAAGCCCCACTCAGAGAGGTCACAGTATATACCCGCCGTTTTCCCGATTTGTATTGGCCGTCGTCTACACCCATCAGCTAAGGAAAACATATCGCCAAGCTTGATGATCAAATTGCTTGTCACTTTTGTGTATAAATCTGCTGAAAAGCAGGTTTTTTCCCGTGCCCTTCCGTATTCTAGCCCTCATTTTATGCTACTACCCGTGTGCAAACGATGAGTGTCATGGAATGTTTTTACATAGTGCGAAGTGCTTTTCGCATACTCACACAATTAAACTAACAGTACATCGCGAGCTATTTAGTCCAAGGCTTGATGCAAAAAGCACCATTAAATTCAAGGGTTATTTAGAATCATTTTGTAGATTTAGCTCATTTTTTTGCAATAGCATTTGTCGACGTGAGAGCACCATTTTTCATCAGATTCACTTTTTAGGTGGCGTTGACCATAGCTCACGGCATATGCAATCAGCCTCACACTATCTCACCGCTTAACGGTTCGCAACGGTAAGCATAGACATCAAGGCAACCGTTTGGACAAGAGACAACAAGCCTAAACCATTACCATGCAAGCCACCGTTACAAAACTTGACGAATTTGCAGGGATGCTCACTGTGCTTACAATTGGTTGGTCTGTTGGTTGTAGGGTTCAGCCGCAGACATCCCGGTCTACCAATATTTTGATTGGACGTGCACAGAATCAGGCTGTCAATTATAGAAAAAGCAGAAACGTGCACGAGGGGCCTCCTTTTTCTTTTCTTTGTGACTCTTCATTTATTGTTCTCTGCTGTTTCTCTCTATCGAAGAGTCCTTTTTGCATCAATGGTTTCGAGCGCTATTGCTGATGTTTAGCGTATTGCTGTTCTTCAAATCACTCCCATTACCTCGCGACATATCGATACTACCACTAGACGCACTAGCTGGTTGGCCCTATATGGCGGAGCACCCTCAATCGAGCCCAGCCACGGGCATCCCCCCAGGCTCACATTCATCGCGAGTCGCTCCCATACAGAGACTCATCCAACAATGGACGCCTCTGCTACATCCCACAAAGTCGCCTGAAGAGAAGTTTCAGGAGAGGCATAAGGAAGCCCAAGCACAATTTGAAGCGGCGGCGGCCTCAGCATGTCTTGAACCTGATACAGCTAGACTGGATGCCGTCCAATCCTGTATTAACCAGTTGAAAGAACTGACGGCGGAGCGCGAAGCAAACAAGGACGATGAAGAGAGTCAATACCAGGAGTTGTTCCGGGAACAGCAGAAGGCTCTTCTTTTGGAGTTGCACGTTACTGTCGGGCCTGAACTGAGTGGCGAAGTGTACAGCGAGCTCCGACAACTTGGTCAGTTACCTTTGAACGATTCGGCTCGCTTGGATGCTCCCGCTGGTCCATCAACCGAGGTGGCCCCAAGCTCATCCTACTTTACGCCCAATGCAAGCCCTGTTTTACAGTCGGTCCGCCCGCCGATTCCCAGAGCGCAGAACGAGTCCGCTCCCATCCATCCTACTGCCGAAACATCGAGGGGTCAAGAGACACACACGATCAGCCGACCTCAAGACGAAAGCCAACAATCCTCGAAGGCCCAACAAAAGCGGCCTGCAAATCCCCCTCAAGGGAGCCTCCCCCGTCCTCCAAAGCGTCCCCGATCGAATGCGCCTCAACCGCGAGGACCTCTTACCGGCGACCGAGCCATCGACTTCGATGACATCTCCCGAGACGGCAATGCCGCGACGAAATACATAATTACAGAACACAAGGGCTTCTGGTATATCCTCGAGTGTAAGAAGCACAAGCTGCACTTCATGAGCAACAACCCTATCCACGGAGCTCGCAGGCACTTGACCGCCGGAACACACGGCCATATGAACGCCAATTACGACGAGACAGTTCGTCTACTCGGAACAAGAGTTCTCAACTGCGATGAAGGCAAAGCCAAGTTGAATAATCTGGCTGCGCAGAGACCTACGTACGCGCAGTATGGTAGACTTCTCAACAGTGTTTCAGCCGGGTCAGCGCACTCCAACACCGAGGGACCTCAGACACGAAGTACACAGTTCCTCCCTGGGATCGATCCACAGCCTGGCGAGGTGTATACTACGTTTTGGAAGAAGACGAAGCGATTCTTCGCTATTCTTGTGTTGCCGTGGGGTAGTTTTCGGCAGTTTGGCTGGGACATGAATCTCATGGACAACACAGAGCTCTTGAAAAAGAACATCCCCGTGTGCTATGATTATGATCCCATTACCGGGACGGCTGAGTGGGCCGAGCATTATCGGCCCGGTGGTAAATATCATCATAGGCGCAAATATCCAGTCATGTACATCGATGCACCAGTCTTTCCGTGGGATTGTGCTATCGGATGGGTTGCCGTGAACGAGTTCCGTGCTTATGATCCCAACGATGAGGGGATTGATCATAAGGATAAGGTTGATGAGTTTATCCTACGCATGAAGGATCGGGACCGTTTGAGGAACGGTGAGGAAGATTCGGGAGAAGCAGGTACGTCAAGCTCCAGAGAACAAGTGCCCAAGTCACGGCTCATCATGTATTTAACAGAACATCACGATTCTGACTTGCCATCCAATGATGTCTCGGATGAGCAGGAAAGTACGGAGGTTGAGCAGCCACCTTTGGGATCATGCATGCGTTTGGCGATCGAAATTCCAGACGATGATAGTGACACTGAAGAAGGATCGGGTATGATGCCTCAATACGATGACTGGACGGGCGACCAGCCGAGGGTCAAGACCGAGCCGACGAACCAAGAACCTCCTACACAATCCTCTGACGCTGCTACGGCACAAACAACTACCAACTCGGTGGGCTTAGAGACAGTCAACCAGTGGAATGGGCTTGATCATGCACCGACTGTTCGCAACCCCCCTCCAGCCCTTGATGCCAATGGTGTCCTTCATCCTCCAGCACCACGCACGCCTACTGCCGATGACCCCGGTATCTCTTCTTCTAGTGCCCATCTCAGACCCAGCGGGCAAATGCATGATCCTCCACTATCGCCATGCAGAAGCGGGCCGCTGCCACGAGGGCACCATAACGCTCCGGTCGTTGACTCGGGTCCCCGGGCCCCGGAAGCCGTAATGGCTCCGGGAGATCCCCCGACAACGAACGGACAAGCTCCACTGGCATCCATGATTGGCCACGCTGGGTTTGGGAATTCTGCTCCGTTGAACTTGTATGGCTATCTAGCTCCTGGATTTACCGCAAGCACGAGTGCAGATGGCGTAGGGAACAGCGAGCTGCCATGGATAGCCCCCCCTCAGGCTGCAACAGATGTACCACGTGAACGTGAGATAGACATTCGCACCGCTGTCGCGCGACGGGCTAATTGGCGGCATCCCTTTGTCAGTGACGACACGGACTGAAAATGATACATACTCAGGAGGAGGACTCAGTCTTAAGGAAAATACATATTACTACTCTATTAATATCTTCCTGTACACAATAAAACCAGTTCTACAGCTTAGGCACAGCAACGCCCTCCCTTAGCCTCATAATAGACTGCTGCGTATTACTCGCCACCAAATTCCCATGGCTATCCCACAGCTTCCCCTCCGAATACGTCCTATTCCCCCCTCCCCTACTCGTCTTCCTCTCTCTAACATGCCACTCCCCCATCTTAACCTCCGGCACAAAGACCCTCAACGCAAAGTCCAGCGTCGAACACGCAGCCGTGTCATCAAACCACATGTGATTATGGCTCAACGGGAGAAATGAGAGCCCGCCGTCCATGAGGAATGCCAGCGCGCTCATGTTGGCGGTGGGCGTGGGGAGGTCGTGCAGCGCGCGCTGCCACTCGGCGGATACTTTTTCCGTGATAGGGAGGTGGTCTTGTGTTGTTTTGGTGTGTCGTGAGGCGCCGGAGAGGTTTTGGGCTGATACGCCGGCGGTGCAGTAGCGCGTGTCGAAGACATCTGCGTTGGCGGCGAAGGATTTGGTGAATTCTTGTCCTTGCTTCTCAGTGATGCTGCCTTTTTCTAATAATCCCTTTACCAACTCATCCAAATTGGGACAATCTTCCGCCCTCGGCCACTTGGAGCACGTCGGCTCAGAGTAGTCCCAGCTTGAAGGTTCAATGACATGAAAATCCGCGAGGACTTCCATGCAAACGCGGAATTTCCCATTAGGTTGCTGCTGCTTGACCTGAACCCTTCGTGACGCGAAAGATCGCGTGTCTCGAATGTTGGTCACGCTGCAGTGCAGTTTTTTATCTGTTGATGCTGGGCCGTGGAAGTGTCCGAGGACAGAGTAGAGTGACATTGAGGGCGGTGCTGTCTGACACGCTGCGTTGACGGCGATGCTGGCTGTGCAGCCGCCGTAGGCTATGGGCATGGCGTTGCCCATTCTGATGGGGTTAAGACGGGAGACATATTCTCCGGGGGAGACTTGGTCTACTGCCACTTGCTCTGCTAGTGTTGGAGCCATCTTGCTTTTTTGGTGTGATTAGATGTAAGGAGTATTTTGAGCAGAGGGTGTGATGGTAATAGGAGATACTCATGGCTTCAAATAATGGTGATTAAGCTCGGGATCAAGTGGGTCTACCTCGGTTCGGCTACTTCAAGAGTGGATCTAAGATCTTGTGCTTATCTCGATAAGATGCATTGTATCGTGATGCAGTGACATCGCAGAGCTAGCTGCATTGACATTGTATCACGACTTGTATTAGAGTTTTTCCGGATTTAACAGCCAAGGGTCACATTTCCTGTTATGAAGGGACACTAAGAAACCGTAGATGTCTCGTAAGAATAATCTTAAGATGCCGGATTATTACTTATCCGCGGCCGATATCTCACGGCTTGCATTTTGTCTTAAACACTTTGTCTGCAAGAACTAGCACAGCGTACTTGTATTATAAAAAATAAATAAAGAAGGCCAAGGTATCAATTTTATGTAAAATATCACTATGGATCTTTCTATATATCTATTCGATGGCAGATTTAGCCTCGGTCTATAGAGTCGTAAGCTGATTGGCTAGCCAATATGTCAGCACGCTTGTGCTCACTACGGTATAGGTACATCCAGGCCAATCATAGGCTTAAGACGTAACAAGTCCAGACAAAAAGTCATTGCTGGCGATGAGTTTGAGAGAAATAACAGCGGCCAAGGGAGAGTCTGTGAACGCGCTTTTTATAAAGTTTAAATATCGTAAGTAGAGTATATATTGTTATCTTGTATTATTCAATGTGGTTCCGGAATTCCTGTAAGTTGAAATGATGCTCTTTTTGCTGTCGGAACTTCGTCAAATTTTGAGCTTCCTTTGCCTGTGCCAAATTGTGACTTAACAGTCTCATTATCATACACGCGTCGTGGAGAGACAAAGCTTCACGGCTTCATTCTACTTCAATGTCAATACTATCCATTTCATTCTTTAGCCGTTTGAGCAGAGCGCTAATTGCTGTTCTTTTCCGCGATGCAATTTCCTTCGTAAAACATATAGGGTAGCGCGTTTTCCGCACTGACCACAAATAAACCCAAACCGGGCCTTAAGACGGCAGATCTATCTCTCCGATCATGGCAGATAATTAGCCCGATTATTCTCTGCATTGCGCACACAGTCAGACTCAGAAATTACGTATGATTACCCGCCTTGCCAAAACAGATTCACCCAATGATCTGCAATGTGACTTACATCTTATCAATCCAGACTCTTGGCAAGTGGGAATGACTGACAAAGACCGAGAGCTCAATTAAGCCTGTATACTCGGCTCGCACTCGTTCTTCGCTGTCGCGTCACACGGACAGCGAAGAGCGGGAGCGACATAGAACAAGACACGCGTTACATCGTGATGCACATACATAGCCTCGTGACAAGATGAAACTCAAAGACCGATCTCATCACGTTCAACCCAATTGTCAGACTCAGCCATCCATTACGGTACATGGCATTCAATCTTTCAGAGCCGCAAAACGCAAAACTCGCGCTCCGTGAAGCTATTCCGAATCAGGGCTCCTCTTCATAAGCGAGATGTCAGTCATGCGCGGACACCCGCGGGTTCCTTATACAGTGGGTAACGAATCCACTTCCTCACCAATGACAACCGTCGTCCGTGTCCGTCGGGCCGGGTCGATTTGATGGAAGGGGCATTTCATGGGGTGATTGTCCGCGGGGACCCGGGGGAAAAAAGGTAATATTCGTAAAAAGATTTGATCCTCTCCCGACTCCGTTCGTCATGTTCTGGAAAAGACTGAGTGATTCAATCGGTTTAATTCTACGTTATTCATCTACGGTTCTTGGATCTTGATTGATGCACATACATAAGCATAACTGAACCGCATACTATGCCTTTAGCTTAAATAGACCTTCTTGTCTCAATTGAGTCAACCTTACTCGAACAAACTCATCAAAAATGTCAACACCACTCTCGAGGACACTGTCCTCTCACAGCAAACACGACGACCAACACTCCGACTCAACAGCCGATACACCAACTGAACAACCTCAACATGATATCACCCAACAGATCAGCCATCTTGCCCGTCAACTGTCCCGCGTGTCTACAACAGCCGGCACCGAACTTCACGCCTTCTCACCCCAGCCCGGCACAAAGCTAGACCCCAACTCACCAACCTTTGATCCAAGAGCTTGGGTAAAAGCTTTTGTGAGACTAGTCGAGTCTGACGCTGGAGCAGCGCCACCGCGAAGTTTAGGCGTGGCGTTTAGGAACTTGAATGTTTACGGCTGGGGAACTGGGGCGGAACATCAGAAGACTCTTGTTGATTATCCTATTGATGTTGTCAAGTATCTTGCTGGTCTGGTGGGCGGCGTGAAGAAGAGACGGGTTGATATTCTGAGGGACTTTGAAGGTATTGTTGAGGAGGGGGAGTTGTTACTTGTTCTTGGACCGCCGGGTTCAGGATGTTCAACGCTTTTGAAGACTATTGCTGGTGAGACAGCTGGTCTCGAAGTCGGACCTGATTCCTACATGAACTTCCGAGGTATGTCGCCCCCATCGTCTCAACGACCTTCTTAACAAGTACAGGTATTGACGAGAAGAGCATCCGTCGTTCATTCCGTGGCGACGTCCTCTACAACGCCGAAATCGACTGCCATCTCGCCCACCTCACCGTCGGCGAGACCCTCTCCTTCGCCTCATCCGCCCACTCACCGCGACACGTCCCAGGCGGTGTAACCCGCTCCCAAGCCGACACCATGATGCGCGATGTCATGATGGCCATCTTTGGGATAAGCCACACAGTCGATACGCGCGTCGGGAGTGACTTCGTGCGTGGTGTAAGCGGTGGTGAGCGGAAGCGCGTTAGTATCGCCGAGGCTGCGCTCACGGGGGCGAAGTTGCAGTGCTGGGATAACACCACGCGTGGGCTTGACAGTGGGAATGCGATTAACTTTTGTAGGAATTTGAGATTGCAGGCTGATTTGGTTGGTGTTGCTGCTGCGGTGGCGATTTATCAGGCGCCGCAGTCTGCATACGATGTAAGTGCTCTGACATGACATGATACTCACGGACAGGATACTAACGAGGGTAGTTGTTTGATCGTGTGATGGTGTTGTATGAAGGCCATCAGATCTTCTTTGGCCGCATCAACGAAGCGAAGCAGTACTTTGAGAACCTCGGCTTCGAGTGTACGACCCCTACTCCTCCCCGTATCTCAAGCCAAGCTGACAATTCAGGCCCCGATCGTCAAACAACACCCGATTTCCTCACCTCAATGACCTCCCCCCAAGAACGCCGCGTAAAACCCGCCTTCGTCTCCACCGCGCCCCGAACGCCCCAAGAATTCGCCTCCCGCTGGCAATCCAGCCCCCAGCGCAAAGCCCTCCTCCACGAAATAACCGCCTACGAAGCGAACCACCCTCCCTCCCAACGTCTCGAAGAATACAAGTCCTCGCGTCGCGCCGAACAGTTCAAGAATCAGCGCGCCAAGTCTCCTTATACCATCTCGTACGCTGCGCAGGTGAAACTTACTCTTTGGAGAGGATGGAGAAGGCTGTTGGCTGATCCGGGGTTTACGATTGCGAGTTTGGTGTTTAACTTTATTATGGCGGTTGTGTTGGGGACGATGTTTTATGATTTGAAGGATGATAGTTCGAGTTTTTACTATCGTGGGGGGTTGATCTTTTTTGCGTTGCTGTTTAATGCTTTTGCGAGTCAGCTTGAGGTATGTCGCTGTCCCGACACTCAGGTCTTGGTACTAACATGGGTAGGTCCTCACTGTCTACGCTGAACGCCCTGTTGTTGAGAAGCATAACCGCTATGCGTTCTACCATCAATCAGCCCAGGCCATTGCAAGTTACATCATCGACCTCCCCTACAAAACCGTCAACATGATCATCTTCAACTTGCTCATCTACTTCATGGCCCATCTCCGCCGCGACGCAGGCCACTTCTTCTTCTTCTGTCTTACCTCGTACCTCACCACGCTCGTCATGTCGTGTATCTACCGCACCCTCGCATGCGTCACCCGTACGACCCATCAAGCCATGATTCCCGTGTCGATTCTGAGTCTGGGACTTATGATTTACACGGGCTTCACTATGCCGACGGATTACATGCTTGGATGGTCTAGATGGATGAACTACATCAATCCTCTGGCTTATGCCTTTGAGGCGTTGATGGCGAGTGAGTTCCATAATCGGAAGTTTGCCTGTGCGGGTATGGTTCCTCAGGGGCCGGGGTATGATGACCTTCCCGCCGATTCTCGTATTTGCTCTGTTGTTGGTGCCGAGCCTGGATCGTCCGTGGTCGATGGCGATAGGTATATTAACATGTCCTTCAAGTACTACAACTCCAACAAATGGCGGTATGTAACACTTCTCGCTTGCATGGCGTACACTGACTCGTCACAGCAACATCGGTATCCTTCTTGGCTTCCTCTTCGGCTTCCTCATCCTGTACATTATCGCAGCGGAGCACGCCAAGCCTCCCAGGAACAAGGGTGAGGTTCTGGTCTTCCGCAAGGGCCGCATGCCTTCCAACTTTGAGAAGGACCACGGCGATATCGAGACTCAAGCGACTGATCGACCTGTCGTCGCTGAAAAGGCCAACAACAACCCTTCCAGCGGACTCACTGCTGGTGCTTCTGTGTTTCACTGGGAAGATCTCTGCTACGATATCCAGATCAAGGGTAAGGACCGCCGATTACTGGATCACGTTGACGGATGGGTCAAGCCCGGCAAATCAACAGCTTTGATGGTACGTCTCCCTCACCCACAGCTCCTCTGTGAACCCAACTGACTCCTCAGGGCGTGTCTGGTGCTGGCAAAACAACCCTTCTCGACGTCCTAGCAACCCGCGTAACAATGGGCATCGTATCCGGAAACACCCACATCAACGGCCTCGCAACCGACTCCTCCTTCCAACACCGCGTCGGCTACGTCCAGCAACAGGACCTCCACCTCACAACAATGACGGTCCGCGAAGCCCTCGAGTTCAGCGCCCTCCTCCGCCAATCCGCCGAGATCTCCCGCGCTGAGAAACTCGCATACGTGGAGCACGTCATCGACATGTTGGACATGCAGGAGTTCTCAGATGCTGTTATCGGAACGCCTGGTGAGGGGTTGAACGTTGAGCAGAGGAAGAGATTGACGATTGGTGTTGAGTTGGCGGCCAGACCGCAGTTGTTGGTGTTTTTGGATGAGCCGACTAGTGGATTGGATTCACAGACTAGTTGGGCGATTTGCGATCTTATTGAGAAACTTACGGCTAGTGGACAGGCGGTTTTGTGTACGATCCATCAGCCTTCTGCGATGTTGTTCCAGAGATTCGACCGTCTGTTACTCCTCGCACCCGGTGGAAAGACAGTTTACTTCGGCGGTACGTTCTCATCACCCCCATCACCTCCATTGAACCTCACTAACATCCCCAGATCTCGGCGAGCAATCCCAAACCCTTCTCAACTACTTCGAACGTAACGGCGCACCCCCTTGTCCAGAAGACGCCAACCCCGCAGAGTACATGCTCGAGATCATCAAGCCCTCCAACGACGAAGAAGCCGAGAAGATCGACTGGCACCAGATCTGGAGAGATTCACCCGAGTTCCAAGAAGTCAAGCAGGAGCTTTCACGTCTTAACTCTCTACCTACTACACGAGGATCAGCCGCGACTGCCTTGGAGAACGGTGATGCGTCGCAACACAAGGAGTTTGTGGCGTCATTCTCGACGCAGTTTCGGGAGGTGTTGATCAGGACTTGGAAGCATTTCTGGAGATCGCCTACTTATATCTGGTCCAAGATCGCACTGATCGTCTCATCGGTATGTTTGAGCCTGTCATGAGGAGGCTTTGGCTAACAGTTGTAGTCACTTTATATCGGATTCACGTTTGAAGCCAAGAACACCATCCAGGGCTTGCAGAACCAGCTTTATGCCATCTTCATGTACATGGTTCTCTTCCAGAGTCTCAGCGATCAGATCATGCCCATGTTTCTACCTCAGCGCGATCTATACGAAGTCCGTGAGCTACCTTCCAAGATCTACCGCTGGAACAGTAAGTCCTCACCATCTCACTGCCTCGCGTCATCTAACCATTCCCAGCATACATCTTGTCCAATATCATCGTCGAAGCAGCTTGGAACACCTTGATGGCTGTCCTCATCTACTTCACGTGGTACTACCCCGTCGGCTTCGTCCGCAACACTACATCCGACGACCAAGCCATCCGAGGCTTCCTTGTCTTCTTGTACCTCTGGATGTTCATGCTCTTCACCAGTACTTTCTCCCACGCTGCCATCGTTTGCATCGCCACCGCCGAAGAAGCTGGTGTCATCGCCAATTTGCTGTGGATGCTTTCCATCTCGTTCTGCGGGTACGTCATCCCTCCGTCGATCTATCACGCATATACTGACTTTTACAGTGTTGGTGTCGCTTACAAGGACATCCCCAAGTTCTGGACCTTCATGTATCGTGTCTCACCAGCGACTTACATCGTCGGCGGTATCATGTCAACTTGTGTTTGGGGTTCCAACGTCAAGTGTGCAGACAATGAGATTCTGCAGATGGCTGTTCCTGGCAACATGACCTGCGGCGACTACATGGGCCCTTTCATCAAGGCAGCTGGTGGTTATCTTCTTGATCGCTCATCCACTGATGTCTGCAAGTACTGCTCGCTTGCTACGACGGACGAGTTCTTGCATCGGTTCAACATCAACTATGATGATCGATGGTGGCACTTTGGAATTCTTTGGGTGTACATTTTTGTTAACTGTGCTAGTGCCTTGGGTTTCTACTGGTTGTTCAGGGTGCCGAGGGGAAGTGGTGTTAAGAGGGCTTAACATGGAGCCTGAGATGGAAACCTAAGAGGAGATCTTCAGAGGGGATCTTAAGACACATTATTTAAATTTATAATCTTACTGAAAAGGATCAAGGCAGCATATTATAGACACAGCATATTTAATTTGAGGTTAAAGCTTAGACCTTGACTACAAGCATTGAATATATACAAGATGAATAATGACTCTAGTAAATGCCATCTCCTCACTCGATATTCGTGGCACTGATGTAATCGCATTCACGAGTAGTGAACGGATCACCGCATCCAACCTCTCGATCCTGATCAACGTATACAGCCGGAAGATTAAAGTAGCAGGTCGGAATCTTGCCACCAACCAAGCTCCCCAGGTCAACGTCATCATTGGGACTAAGCGCACAGTCCAGAATAGCACGGTAGTAAACCTCTCTGTTCCCAAGACCATAGCTAGCCATCTTGTCATACACCTCGCCCGAGACTTCAGCCCAATCCCCAACACGGTTAGGCTTGGGATCGTGACGCATGATGTAGAAGCAGTACTTTTCACCCTCCCGAAGAGCCATCCACTGACGGCCAGTCGCATAACCACAGTCCTCACGGCTTGTACGGCGCTGTTCAGCAACGAGGTAGAACTGCGCAGCCTTCATGACGTTGTTGGCTACCTTGGGCTGGATGTTCCTGTAGACAGAGTTGAGGGCAAGCTGCACAGCCTCAGCGTTGTCGTTGAGGAGGAAAAAGCCGCCGTTGAAGAAGTTTGCAACGGGAAGCTTATAGGGATCTGGGCTGGGCGTCTTGAGTGCATTGTATTGTTCCTCTGTCCCACCGCCCATAACAATGCGCATGGTTTCGTCCAGTCGGTCGACGGCTGCTTCGAATAGATCGGCCAAACCAGCTGAGATACTGCCCTGATCGATCTCCTCTTGCTTGAGGTTACCAAAAGCAGAGAAGATACCGCCAAAGAGATAAAGACCTACTCCGAAGCCAGGCTGCTGAGGTTAGATATTTGTCAATACAGGGAGATGGATTACGTACATTCGCAGAAAGGCCGCTGAGAGCACCGCCGATTGCACTAGCTGAAGCCAGCCACTTGACCATATCGCCAGTGTCGTCTTCATTGCCGCCAAAGTCGGATACCATCTGACCGATTCTGAGACCGCTGATGATAGTCTTCTCTGTAATCTTTGTCTTGAGCGCCTTGAACTTGGAGTGCATGCCCTTAGCAGCCTGGAAGATCCAGTACGACGTTTTGCTAAGGGGGTCGTCGGTACCGTACTTGTCATACTGCTCCGTGCACTCCATGTTGTTCATGGGGCTGCAATCATTATCGAGAACACTGCAGCCCGCGGCGCCAGACTTTCCATCTGTACCGCCATAGACTCGGTCCTCGAGGTTGATGAGCCAGTTGTTTTGGTGTTCTGTTGGTCAGTTATTGCATTCGTGTACTGGCGGAAAACGTACCCCATTGTCCACGGAGGAAGTTATCAAGGTGATCGCCGGCTTTGGTCTTCATCGTCCAGAGCGTGTCAGCTTCCACTGGTGTGTTGAGAACCCAGCCTTTGCAGAGTGTATCTCTGTTCTCCCAGACGTCGGGGACCTTGTTGTCATCTCTTTTGGTGAGAGGAGAGGCATGAACGGCTGCAGCGAGGGCCACGATGGCGGTGGTGGACTTCATTGTGAGAGAATGAAGATGAGATGAGTGAAGAGGGTATTTCCTCCAGCTGAGAGCAGAGGTTTATATCATGTTGACGGCATGATGGGGTGAATACCTAAACATGGATCGTTTACTCATATTATCAATAATTAATCAACCTTGTGAATCCTGCGACGGGCTCGAGCATGATTGCTGTTACACTGAGGCTCTTGGCATCAGGTTGATCGCTTCGATAAGCGGCTCGATAAGGATCTTGTTACGGAAGACAAGGAAGAGGTTACCCCGTGGCTCCGGCGGCCGCGGGAGGAGCCGTGCTAGACCCCGATTAAGACGAGCAGTGGAGTAGAAGCTCACGATGCTTCGCCACAAAGGAATAGAGCACGGTAATTTTAGATTGGGGTCCATTATTCGTTTCCTTTGCTTGAATGACTCGACTTGACGCACTGGGCTGAGACTTGTCTGCATCTACGGACTCTTGATGATGGCGGCTGTAATTGTTGCTTATTAGCCTTTGGCTGTAGCAATTGGTAGTCATTTGATATAATGTCTAAGTTGTGAGCTAGATGTGTTATTTGCAGTTGAGACTTGTGGCTGAGAGCTTAAATCAGCGGACAGAACTTAGTTGCTTAGTCCTCAGACAGCCTGTCTCCGTTCAAATTTGAAGACTTCAAGCTCACAAACAATTGGGTCCTCATGCTCCTCTCAGCTGTGCCATTCCTCCCCCCAAAAGGTGTAGTGATAGACCTGACAGCGAATGCTTGTGCCATGCTATGCTAATAGTGATTCAACGGATCATGAACTCAGAAGTCCATCGCAATATTCGCATAACCTAATCTCACCATCACGACACAGATCCTCGTCAAACCGCCCTATCAGCGCTACTCTGCCCCAAACACTCCTCTCAAAGTCGGCAGATGAAACGCCAGCGCAGATCCTTCATCTAGGAAACAACCCACTAACCATACAAGGTCAACAAAAGCTCACGACCTCTGGCTTGGCATAAGCTGCAAGGACCTTTTTGCACAGCCCGTCAGAGCTAAGATGACAGCAAGTCGGGCGATTTCAAGTACGACTGGGCTATCGGCAGTTGTAAAAGACTCGCGGGAAGACGTTTTCCGTGGCTTGTCGTGGCGGAGCTTGTTTTTGGGGTTACAACGAGGACTTGGCGTAATTTATTCAATTGGTCAATTTTGGGGAACTATTTCAGCTCTCGCATTTTGGCCTATGATGTAGATGCTATGGAAATACGACCGAATTCCTTCGGAAATGCTACCCTCCACTGCATGCATTGAATACCTTTCGCCCTCCAACAATTGGCGCTCCCGTGCGCAATTACTTGGCCGCTGGAGGCTCAGGCATTGCGTACGTAAATGACAGTAAAGTCTGTGGGTCTTGCTTGCGAAGGTATTCCTCGAAACTATCCGTCTTGATAGTCTTGCTCAACTGTTCTGGCGTGATAGCACCTTTAACGCCTTCCACGTATCCGTGTTCATCCAGGTAAGCTGGTCCGTCAAGAACCTCGTAGGGCAGACCAGTAGCTTTGTGCATCTCCTCCTCGGTCATTGACTGGAAGACAGCTTCCTGGCCGGTGACTCTGCTCCAGGTGTTTATGATCTCCATGATGTTCAAGTCACTGTCATAGGCGAGAAGCTTTGTTCCAGCGGGTTCATCTTCGACCAGAGCTTGGACGAAAGATCCAGCTGAGCCTTCGATATCAATGATAGGTAACCTGAGATTCTTGGAAGCTGGTACCGCGAGGACATACTCGCCAGTCTCAGCATCCCTCTTGGGGTATAAGAAAGGATTCGTAGCGTAGGCAGCCATGTAGACATACGACGTCTTCTTAGCCAAGTCAGGCATCTCATTCTCAATGTACTTGACAGCCGCAGCCTTGGTCTCCCAATGATGACAATGCGAGTATTTCCCCTTCGAAACATCCTTCATAGGACCAAGAGCAGAGTAAATGTACTTCTCAAGGGTAGATGTCTTGGAAGCAGCATAAGCCGCATTCCTGACATGGCGCTCCTCGGTATCATAGCCGATTTGTTGAGCTGTAGCTTGGTCTTTGCCTTGACTGAGAGCGGTCCTGTAAGGAGCCCAGAAGTCAGTGTTGACAAAGATTGCGTGAGCGCCATCGAAGGCTTTCATGAGAGACTCTGGGTCGTTCATGTCTGCTTCGACGACCTCGGCTCCGAGGTTCTGGAGGGCTTGGGCTTTGGTTGAGGTTGAGTTGCGGGTGAGGGCTTTGACGTGCCAATTTGGTTGGGAGATGAACGCTCTGACGACTGAGCCTCCCTGGGTGCCTGTGGCGCCGACGACTGCGATGGTCTTGGTAGACATGATGAGAGTGTATGGTGAAGAAGATGGAGTTGAGTTGGTCAGTGACGAAATGATAGAGACGGGCTCAGAGTGAATTATACTTTGATACTTATAGTAATATACATTGCGGCGTTAATTATGGCTTCTCTATCTCCTTGCGTATTAATTATCGTGTTGGTGTTGAGTCTGCTGAATGGCCAAGAGACCGTAAGCCACTGTCGCTTACTTACGTAGCAGCTTCTGATTGGCTCAAAAACCGTAAGCCAATTCGCCCCCACGGACTTTCGGACTTAACATGATTACACTTCCGCCAAATAACCAAGATCTCAAATCTGACATGCTCCAATGAGATAATTTTACCCTGCCATGTCAAGTCAGGCCATGACTGATACAGAGAAAGACGGTTCGGCCAATAGGGAGGACGCTGTCTCTCGAAAGTGGACGAGTAGCAAGGATGATGACGCCCCTCCATCGAAGCGTCGTGTTCTGACTGCGGCGCGGAGAGAGCAGAATCGCCAGGCGCAGAAAGCATATAGTATGTCACGTCACTCGTCCCATAGGAATTACTAACAAGACCTTGTAGGAGAGCGACAGAAACAAGAGAGGTTACGACTGAAGCAGAAAAAGGCTCAAGCCCAAGCTACTTCCGGACAGCTCCCAAGACCTCTTCTAAAAAGAGAGGATCTCTCACTGAGAGACTCTTCTGAACAGAAGACTTCAATTGGGGAGAGATACCCATTGGATGAAGAAGTTACAGAAACCATCGACACATCTGTTAAAAAGCTTGAGCCGAACTTTCCAGACCTTTACATGAACATGCTTCAGTTCGCACCAGCAGCCATCTTCACATCATGCCTCACCAACGCAATATCCCTAGGCCTCAACCCGTCCGTCATCGCAAACTGCAGCGTGGAACACATATCTCCCTTCTACCAACCTAACCTCTCATCCACACTTAACCACGCAGATCTTATACAAGCAGGCTCCAACATCCTGTCAACATTTAACAACACCAGTATCCCCGTTCATCTCCGTCCAACAATGGCACAAATCCTCATACCTCATCATACAAGCCTCGATCTCATCCCTATTCCATTTCTTCGCGAGCGAGCTATAATGCTATCAGCTGCAATGCCGCATGCCTTTAATAACTGGGAACTCAAGCTGGATATATACGAAAGAGGCGGCTTGACGATATGGCGACTGAACCATGAGAAGGGAGAGAGTTTGAGGGATACTTATCCGCCTTGGGATATGAAGAGCTGGGAGGCTGCGCCGTGGTTTTTGAAGAAGTGGTGTATGCTTATGGGGAGGGAGTATGATAAGATGCAGAATCAGAGCATTGGGTGGCAGGTTGTTAGGGACATGATAAGTTCGAGGGATGTACAGAGATTGACGACTAGCTTATCTTAGAGAACGTGATCCTAAACTTATAAGACTGTGAATTGTTTATGCTATATTATGACATGAATGACAACGGAGTGAATGGTATTAATGAAACGCAGCATGTAAGTCATTTACTCTAGAAACGTGACCAATTCCTTCTCAGTCCAATCCCAAAGTCTCTCCGCCATCTTATCATCTCGCCCCTCCTCCGTAGCCAAACCATGCTTCCCAACTGGCTCATAGTACTCTCCACTAATAACACCATCCACAACCGACGCCCAAAGCTGATTCCTGACGCCCTTTGCAACAGGCGTGATCAACATACATCTCACCACTGCATATAAATACCAAAACATCCCCGTGGCCTTCATCAACAGCTCTGTGTTCACCAGCCCAGGATCGATAGCAGATACTGTAAATCGTGGATACTTCTTGGCCAGCTGGCGCGCCCAGAGGATATTGGCAAGTTTGCTCTGGTAGTAGCATTGATAGAGACCAATCGACTCTCCATCAGTCTTGAGGGTATCATAGTTGATACCGCCTTTGTTAAGATAGACGTGTCCATGAGATGCGAGACAGACAACTCTCACGTCTGCACCAGGTAAACGTGTTGTTTTATCAAGCAGCGGGATAAGTAGTCTCGTGAGTAACGCGTGACCCATATGATTCGTCCCAAACTGGACCTCATGACCGTCTGCAGTGCGATCAAGAGGAACAAACATAGTACCTGCGTTGAGCATCAAGATATCAAGCCTTTCACACTCCGAGAGCACGATACGTGCTGCTTCTTTGATAGAAGCGAATGAGCAGAGATCAAGATGAAGGGGTCTGATTGAAGCAGCTGGGACAGCGTGCTGGATATCTTGTGCTGCGAGTTGTGCTTTTTGTAGGTTTCGACCGCAGAGATAGATGCGCGAGGGATTGTGGTGGGCGAATTGGAGGACGGATTCTTTGCCTAGGCCGGCGGTGGCGCCTGTGACGAGGATGACTTTTCCTTTGAGAGAGGGCATGTCTTTGGGGTTGAAGTCTTGCTGATTGGTCCAGAACATTGTGTTGAAAAGAGTGAGCAAATAGGGAAGTGATTGGAAGAATGAAAGGGATGCACGATCTGGATTGAAAATAGTTGCAAGTGAAGCTCAAGCATTAATACGGCAGAGGATGTTACAACTATTTATACAAGACCTAGCCGTATGGTAAGTTCATACTGTGAGGCATTGTCGAATTTCACCAGGAGTTAAAGCTAATAAGAGGCTTAGAGGCAAGAGTCTACTCCCGTATTGGAAAAAGGTACGGCCTTGGCGTGCCAGGCAATCCATTAATGCTTGTCACTAACAGACTGAACTGAATTGCCGACTAGCAATCTGGCGCTAAGCCACAGTTGATGCTGAGCAGGTCCAATCATGATCAAGAACAGCCCTCTAAACCCTTTTGAGCAAATGGTACGGAAGACCTCCGGGGAAACTTGTACACAGAAGTGCTTACTCTCGACAAGGATCGAAGCCGAATAACTTCAGGTACAGAGCATGTGACTAGCTAATTTGGCATATTTGCCTACTAACTTCTGTTAAAATGGCCATCTTTGTGGTTAACACGTCATCGGGGAAGCCTGATAGGGATACCATGAGAAAAATCCGCAGCCATGCGATGCGTGGAAGGAATACACGCGCGGACAGACTAGCCCGTGCCCAAGAGCGGATGAATCCCGACAAGAGCTCGGTTCATACCATGGAGACTGATAGAAGTACATCTCCCATATCGTTACCGAACAATGCTTCAACAACAGAACCACGTAATGGCCAGGAATTCCGCAAGGATGACCTGTCAACGATGAGTATCCCGCGAAAGCTAACACCGGAGCTTTTGTTACAACGATCAGAACTCGAGCTAAAGCCATATATGCTGGAGTTAATACACCAAGGTATTCTCACAAACTATATGTCAGCCAGACAGATACTGACGGCACCCTGTCGATACGCCCTAGATATGAAAGTCGCTCACGAATGCGAGTCTCAAATCTTTAGCCTCAGCGACATGCACACGCACGAAGTATCTCTCCACTCCATACTCTTCACAGCATCAGCATTTAAAGAAGTCTGCCTTGGTGCAGAGTTCAGCGTACTCACAAGATATCATCTTGGCGAGACACTACGCTGCATACAGCAAAGTCTTCAAAACAAAAGCACTGCAACGGCTATGGCGACGGTGGGAGCTATCGTTAATCTAGCTTCAGCAGCGTCTAGTTTTGGAGACGTTGAAACTACGAGGAAACATATGGATGGCCTATGTCGGATTTTTGAATTTCGTGGTGGAATATCGCCGTTTGGAACTGCAGCGCTAGCAGAGATGAAGTGTCAAAGGTAATTAGATCTTAATCACCGCTTCGTATTGCTAACGTGGACAGGATAGAGATCTGTCTATCAATGACAGAAGGGCGAAAACCCCGCCTTCTTCCCGACATTCAAGTTTGGGATTCACTTACGCCAATATCTGCAATCCACCCCCCTCCTGAGTCCACCTTTCTAGATCCTCGAAATTTGACACCAGATCGGCGTTTAATCTCCATCTGGACCGATTTGCAATACTATAGTCGGCTAGTTAATGAAGGCGCGCTTATCCTACCAGAGCTGTTCATCTTCATAAGCACGACTCTTCCGAACAGGCTACTTCAGCTTCTTACGATGCGCAATCGACTAGTGAGCTTATGAGGCTTTGTATGCTGTTGTATATCAAGAGCATTCTTTTCAGTCTTCCTGGGGTGGGGAGGAGAATGTCTTACTTGTCGACTAATCGAGAGATTGCACTTCAGCAATTCGTGCCATTGGATCGAGAGCAATCGACTTTCTTGCTCTGGGCGCTGTTCATTACTGGCGGTTGTATCTTTGAGGACTTTGATCGTATATCGCATCGTCAGACTATTCGTGAGATATGCGATGTTCTTGGTGTGAGTAGGTGGACACAATGTAGGGAAATATCAAGCAGGGTGCTGTGGATTGGCGATATACACGATGCGCTGGCGCAGGAAGGATTCACGGAGGTGTTTGGCACTACAGAGGCAAGAGTGTCACGTAATTAGCTGCGATATAATACTACGCGAATTGACATGAATGTAACACAGCTTCAAGATCAAGTGAGTCGCCTTTATACCAGAATGAGATATAGCATATTAAAATTAACTTGCTGATTAAATGAATGAATTAGCCTGAAGCTTCATCGTGTCTTGTCTGCTTACGTGAGACAACTGGTAGGATCGCTGGCATTTGGTGCTGACATTCAAAGCTGACGGAGTTACTGTCTCATCTCCGCCATTCCCCTTCCAGTAATTTTTATCTCCTCAAAACTCCATTTAAAACAGCATCAAATTCTCTTATTCTCACCATTAAACAGCCATCTCATCATGTCTTTCATCTATCTCAACCGCGCAACGCACGTCGTATCTCTCCTCCCCGCTCTCTTCGGCATCAATCTCCTCACGGGCCCCGAAGCAACCCTCCAATCTTTCCAGTACCCTATCCCTACAGACCCCCAAGCTCGCAAGCTTGTTCGTGGACTTGCGCGTATCTACGGATGTCGAAATCTCGTCGTTAGCTTCTTGTTATTTAACATCAGCCTCACTGGGGACAAGAAACTCATGAGCTTTGGGTATCTTGGGGCGCTGGCTATGTGCGTCACTGATGGGCTTGTTGCGAGGAATGTTGTTGGGCATGGGGAGTGGCAGCATTGGTCTTTTGCGCCGCTTTGTATTGGATTGTTGATTGGGCTGAGCTGGTGATTACAACTGAGTCTTGTTTGATCTACATGGATTCATGGTTATAGGCTTCGAGACCTGCCAAGATGGTTCACGATGTCTAGTCTATGACCGACGAAATGTTATTCTTATGTCGTCTTAGACTTCTTCTTTCCAGAGAGACACACTGACGAAATAAACAATGTAACAAGATCAATTTAGCTTCCTTCACCATAATCAACGGCTGTGTAATTCCCATTCTATTGCATTTTAATCCATAAATATGTTGCTGCAAACTCCGACTTGCCCTGTTAAGTGAAGTTTCAGCCGAAGCTACCCGACTCCGGCTTATACTCCCATACCCATCACGCCATTATCAGTAATCATCTGGTATGTCGGCCTCCTCAACAGGAGTAATACTGGTAAGGATATCTGCAACTTCATCCTGATACATCTCCAAAGCTTCCGTATCACTCCAATCAACAGTGATCAGGTAAGCCATAGCGTGAGATAGTCTTTTAACCTCATCCCTTTCTCCATTCGAAAGATCAAGTGTCCAGGATGCAGCAGTCCCGGCGAGGAAGAAAGTCAAAGCACAATCATCATTCCACTCCAGAGGCCAATCTTCTTCATATTCGTCTTCCTTGTACAAGTTCGCCAGTATGATGAGAAAGCTGAAGCAATGCTTGACTGTTTCCCAGTTGCGGTAAAAGTTTTGGCCATAATTTGAGTCCTTGCCGAGACTGTAGTGTTTTCTGAGGTATTGTCGAGCACGAAGGGCTTGGAACTGGATTGGGGGAATTCCATCTAGTTCGGAAGAGGACTCGGTGAAGGTAGACATGACGTCTTCTTGATTGTCGGGTATCTCCGGTGTAAGGTTGGGACAGTCTACAAGAGACAACTGAGTCGGAAGAGAGGGATCAGGGCTGCTGCGACCACCGCCAGCACCTGGGACTGAAAGAGTGAGAAAAGACATTCTGGGTGATTGATGGGTGAGAGTTGTGCGTATAGTGTGTGGTAAGGTGTGGCTTTAGATGGTGTGTAGTGCTATCGGTGAAATGATCGATGTACTGATGGAGTAGGAAAGGAAGAATACTCAGGGCGGGCGAAGAGGGGTTTTTATACAGGATGGGTAAATTATACTTCGCCTGAGCACGTTTATTCTTCGCATGATACTTTCTGAACTTCTGTCATGTCAAAGTATAACTGCATTCGCTGGCCTTGCGACTGACTCATGAACTTAATTGAGCAACAACCTTTTGATTGCTCCAACCCTTCTTCCATATGGCATTGAATTGGGTTATCGTGCATGTGTTGAAGGTTCTTATAACCGTGACGGTAGTTAAGTAAGGTTATTTTTAAACCGCAATAGCACATCTGGCTTCCAACTTACTTAGACATTCCTATGGAGATGACTGCCACCCATAAGATTAAGCTTTAGGCTTCGAATACAGGTGATGAATGTCAGCAAGATAGTTTGAACCGCTTTGTGTTAGGTTGCTGATTGGGCTGAACTGATGATTGTAAGAGTCTCGTCAGACGCAATCAAATGGATGATAGATCTACGGTTACTGGCTTCGAGACGGCTTGCAGAATTTTTATATCTCAAAGGAGAGTCTTTATACTTCTGAAAGTGTCTGTTCTAAGTTTTGTCTGCTGATTTAAGCTCTCAGCCACAAGTACCAACTGCCAATAACACATCTAGCTCACAACTTAGACATTACACGTCTGTTCATTTGCTTCACATAATATGATACACCACGGGCTCTTTGCACATGCATCTAATAAGATTAATTTAGCTCCTAGGACTTCAAGTACCCGAACTATACAGTCCTTTCTCATGGATGTTATTCCATGGATTCATCACTGCTGGGAGCAACTACCCACAACGCCTTGTTAGCATAGCGTCGTGAGCATTCATAACATGCCCTATCCTCTAGCTCCAATTGTTCGAGCCCTTGGACTTCCTCAGAGATAGGATCAAAACCATCAAGGTACTTGCCTACTCGAGTATTTTGCCTCTCCCAACCCGCTTCGTCATCAGGATCAATTGCCAAATCATCCTCCAAGATGTCAGCCAGTGCTCCAATGCAGGCCTTTTGGTCTTCTGGAAGATCCTCCACCCAAGCTGAGACAGTTTCCCAAACCAAGAGGTGAAGGCGGTCTTGTCTTCCCACTCAGCGGGATATTCTCTCTCTCTCCTTCGCGTTCTCCATACAGGTCCTGCATCATATAAAGAAGGCTAAATCGGAGCTTATTCGCCTCCCAGTCACTGATATCGCCAAGAGGGAAGCCTGTATCAGCACCCAAAGCATCATTTCTCCTGAAGAATTGTCTTGCACGAAGGGCTTTAACTGCAAGTGGGGATGTTCAACGAGAGATTCCTCGGAGTCGGAAACCTCATCAAGCCAATTTTCGGGGCTGATGAGTGTGCGCTTGGGTTTGTAGGGCTTCGCGTCACGACACTTACAGGTTGGCCATACAGGAGATGATTCATCCTGAAAAGAGGGGGCAGGGCTACTGCTACCAGCTTCAGAAGCTGTCGCTGAAACAGTGAAGTAAGACATTTAGGGTGAAGAGGCTGTTTGTGAAGTTGTGTGTGAAGTGGTAGCAGACTGTGATTTGAGAAGAAGCAGAGTCCTCTTGGTAAGATGTGATAAGAAGTAGGAAATAATAATTTACTAGGGGTAGAATAAGGTATTTATACTTCTAGGTTAATAGAACGAGTTTATCCATTATAAAGTTTTGGTTCATCATTATAGGCTGTTTTGAGTTCTCAGTGGACTGCTGCCTTATCCGAGTGTCGTTCCTATTTCTCACAAAGAAAACAACTAGCTGGAAGATGAACAACGTCAGCGATAAATTCTTGCGATCGGAGTGCTTTGACCATTACCATGAGACAAAGAACAAACTTCAATCTTTGCTATCTAAGATGAACAACTGAACATGACCTGTTCATTGTTTAGCAGTTCTCAGTGCTTAGGGTAGGCGAAGCAAACGCTAGTGAGTATGAGTCGCGCTAAGATACTCAGCACCCAGTTAAAGCATTTCCCCTGTGGCTTAGTTGGCTAAAGCGTCCGACTGTTATTAATAGGCAATCGGGAGATCGGAAGTTCGAGCCTTCCCGGGGGAGCATTACTTCTTTTTCTCTTTTTGCTTCCTTGACTATTTCTATCTTTTTATTATAAATCTCTATGCAGTTTAACTTAATCCTTTTTCCATAACACCCGAAGTTAAAGAATATCTAGAAGTCCCTTTTCTTTTTTATATGTTAGTGGCGTCTGACCATAATTGTCTCTGGCGTTTATATCGGCCCCATTCTCAAGCAAAAGCTTCGTTATGGTCAGTTTCCTAGAATATTCTGCTGCTGTACTGGCCTTGCTGCTTGACTTCTGGGCTCGAGCCAATCTCATCAAGACGCCGAGCAACGGCGTACAACCAGAGTAATCCTTCGAATTCACATTGACATTCCCTGTTGACAACAGTAGTCTCACAATACTCTCATGGCCTTCAATAGCAGCCAGCGATAATGGTGTCCGGCCCATGTAGTCCTTCGGATCAAGTTGAACGGTCTCAATCCCCAATAGTAGTCTCACAATACTCTCATGACCATTCTCGGCCGCTAATGATAGGGGTGTACGTACATCGCTGCCTGAAACAACAGGTATAATTTCTTTGGATGCAAGTAGGATCGCGGCGAGCGGTAAGTCACCCCGCTGTATTGCCCAGTGTAGCGGCGTATAACCTTTACTTACGCTGAAGTACTTTCCGTATACAAGCTGTGCAGAAATTTCTTCGGCTTGTGAAGGACTCATTTCCTGTTGCAGGAGCTCTTTGACCGCGCCGCGATGACCATTAGCCAAGGCAGCAAACAGTGGGTCCTCGAGGTGTTCTCTGTGTATGTTACTTGCAAAGCCGAGGCGGAATGCTGTCCCCATGAGACTTGTGAAATCATTCTTCGCAAGAATATACGTAAGGCTTGCATTTGAGGTATAGAAAGGCCTTTTATTCCAGCCTGTCCCTGGAAAGAAAATAACATCCCTCAATATACTGTCAAGAACAATCCAAGCCTTGACATCGAAACTTTTCAGGAAGTTCTCCTGTAGAATCTTGCTTCCAGCACCTTCTGCATGGTAAAGAACACATTCAGTTGCGTACTCCATGAACGGAAACTTGTCCAACACAGTGTTTTGTAAATCAAGAGCGGCATCCTGTTTCAAGTCTGGGACTGGAGTAACGAGGATTACATGTCTTGAGATGTCGAGCTGAATATAGGTATGACAACATCGTTTTAGTCGATCATGAGCTGAACATTGTGGATCTTCCGTCTCCAGCTGTAAATCACGTCTCAGGTGCCCTAAGCCATCGTCTTTCAACAAAAAGTCTCGCACAGACTCGTGAATAAATTGAACCGTCTGGGCATTGGGCTTTGTGATCTCGGCCAAACCTTTGGATGAACTGAGGATGAATTGCTTCATGTCTTGGATGGTAGTTTTACGCCGGTTCCACCAGCTGAGTGTATCAGGATGCAGCCCGGAGAGGAGGGCGAAGTAGAGCTCTTCCCACTTCAGCGGTCGCTTAGAAAAGAGAATCCACTCAATTGACAGGAGTAGGTTCTCTGGTCGCTTGTTGTCCCTCCTTAGTATATCTCTGATCAGGTCACTCAATTCAGGTGGGATTTCCTCAAGAGTCTTCCTCTGGATAGCAAGACTATCTGCATATCCAAAGTCCTCATTCAGCATCTGCACAACCAGCTTGACCCATAGAAATACACCGTTTGCCTTGACGCGAATGTCGTTTCTCAGTTCATCTACTTCGGCCTCTCTATGCTTTTTGACTTTGAGCTTGCTGTGTATGTAGGCTTCTAGGTCGTGCTCATGGCCAGGATGATGTTCAAGAATCAGCTCTTGACCATTCCCTATATCGACGAAGGGATAATTGCGACTGGAAAAGCATATGTATACCTCGGATCCTCTTGCAATGGAGTCTTTTCCGATAGTCTGAAAATGGTCAATCATGCCATACACGTCCTTAAGATTGCATTCGTCAAGCGCGTCGACAAAGCAGACTAAGCGTTACCGGCCAAGGCTGGCTATCGCAAGAGATAGAAGAGACCTCAGAACTTCTGCACTCCATATTGGCTGGCCGTAGTGGCTCAATGGAATGAGGTCTGCATCATCCAGAACCTTTTGAAGCCCAGACGCCTTGCTCAAGAGCTCCCATAGCAGAGATCTGTACATCCCAACAATCGACTTCTCCAAGTCATCGCCTCTGGCGTTGAAGAAGAAAGAAATAATAATTGAATCCCCCATCATCTTCATCGCTTGAGAATATGCGAACTTCATAATTGTCGATTTTCCGGCACCTGGCTTGCCCTTGATCCACAAGAACCCGTGGTGTTGAATAAGTTTCGATCTGTCAAGCCAACGTTGGTAAACCGGGTCCTCAAGCAACCAGTTACAAGTTTCCTCATGGGCAACCTCCACGCCGAGGCGACGGGAATGAATCTCCTTAAACTCTAGTGATTCGAGTAGTGTCTTTCGGCGCTCCTGCAAGACCGGATCTAGGTTCTGTTAGTTAATGAGAGACCATGTTTACTCGGAGTTTACTTACCTAGGCCTACTGACGAGGTAGGCTTTGATTTCTGCTTGATCCTATCTGTCGAAATAACAGACAGAAGCTCCTTTGCATATGCTGCAGCTGTCATTGCAGCGTATGGTTGCCATTGCTTGTTCTTATGAGAATCTGCATAATCGCAAACACCGCGTATAACTAGACAGGGGAAGCTATCCATAAGTCCTGCCGCTTCCATCTCGAAACAAATGGCATCAAGCTCTTTTTCAAGTTGATCCCGTGTACGGCCATGCTTGATAACCTGATTAGCTGAAGCCACAATCCCGTAGTGTATCTTGGGGTCATTGTTGCTTCGAGCAGGTCGGTGTACCAGCCGAGATACGTCGCAGTGCTCACAGCTATCAACCTTGGGGTTCATAGGCCGATTAGAAGGCTCGATATGATCATAAATGGCGTCAAATAACCGGTCTGGAAGGGTACCGGAGCGTGTGAAGTTGATCATCCCAGGGTATCGTACAAGCACATTGGCGAGGATCGAAGGGATTCTGCTGGGATCAGTTCTGTGATCCGCTTGAAGTTTGGCGACTGCAGTCGCTAGTACATGTGGAGGTTTTTTCAAACTCCCAACTGGGCGCAATTGGCTGTCTCCAGTCCTTTTCCCAAAGTCATACTGTACCACCTCTTTACTGACCATGACATCACCAAGTCGCACATCGACCTTTCCAGGGACTCCGCCACCGACACCGACCATGAGACCGAAGCGTATCGAGGTAAAGGTCCGCCGCATGTTATTAGCTACTGTTGCGGCATTAGTCAGGCCATAGCGACCCAACGGAAGGCATGCGATAACTATATTATGGGTGCTCATATTGCCAAGGGTATATGTGTTTGAATCCTCTCGACTGATCGGCAAAGCCTCGTGGATGTCATCCAGCATAACCTTGGCGGCAGTCATTTCGATTTCAAGTGCGCAGATCCAACCAACAGTGTAGTCCCGGTGGGAGAGCCTTTCTCTGTGTCCTCGCGCACTCCAGTTGTATTCGCCGGCTATTGATCGCGGTTCGGCGCGACCAGACAAGCAGTCTGGAACACTGCTAGTTCTCCAACTCATGTTGTTTGACTCGAACAAGCGATTGCCGGTGTGCGTCAGTAACGAATATTCTTAATTGAAGCCCCTCCAAGGGAAATGGTTGCCAGAGGGGGCCTTTGATCTCAGCTCGAGGGCTGAGTCGCTAGAGCTCCTTTGCTCTGCTCCAAGCCACCATATGCGCGGATGCCTTACCTGGCTTGAAAAAGGACAAGGCAGTGCCGAATCGGGTGATTGCAGCATTAAGCTGAGACTCTAGGGCGGGGTAATAAGTGTACCAAGCCATGGCAGCATTCCATGACGAGAAAAGCTTGTTAAGCAGGTGTGACAGAAGCGATTCTAATGCTGCAGACGTCTCTTGGTCTGCCAGACGCCACTTTTTTGAGATGCCTCAATCAGCCAATGATAACTGACCTACGATGCATAACTCTCTTGACTACTTCTCTCAGTCCTTTACTAAATGATTCGCCGCGGAAAGTACATTGTCTTATTATTGCTGACTTCCAATTATATCATCGGCTTTATGTTATGCCTATCTCGCTAAGGCATTTCCCCCCAGGTTCTTTACTGCTTGCTAATTCCTCTCCATAAGGTTATGCATTTGGTGGTAAACGCAGGCGCTGCTTTCATTTCATGTTTCACTATCTGAAATACTAACTCTCTATATTTATGATCTCAGATTGAAGGCCAGTCTAATTTTTCAAGAGAGCTCTAGTTACAATTCCCAAGGACCTAGCCCTCACTTAAACCACCTCGGTCTACGACTCTACTGCCACCACTTCTTCACAACCTAGCCCATCATAGGCGCCCAAGCATACTTTATGTGTAATATAATTCATGGTCTAGAGAATAGAAAGAGTCAAGAGAACATGAACCAACAGACATCCAGCTGATACCACGGAACTGGAATACTATAAATTCTTCATTCATGAGAGCTTGGTTTGGCTAAGCCAAAACCCTTGTGCAGACGACGATCTTAGACACTACTATGATGGCATTTCTTGATGCCCCAAGAAAAAAACAAATGTCGAACAGATTAACTACAGCAGAATATTGGCAAGGACTTGGGCTTGTTTTAGGTACCGTTAGTCCGGGCTGGCTCCAGACTGAATGCGGGGTAAGAAGCCGAGAGCCGATTCATTGGGAGTACAACCGCTTACCCGGGGTCGCGTGACCAAAGCTCCAGTGAAATCATGATGACCATCGGCAATGGACTTGGTCTTTCACTTCGGTCCTGCAAAATACTATACTATAGCTAGCATAGAGTACCACTGATCTCAATTGACCTTCAATAAGATCATCCACCAGCCAACACAAGCCATGGCGACTCGTCCAACTTTGACCCCCGCTTGGAGACTGTCTCGGAGTCTCTTGCATCGCCAGAGCATCAAGTATATATCAACTCACGTACCTAGGCATCAGGGCTACGATACCACCATTGCCAATTTGAACATTGACAAGAATACTAGGGTGATCTATCAAGGTATGGACTCAATTGGTCCAACAGACAACTATAGACTGACCGTCGACGTCTAGGATTTACTGGTAAAGCAGTATGTATTCTAGACCTTGTTCCCCCAGTCCTTGAAGGTGACTGACTGAGATAATATGAAAGGCAACTCTCAATGCCAAAGATACCATTGCATATGGCACCAATGTCGTTGGTGGTGTATCCCCAGGCAAAGGTGGCCAAGAGCATTTAGGTCTTCCTGTATTCAACACAGTCAAAGAGGAAAGTTTTCGACGCTGTATACTCTTTGAATATTGATATCCGAGCCAAACTTACTAATCCTTTTACAGGCCATGGAACAGGTAAAACCTCAGGCGACATCAGTCTTCGTACCAGCACAATTTGCCGCTGCTGCTATCATTGAAGCAATAGAGGCAGAAGTGCCTCTTGTTGTGACCGTCGCTGAGCATATACCTGTACACGATATGATGCGTGTCCATGGCGTGCTCAAAACTCAATCCAAAACTCGCCTTGTCGGTCCGAACTGCCCCGGTATTATTGCTCCCGAGCAGTGCCGTATTGGCATTATGCCGCATAAGCAGTACAAGAGGGGCACTATTGGTATAGTATCGAAGAGCGGAACCCTTAGTTACGAAGCTGTTGGTTCAACATCGAATGCTGGATTGGGTCAGAGCCTCGTTGTTGGCATGGGAGGAGATATGATGCCAGGTTCGTCTCAGAAGTCATGATCTTGATCATACAACCACCACGAAAGAGGGTTTCAGGTCAAAGAATTCTGCTCACATCTTGGCTACAGGAACAACACTTGTGGATGCCCTTAAGCTGTTCTTCGGTCATCCAGGAACAGAGGGAATTATTGTTATCGGTGAGATTGGCGGAGAGGCAGAACTCAGAGCTGCTGAAGCCATCAAGGACTACAGGAGGATCACAAGGAATCCAAAGCCAATCATAGCCATGGTTGCTGGTAAGACGGCTCCTGAAGGTCGAACTATGGGCCACGCCGGTGCACTTCTGCAATCAGGTGATATATCTGCTGAAGCTAAGGCGAAGGCTTTGGCAGATAGTGGAGCCGTCGTGGTACCCCATCCTGGGCTCATGGGACAGGTTATGAAAGACCTACTGTCGTCACATAGTAGCAAAATCCGTAAGGGATTGGGCCCGTTGGGTCCTGAAGTATCATTTCCGAACCCCGCACAGGAGCTACGAGAATGAGATTAAGAGAATATACAATCTGATTTGTAACATGCAAGTTCTACGAGGTTGGATAGGTGGCTCACGCTGGCTAATGGGCATGACATTAGGTCTTGGTATTTAGTCGCCAGAGTGGAAATTCCGCCAGACGAAGTATGGGTTTAAATAACTACACTGATGATATATTTACTAATAATATCAACCTGCTTACAAGATACGTAGTTGAGCACTTCCATAACATAGCGAAATCCAATTTAGGTATATAAAAACAAGGCCAATTCATCAGGACTTGGAAAGCTGGACGGCTTTCTTCGCTGCCTCTCCAAACTCAGACTCAACATGGAATCCGAGGTTGGCATCCTCTAGCTATGAGAATATTAGCAAAGCATCTGCAAGTAGATCATATAGACATACAATTTTCAAGCCTTCAGCTGAATTGGTCCCCTGCAGCCGAACAACAAGCGGCACAGGCAATCGGCCGAGCTCATTGGTAGCACCGATAATAGATTCAGCGATCATATCGCATTTAATGATGCCTGGAACACGTCAGCTCGCATCAGGATATAGTACCTGTCCCTTACCTCCATAGATATTCACAAGGATTACCTTGACCCGATCATCCCGCAGAATAATCTCAAAGGCCTTTTGCATAGTGCTCTGCGTAGCCTGGCCGCCTGCATCGAGAAAATTCGCGCTTGCACCGCCGTGATGGGCAATCGCGTCATTAGTAGCCATCGCAAGACCTGCACCGTTGACTACATTGCCAATATTCCCTTCCATCTTGATATACACCAGCCCATACTTTTGCGCCTCGATCTCCTCGGGGATTTCCGCTTGGATATCTCGCTGGGCGAACAGCTCGGGCTGCCTTCGCTGCGAAGCATCGTCGATCAGAAACTTGGCATCAAGACACTTGAAATCAGCTTCGCCGGTGCGAGCTAGAGGGTTGATCTCCAGAAGCGTGGCGTCTCTGCTCACAAAGAGGTCCCAAAGACGGACCAGGATAGCTCCGAGCTTTTCAGCCTCGGCAGGACTCGCGCCGACATCTGTGCGGAGACGATTCAGAAGATCTGGTGTGATGCCCTCGGCGTAGTCGAAGTGGAAGCTTCTCAAGCTACCGCCCTCGCCCTTGGCCGTGTCTTCGATGTCGACACCGCCACTTCGTGAGATGAGCACGACTGGGGAGTAGCGTTCTCGATCGAGGGCTATGGCGAGATACCACTCCTCATCGCATTCTTCGAACTCTGCCACCAGCACTTTTTCAACGAGGATCCCATCCCCTGAAGTCTGCTTGGTTCTGAGGCGATGACCCAGCATCTGGGAGGATATCCGCTCGCCTTCTTCCGGGAACTTTGCGATTTTAACACCGCCTTGGAATCCATTGTCGAATGTTCCCTTGCCTCTACCGCCTTTGAGAATTTGAGATTTGATAACGCATTTTCCACCTGCAAGACGGGAAGTCAGCATATTAGATGGATTTGTAAGACGGGAGATAAGTCTACCATATTGACGCATAATCTCCGGCACCTCCGCAGCCGTGGTTGCTACTTTTCCATTCTGCACTGGTATGCCGAACTTAGGTAGGTCAGCTTCGTTGTCGTATTCCTTTGTAGTCATAATAAACCTACCTCCCTCAAAAGCTGTTTAGATTGATGCTCTTGAAGAGCCAGACCTCGCCGTTGATATTTCGTAAGGAACTGAGCAAGGTCAGCGAAGTGCAGCATACCTTACATCACCGCCATGGATTCTCACTTTGGGCTGCCAAAGCTTTCGTGCAATGTGTCGTGCTGCCATTGTGACAGGGCGTTGTTAAATTGGTTCCGCGAGCGACACGAATGGTATGACGGGAAGTAACTTTGTGGGAGTTTATGCTTCAAGAGGTTCAAGTCGCCATTACCCATGAATGACGCGGACGGATGGAAGTCTCATGGCTTACAACCCCTCCAACACAGAAGCAGCCTATCGGGTATACCGGCCGGCTTCTTGGTTGCTTACCCCGCAAACTTAAACATAGCTCTTGAAACTAGATAGCCGATTGATACTTCAGTACAAGAATACAAGTTCAAGTCTGGCCAGTTACTAGATAGATGTATAAAAATACCAATCGACAAAGACATATCAATACCAGTGCTCCGCTTTTATAATCGCTTTTTGGCCCTCGCATTCGCCGACCAGTCCTGTCGGAAATCAATTGTTTAAAGGTATCAGATGTTTCCGAGAGCAGGTACAAATGAGGCCAATTAACTATGCTGCAATCGGACTCGTCAAATGACCCTTGTGTCGTCAGCGGACTATGTTTTTTGCTTGGAAATAGGTTCTTCAAGCTTATTTATGCAATAATAAGGCTCAGAACTAAAGGCACCCAAAGCAGAATCTAGTAGAGAGAAGTAGCAGTGAGATATAATAAGGATAAGATTGGCCAGACAGAAGTGTTCTTCCTAAAACGGATTGTATGTATCTGCCTCTTCCTCGCCGACTTCTCAATACAAGCTACTTATAGTGAATATGAACATCAGATTTACCGACCCTTTTCCCATCAATAAAGACACCAAACTCTACAGCCGCGCCGGAAGGAACCATTCTGACCTCAAAGTCTAGCGCCTTGAGAGTCTCCCCGCTAGCATTCTTATAGTCCCTCAGCTTAGAGAGTGTTTTATTGGCCTTGCAGTCAATAGTCGCGAACCGCTTGACGCTCTGTTCAATGCGAGAGGGGGGGTGGTCATCCTCGCACTGGAAGAGCTCTATGTCCCATTCGCCGTTGAAGTGGCCGTTGTAGAGCCTGTAGAAGTCGTGGGAGATGGGTTCCTTTGTAGATACATTCTCGCCCTAGACATATGGTAAGAATATGAATTCAATAGAGGAAAGAGTTGAATTTACTCTGACTAGATACCACCGCATTTGGTTATGCGCCTTGTACTGTTTCTCCAATTGACACCAGTTCTTATCCTTCCCGAGGTGCTGGCCTTCGATGAATGGAGTTGTGTATGCGTGACCATAGCTAGCTCTTGATATGGTAGAGGTGACACGAATAGGTAAGCGTATATTGTCAAGGGATCCATTAGCATTGATACCCGAAGCGGCACCATCATGGAAGCCTTTGTAAACAGCTCCCCGACAAATAGCCGTGCGCCTATGTGTTCGTTAGTACGAGCTTAAAATGGCCTAAAAAAGGTACTCACGGCCTCATTCCAGTTGACTGAAGTATCTTGATACCTGCTTTCTCGTGCCGCATCTTGAGATGATCGTAAAGGTACGGGCTTGAGCCCAAGCCTCCTACAAGAATGATTCCCTAAGCACAACCATTGTCAGAATAAAGAAAAACAGATGGAGGAGGAACCACTGACACTGAGCGGCTGTCCCTGGTCCCGAGACTTGAGTACTTGAGCGTCGATGAGCTTGTCAATGTCATCAAGAACTTGACTGAACGCCTTCTTGATGTGAGACCTGCAATAGATGTTAGGCGCGCTCGGCATATTTTCAGAAAAAGGTGACTAACTCGCTGAAATGAATGCGACCATTCTTGATGTAGGGCTCCTTTGCTGTGTCGTTGAGCTTCTTTTCCTTGCCAAAAGCTTCTGCTGGAACAGAAACTAGATATTCCTTGCTAGAATTTGTTGGTTTGAACTGCGGTTTGATGGAGAACTCCCACTCCCCCTTGAGGAGTTCTTTGATGCCAGCTCGACTGAGTCGGTCCCATCGACGCCCTAGGCGGTTTTTGATCATGTATTCAAAAGCTTCGTCAATGAAGATACCGCCGCAGAGGCCCCCTGTAGGATATTAGCTCAGCAGTGCACCTAGTTGCAATCGAACTGACCAGATCCTTCAACCGCTTCATCCATAAGAATGGGATTGACTGAACCAATCTTGTATGTAATCAAGTCCTAAGATTGACCGGTTAGAAGCTGATGCTGTGCTGTAATAAGTGACGACCTACAACTGTACCGCCACCTGCATCGCATACGAGGTAAACCTCGTTAGGCTTCGTCCCTCGTCCGGGTTCGCAAAGAGTGGAAAGTGCAGCTGCTTCCGGCTCCGGTGCAAACGTCAATTTGGTCTCACCAGCATTTCGTCGATCCAGGATCCCCGCCTTCTTTACCGCCTCTGTCATATCCTGGCGTGCATAGTCTTTCCAAATAGCAGGAACAGTGATGACAACATGAAATTGCAGCGCCTCAACAACAGATCCACGATCCTTGTTGATAGTCTCGAGCGTATGATTCCAGATCATGCGTAGGTAGTCAGAAATAAGGTCGATGGCAGTTTTGTCATTCTCTCGCATCATCTTTCGTGCTCGCAAGAGAAATTCGGAAGATCGCAGCTCTGGGGATAGGTCTTCGTCCTTCAAGAGAAGGAGCTTAAACCACTTGATGGCATCGATATCGCTGTCAATTTCGAATCCCCAGCTGACCTTGTCATCCTCATAGTACAACTCAGTAGGGGCCTTGCCCTCCTCACGGCCTGATCCCGGCCACGAGGTGATCAAGTTGACATGCTGACTTTCAAAATCAGCCTGACTAGCCCATGCTACACCGGAGTAGCTGGTTTTCAACATTAATTAGCGATGTTCTTAGGGCAGGGAAGATTTGGCAGTTGCTCACGTAGTTCCAAAGTCGATACCAATGACCAGGATGTCATCGTCCTCCTCAAAATCGGATTCTGAATAGCCACTTGCCATTTTCACAGGCCAAGGTGAAAGATTTGGTACTGTGTAGTTTGAGTTATTTGGGGGTTGCGGTGGGGATCTGTAATCGATTGGTGGCTGGGAATTGAACAGAAAACGTACATTCCTTTATACAGTTAACATACAGAAGTTGGTAGTACCTCCGGGCTTCAGTAGCCGCCAGCCTGGTTTCTCAAGAGACATCAGCATGCCGGTCAAAAATCTGGCTGTGGCCCGCGCAAAATCGATTTTGATGTGATAATCGTGGAGGCGATGAATAACTCAGCCAATCAACTCAGTATCTTTCAGCCAAAAAGGTGACAGACGTGACTCCCTGCTTCTGGGAGGCTGATTGAGAAACAGGCTCCTAAAGTATAACAGCATAATTGTCTAGAGCGGGGTAACCGAGCAAAGCCTTGTTTCAGACTGGGGTTGGGCCATTTCAGCTGTACAGCGTCTTAAGCCTGGATAATGCCTTGCCTGGGTCTGGAAAACGCCTTGGCTTGAACCAACAGGGTCAGCTTGGTGGTCAGATGATAAGAGTTTGAAACATTGTGTCAACCTGTTATGAAAGTCTTAATAAGTGGCGTTGATAGTCGCCTGCAAGGTGGCCTTGTTGGCTCAGGCCAGCTCGACCTAGGCCCATGCGCGGGGCCATAACCATCTTACTATCCAATGGCGTGCTGAAACCTTACAAGGCTCCCAGGTGCTCTAGACTGCGGCCAGCAAGCTGAACTCTGTGAACCGAAATGTCATGATACAGGTTTCGCCACCGAATGTGATAGGTGATGTGGCGTATCACGAGTCGACGCCCAAATTACAAACAACAATGCCACCCAGCTGACTGCATCATTCTAATTATAACAAGCAGATTGGCCAATCATTTGTGTAGGAGTAGGCGCCCTACTTCTGAGAAGGCCAAGCCTGATTTCCATCGCACCGACTCGCAAAGCGGCTAGAATTGTCACATAACTCTTGTGTCTGGCTCCAAAGCAGCTTCTGTTCGATTACCTCGGCGTGGCCTGTTCCCTGCCTGAACAAGTATTTTAAGTGTGATTTTGGTGCACCTTGACTTCAAAAGTCTTATATTTTATTATCGGAAATCTTAACCTCTTTCAGGTTTTGAAGGGTATCATGGTAAGACTCACGTCAAACATATCCATAGGCCTGTAGTCTTACTTCAATACTAGGAAGTTTTCAAACCTAACCACGATAGCCCGGAATTGGCGGATCAACAGCATTCCGGTACCGAGCCTCACTCAAAGCAAGGCTATCCACCAACTGAGCTGATGGATATCGATGAGTGCCAGGAGCAACAATGCCAAACGCCCAGCGAGAGTGCGCTAAAGGCGGAGCTTGCAGACCTCAAGACGCAGCTACAAGAGAAAACACAGAAGCTTGAAGAACTACAGGAAAAGTGTGACATGATGAGCGAAGATGCCATCAAGAACATTCAAAAACTTAAAGAATCACAGGATAAATGTGACACGATCAGCCAAGATGTCATCAAGAAAAATCAGGATGTTACAAAGTTTCGCAAACTGTGGAAGAAAGCCGCCATGGAGCATGATAAGTTCTGAGCCAGTGGACAAGGGTTCTACCAGATCACGGACGAGTATCTGGTGGAGCTCATCAATCATCTCAGACTCAATATTCGAGACCTTTCGATCCAGTACTTTGACGGTATCGCTCTGAAAGGAGATCGACTTACCGTTTATCAGCCGCACTATTTCAACCACCTGAATAACGCTACTCTAGAACGCAAAGGATACATGCGATATCTCGAATCACCTACAAGATCACATGAAGTCGTTCAAGCATTTCTTTGGAGAGTCATCGTCCATGAAATCTTTGAGAAGTTTGAATGGCTTGGTGCAGACACCTGTGACGACTTTCGACACCTCAGACATGGACTAAAGCCACGTAAGTCCACATATCACCCAGTCCAGATTATATTCTCACATCCAAGATCATAGCGTTACTTGTAGATACCCAGGGAGGCCCACCACTGCCAAATCATGAAGCTGAGAGAAAGTTCCATAGCTGGAGTTCGACTACCATATCGATGTTGCTCACTAGCATCGATGGAGAGAAGGCCAACAACCACATGAAACATAGGACCGATTATCATGTCGAGCGCATCATAAACACAGTTGACAATCTTCTGAGAAAGGACAAGGAGAGGAGCTTCGAAAACCAACTGTCGGCGATTATTACTGAAGCATTTGCCTTGGACAAGGAGATTAGTCGCCAGGTTGCGCGTGTGATCTGGCGATTCAGTGTTCCTCAACAAGAAGAGAACGCTGATCACCCCCATGCCGCCCTCGGCAAACCAGGTCTGGTTATGGCCCCAGCTGTTTTTAAAAGGGGCAAGTCTACAGGTGAAGGATTTGATCATGAGACAAAGCTGCTGGATAAAGTAGAGGGCAGTAAATAAATAGGATAAGTCTCATGCTACATTCACTCCTAACTCATGATTTATTGTATTATATCTTGTCAATATTCTGGTCCATGCATACAGAAAGAGACTGAGGCCAATGCTACTGCAACCTCGGTACCGCGAGTCTCTGAACTTTCATATAATAGACTCACAATTGAACAGATTATTGTTGTGCAGACATAGCCTAGCGTCCGATGAGACAACTCGGACGGCTCCCTTTCATGACATCCTGTCGGTCGATTCCCAATATCCGTCGTTGTCCAAGATAAAGCTGGTCGACAATGCTGGATTGAAGATTCAAGATCTAGAAGCCTTAGCACCAGTAAAGAGCATTTTCGAAGACGAAAGTCTTTGACCTAGATGCCAATATAATTAGGCCGTCAATCAGAGTAATCTCTCTCCATGAAACCAGTTTGAAGGTGTCATTTCACCTCTATAATTATCTCTAAATTAAATCGTCTTAACCATTTCTATCAATCTCATACAGACTTATATCATTCTGCCTTGCTGATATTGTTCGCGATGGTAGACTGAGGTCTCGTAGACCGTCTTCGGTCTGCATATTCATACCTTCTTCTGTATTATAGCTTGGAATCGTGTAGTTCGCTGAAGCTCTCTTCTCCCTCGTGCTCATGATCCGAAGGGTACGTAGAGGGCGATTCGATACTTGTTCGGGAGTCCGGCGGTAGACCCGTAATATGAGAATACGCATGACGGGAATAGAGGCTGCTATAATGGTGACTGCACACTCGGTAGTACTCCATATGATGATCCCGACACGATCCACTGCGAGATATATCCGTGGTAAGTAACTAGAAAATGGTGGTCAATCGTGTGACTTACGAGTTCGATTCTTGCTGCTGAGGCCAAGCATTTTGTAGCATTTAGCTGCTGCGGCGGCGGCGGCACTAAACAATCATCAGTGGATAGCCATATGGTGGTATCAGAGATACTGACAAGATACCAAAGGTCAAACCAATCCCAACGCCGATTTTTTCTCGGGTCCTCATGGACAGCTTCCAAATGATGGTCCATGCAATAACGCAGAGAATGAGGTCAACTAAGCCTGAGAAAGCTACCTACAGTGAATAGGATGCGATTCAAAGCAAGTCAAGAACTTACCTCCAGCAAATATATTATAGTACGTCGCGACCATAGGATTCCAACACGTTCCAGGCAGACTGGAATGCCAGACCTTTTTGGCGGGTGTACATTTCACAAAGGAGAAAACAATGACCAGGTCCATGATGATGTTTGTCGAGATGATGAGAAACCATAGAAACCAGCTCGTCCAGCCATCAACTAGTCGAATGAGTGTCAGAGCGAATGACGTTTTGCTCCATGCTGCGGATAGAACTCCGAAGATGCCGAATATTGTTCCAGTAAGAGCGATTGTTGTTACGACTGCTGGGTCAACCTCTGACTGATCCTTGCCGAAACCGAGGGTGACGTTGAAAATGACGAGACCCGTGCCGATGGTGAGACAGATCTATGAATAAACGCGTGCTGTTAGCTCAACCTCACGCATTTAACTGCGGTAGCTGTCCTGATCGCGTCGCTATGACGGATCTTACAGATCGTGAGCTCAAACTCAACATAGATTAGCTGTTACTCACCCATGCCGCAATCAAGATATAATCATCCCACCAAAACCCCCTCCGTCGAATAACCTTGCAATACAATCTCAGACCCAAAAACAAGCCCGCCAAAACAGTCAGCGACACACAAACCGCGATTATCGTTGCGCCGAGACCAGTAGGCGACGTCATCAGAGAGCGGGACTCCTGGGGAACTTGTTTCGAGACATGGGAGATGAAAATAAAGAAAGGAGGATGAATGATGCAAGAAAAAGGGAGGGCGAGGAATTGAAGTGTAGTCTGTACAGTATGAGAGGTCCGAGCCCCTTTTGCTTTTTGTGTGCGCCTCCCCCGGAAACAGGCGGACCAACGGATTTAATGATCAGCGGCACTTCTGTTGGGCGTGACATTACACCGTGCAGCACCCAACAATTGTTACTGGTCTGGTCGCTGAGAGAGACTTTAATTGCAAGTGTGACGTACCTAGGTTAAATCAGGTTCTGGGTATCACTTGAATAATATCCGTAAAGCTCTCGACATGTGCACATTCTCAGCTGAAAGGGCAAGATACAGATTGCGCGTGGAGTCGAAGTCGCGACAGATTTGTGAACAGCCTGTCTTACGGGCGACAGTGTCTCACTGGTACGAGTCAGTCACAGTGCATTGAACTGAGGCCCAAGCCACTGTCACGGAGCTATCCTTGGCCATAAACTCAAAATCAAGCCTACCTATCAGCAACTCTCCGAATGTCAAGGGCCTTGTGATCCCCTATTGTTTGGTCTCGGCATAAATGCTCATCCACGATCGACTCCACATGCTTATCGTCGCGGCTCGCTCCCGAGCACCGTTCAGATTTACTATGACCAAATAGTGACAGAGGTGACTTACTAGGCCACTTATTTCCTCACCTTTTATGTTAATATCGATACTACATCTACTGTGTAATTGAAGTGGTTGAAGACCTCAATAGCGCCACGCAAGAACTCTCTACAGACCACTGGAGCCGCCCTGAACCTAGGATCTAGAGCTCCGCGATATTCGTCGAAGTTTCGGGAAGATTTCTTCATGCTTACGATTCTCCAGCAGGGAATACAGAAGTTCAAAATGCCTCTTGCGCCCGATAGTTTGATCGTCTGCGATTTGTATCTCCAAGCGTTCTACGTTGGAGCATGACGCCATGGCGAGACACATTTCGGCGTCGACGGCATTGGAATGCGCGTTTTGAATCGATTCACGATTGAGTGATAGCGTCTCAGCATATCGCATCAAGAGAACCGAGTCCGTCATTATAGATGAGCTCTTGGTTGTCGATAGCAGCAAGCATAACTGGTTCACCATATGCGCCAAATCTGGCTGGCAATCGAGTACTCCAAATATGTAGGTCGACGGGGGACCAATACAGTGGAAGAGGATTGGCATTACAATTAAGCGGAGGTATCTGCATGCATGAGTTAAGGCCAAGAAGGATTTGATGTTTGCTGCATCGTCTTCATTGTCGATGTCGTCACTGCTATGAGAGTAGAACCAGGAGAAGATACCACCGAGAAGCTCGGAAGCTAGGATATTACTGATTCTCGGTTTTGCGACACGAGGTGTATCCACGACGAGGTTCGACGGAATGGACAGTTAAGAAATAACAGTGTTTGTAAAGGCAGAGTTATAGCCTGATTGTTCCTTGACGTTTTAGTCAATAGTCCTGCACCACTTTGAAGACATAGTCCATTGTTCGTCGGATGCTAGTAAATATCTTAAAAGTATAAGTATCTTAAGATAAAACAGATCTTCGGATCAAGAGGTGATCAGCTCTAATCCATTGCTCCTTGTCTACCTACAGCTTAGCTGCAATTCTAGTGTCTTCGAGTACCATGTTCCCACCACCACTTGAAGCTGGATCTTGCAGCTTCCGCCTCAAAATTTTACCAGCCGGGCTCTTCGGTATTGTAGTCACAAGCTCAATCTCCTTAAGCCACTTATGTCGCGCCTTTTCCTTCCTAACATACTCAAATATCTCCTTTACACCTTCAACCGGTCTCGACATTTCAGAATGCTTGAGAACTATAAACGCCTTGGGCCTTTCACCTGCCCGCTCATCGGGAATACCGCACACAGCAACATCATCGACGCATGGATGTCCGAGAAGAAGGCCCTCTAGCTCTGCTGGGGCAACTCCAACGCCTTTGACCTTGATTATCTCCTTTAACCTGTCAGTGATAGCCAGCATCCCGTCATGATCGAAGTAGCCTATATCGCCAGTATGCAAAAAGCCATACTTGTCGAATGTGCTTTCGGTTGCATCGAGGTTGTCAAGATAGCCCATGGCCATTTGTGGTCCACGAGTCCAAATCTCACCTGCCTTGCCGACTTCACAGTCCTCACCAGTTTCAATATCCACAATTCGTACCTCTGTTGATCCTACCAGCATACCAACGCGATCGGCATATTTATAAGCATACTTGGAGGGGGGATGCGATGTAATTGTTGAGCACGACTCGGTCATACCGTAGCCCTGCTTGAAACCGGTCCCAGGGAAAGTCTTCTCGAGAAGAGTCAAAATCTCTCGAGACAGAGGTGCTGCGCCCGATGAGAATCGCTCAACGTGAGATAGATCGTACTTTGACACAAGCTCCGGCTCTCGCACTAGTCTTATCAATATCGGAGGAACAACGACAAGTTCTCTGATCTCATATTCAGAGGCAGTCTTGAGTAGTAAGTCCAGGGTGAACTTGGATAGGACATAGACATTGACGTCTCGGTGAATAGGCAGGTGTAGTTGATGTATTATACCCGAAATATGATGAAACGGCAGGGCTGCCAGAACTCGATTGTGGGTAGGGAGCGTGATATCCGCGGTTTGGATGCATTGGGCTATAATGTTGGCATGCGAGAGCATGACTGCCTTTGGAAGGCCGGTAGTACCGCTGCTGAAGCAGAGAAATACGCAGATATCCCGGTTTGTCTTTCCGTCTGCGACTTGGAACGCAGGTACCTGAACGAGCGCCTTTGAGCTTACGAGTATCTCTTGGATGCTCGTGACGCCTTGCCTGGAACCTTGGAGCAAGATAATATTCTTCGCCGCAATCCCGGCCTTTTTAGCTCCAGCGCGGGCTATATGGAAATTATCAGCCGTCGCAAAGATAATCTTGGCTTTGCTCGTTTTGAGACTGTAATAAAACTCATCGACGGTGTACTCGGGTGAAACGCCGCAAGCTACCGCTCCAACCCGAACGGCAGCAAGTGTCGCTACAGGATACCAAATGGAGTTTTTTGCAAACACAACAACAGTGTCATTTTGACCAAGGTTGTAGTTGGTAACAAGAGCCGATGACAAGGTTATTGCGTAGTCTTGGAGAGATTGGAAGCTGATGTGCTCTTCGGTGATAGCGTCAGTAAAGCCTGGGGCATTGCGATCAGAAGAAAGAGGCTTGAACTCCAGAAGCCATGACCAAACAGTTTGCTTGGGGGAGACTGTAAAGCCAATGTCAGCGCTAGTCATATGTGAATAAGGGACATAATTTACATGAGATCTTGGGATTCTGCGACTGGTAGATCATGATGCTTTGCTAGACCTTGAACTGGTCTTGTGTTTCCAGGTGCATATCAGTAAATGGACTAGATTAATAACATTAAAACTACCGGAAAACGGTGAATTAGATGTCTCCATCTTAGAGCCGAGGTTGCCGTGTAGTGAGTTGGACTTTAATTCCTTGTAGTACGGTACCTGAAAATGTGAATGCCTCGGCGCGGCACATGCAGCTTATAGCTAGTGGAAATTGAGGAGGTTCTGACTCGTTAAATTGACTCGGAACGATTATAGTGTATGAACCCCGCTCCGTATTTAGAATGCGGCCTCTTTGGGTACCCGTCGTCATTTATACAAGCAATTACGGTCTCATACTTGCAGCATTCAATTAAAAAGCTATCGGCACTACTGTGTTTCGTACATCATTTCATTTTACTAGATATTTTTTACCTACCAGACAATGCAAGCTTTACCGAGAAAGGTGGCAGTCATTCACACTCCATACTGGAACGAGTCAGAGCAAAAGTTACCTGAAGATGAATTACAGGACGTCTTCACCCCAACAATCATCTGCTTCCCGAGGTCAGACAGAAAGGGCTATATTTCCCACGACTCACCGCGCCGCCCGAAGAGAGATTCTCAGTCCAGAGTACACAATAGCCTGGATGAGCGACGTGGTCAAGACACAGAGGCAAACCGGCCCGAACAATCTCCCGCGTCTGCGTTCTCAAGTCCTTCCATCACTTGCAACTTTAACATGACTGATTTCGAGCGCTTCCTACTCAGCGATACCGGCAAAGAAGCGCAGAAAAGTGAATATTCTTACTACACTATCACACAGCCTTCTCCAGACCGCGATTCAAGCCGAAGAAAGAAAAGGAGAGTGGATGGAGGGAAGATGGCGGAGAAGGAGATACGCGAGTATGAGCGCTGGGTTTTTGGCACTTGGGAGAATATATTTTCAGGGTCCTATTCATATTCTGGGTAAATATTAGATAACTCGGAGATCTTCTACATAGTGCAATGCCCTTCAATTGTGACATCATTGTCAATTGTGTGAATGGAGTCTTAGTAGGTACCTGAGCTTAATATATGGGATCAATCACTTGCCTGTGGAACAGAAAATGGGTCGTATCGTTAGCTTACTCCTGCAGTGCCTCGAAGGGATGATCTAGCCTCATCCAACTGTGGTCAACCTGACAGCTTGGGATACCCCTCATGAGTTCTCGGTACTCTCGGACTCTAGAGTCAAGGATGTCCCATTTCCTAAAGCCTTATTGGCCACTTTGGATCAGCAGTATCAACTGTCAATTCTTCGTATAAACTCTAAACACCGCAACTACCGAGGTCAATACGACCCCACCTATCGTTAATTGGATTAGCTCTTGGTTTTGTCTCCACGGCCTTCAATCTATTAGCCCGACATAGCAAACGCTATGATAGCATCTCCCCTTGACCGCAAACTTCCCCGCAATAGCTCACCGAACGGTGGCCGAACCTTAACCCAGCTGGAATGTCCGTGTCAGATAATCTGACAAGATAAGATGAGCTTTTTGAAAGCTCACTAGCTCTTTTCGCAACAAATTCCATAAACAGTCTAGAACCGGGATCCCTGGTAAGCTTCAAGCCAGGACCATTTGATCACTTACCACTTATCTCTGTGTACAAAACCAAGCTCGTGGACTCTCATCGACAACGTCAACTTACTAAACCACATTCCAGACTACTCATATCTACTATTCTACTCTGATTATTGTTATCATATTCGTTGCAGACTAGCCCCGCCTACGATGAAGTTCTCTTATCTTAAGGCACTGTTACCCCTACTGGCTTTGGTCGTAGGCGGCTTGACCCAATGCCCAAAGAAAGTCACGACCTACTCCCCTATTCTCTCCACTGGCCCTAGCGACGTCCTGTTCACTTCTTGTGCCACTGGCGCTGACGGTCCTCGTGTCTATCCCATCAACTCGACCACTTACGATTGGTGGTACTTTGACGCCGTTTCTGATGATGGCGAACACGCCCTGACCGTCATCTTCTTCACCTCTTCCTTTGTCGGATTCAGCTTCGACTTGTTGAATCCGATCGACCCTCTAAACGTCTATGTATTTTACAACAACGGTGGCGGTGGCTTCTCCTTCCCCATTGCCTCTACCTCCGTCACGATCAAACTCGATGGCGATGGAGCTTCGGGTGATTGGACCGGATCTGGTGCCAGTTTTCAAGGAGCGGCAGACCTGAGTACCTACAAGGTCACCTTCAAGAAAACATTGTTGAACCCATCCGTTGAAGGAACTTTTACGTTGAAATCTGTGAGTCGACACCATGGCTACGCTGGAATAGCCTATGGAAAGATGGAAGTAGCTGATGTTTTGGAACTAGCGCGGCCCTGGTCACTATGTCTGCGGTCCCCTGGGAGCAGGCCAGAACGAAAAGGTTCTCCCTAACGTTGGCTGGGTGAATGTTATGCCTGCCGCAGACGCAGCAGTTGACGTCAAGATCAATGGGGAAAACATCAAGTTCACTGGTAATGGATATCATGATAAGGTATGTTTATATGTTCACAGCTGCCCGTCTCCAGCAATCTCAGATAAGCATATCGATATGAAGGCCAATAAACTAACTCTAGTCTGCTACTCAGAACTGGGGTGACGCTCCTTTCTTGGCCTCGTTGAACGGCTGGTACTGGGGTCATGCTACCTTTGGCGACTATAACATTGTCTTCTTCGACATGCTTGACAAAGACGACGTCGAGAAAGTGGGCGGTTACGTTTTGAAGGACGGAAAGGTTGTAGGAAATACGTGCACCACGGGACTTCGAGTCCGACCTGTCGGCACGCCATATCCACCAACTCTGTTATCGACCAACCCGACCCAGATGACACTGAACATGACTCTGGACGATGGATCCGAGTTGGATGCTCTTCTGACTGTCAAGGAAACCCAGATAGACATCGGACTCTACACCAGGTGGATTGGCTCGATTGATGGAACTGTTGGTGACTATGCAGCCTCAGGCTCTGCCCTGTGGGAGCAGTTCAAGGTTGCTTCATGATCTGAGTTAGCTATATTTGATTTGAACGGGAGCAGTAGAAGTTGGGAGAGTAGCTGAGGGGATAGAGCGGCAAGGGAGGAAAAAGAGAAAAAAAGACTAAAAAGAATAAAAAGAGTAAAAAAAGGCTTACATAAATAAAAGGTAAAAAAATAACTTTAACTTATTATGTTCCTTTCATACATAGCCTAAATGACATTGACTTCTTTCTCACTGAAAATCATCAAGGTTCCGGTTAGCTAGGTTGATCATCTAGGCACTAGTGTTTATCTCCCAACACCGAGGCCCACCTTGAATTGATCCCTTCTGTGCAGGGAAGAGCCCATAGATTACGGGCAAATAGAATAATAACTCCATTCAGACGATCCCTAAGACTTATCTGAACAGTGCCACTTCTTAGCTAGAAACGTGATCTAGTAGCACTACATGTTTGTATAAAGGGAGTAGGTAATAACGAGCATGCCAGCTTTGATTGAAATAGCCTAGTTTTCTTGAATTGAAGTTGGCAGTCGGGTTGACCTTATCATGCTACCTTAAGCGAGTAATATGTTTAACGTGACCAATTATAGAAGCTTGAGTTGCTCATAGCGCAATAATATATTAAACATATAAGTATAGAGTTATACGAAGCATAGTTAAATCCTCTCTTAAGACAGAGTGCAACTTCAGCACCAACTCAGTGCGTAATACGAGCTGCAATGCGGTTAGTCATGTACATCTTGGTGTTTCCGATAAAAGCGCATGCTACAATAGCGCAGACTCCAAAAGCAATGCTTGTCAACCACACATATTTTAGCGCGTATGCATATCCCCAGCGGCTGCCGACAGCTGCAGCCTGCAAAATCTCAGGAGTGACGCCAGGGACAGATGTTAGGGCAGAAGGGTCCAGAATGAAGGCAGTGACAAATTGTGTGGCTGAGGTGATTGGCAGGCCTGCTTTGATAGCATATTCGGCAACGACGTAGGGGAGCTTGGACTTGAGCTTGTGGTAGAAAATGTTGTAATAGATGCTGTAACCAATGGAGCCCCCAACGACACGGATCGACAGCGATAGGGCGACACATGTGGCGATGAGTTCGTCTGGCCTAAGATGAGAGAGAGGTAGTTAGCAAATATGTTTTGGAGGCGTCGCCAGTCTTGGAATAGGCAGTCCGACTTACGCAACAGTAATTGCAACAGTCGCCGCTGGAACGAGGACGCCGCCGACTCCAATGCCGGAAAGGGTGCCAAAAACATAGATTAAAGCAGGAGTGTCGGGGGTCACCGCGGCCAAGGCTCCTCCAAAAGCAGTCATCATAACGCAGGAGAATAGGAGCAGCTCTCTGGCATTTCCTTTGAACCACGAAAGTGCTCCATTTATGACAGTGGCGCCAATTGTGATCCCGAGGCCAGAGGCCAAGCCCTTGAGGCCGACCTGGACAGGAGCTGGATCGAACACCGTCAACGCTTCGAGCGGGTAGAAGTTGATGGACGAGTAGAAATTCAAGCCGCCGACAAAGGCCACCAGGAAGGCCACTGCAACGACGCGTTGCCCTTTGAACAAGTCACCAGGGACCATTGGAAACTTTGCGAACTTGGCTTCCCAGACGCAAAATGTGATGATCAGAGCGATGCCGACCAGAAGGAGGGATAGGACATAGGCAGAGGACCAAGGATGTGAGTATCCACCAGCCTGAAGAGCAACGAGACTTTTAAGACCATTAGATGAGTCTATAACGATCGAGCTAAAGTGAATTGAGAGACACTTACAAAAGAGTCAGGCCGACAATGGACAGGAAAGCCCCAACGTAGTCGATAGACTTGAGAATTTCCATCTTGGATAGTTCCTCGCCTCTCTTATGAGAGTGCGGGAAATATGTGAGCGCCACCACCGCAAGGCAGATTCCATTGTATATCCTGGATCGATTCTCGTCAGCGCTTATACATGCCAATAACCATCACAGAGACCTACAGTGAGATCCACATGCCCCATCTCCATGTGTGATAGGTGCTCAAGATCTGGCCGTACATGACGTATGGAACAAAGGGAATAACGAAGAAGGTCACCAGCGCGAGGTAGAAACCGCGCTTCTTCACAGGGACGAGTTCCGCGATGCTACCGGCACGATAAGCAGTCAATAAATGCTAGACCAGGAAGCGAGGAGACTACAAACCCAGCAAGAGCGGTGAGTTCACCGACGGCTGCTCCAGCACCGGCGAGAGACATGCCAACAACCGCCTGGCCAAAGGTGTGCGTTGTGCCGACGAGGATGACACCAATAAGGATGGTCACGCCGCCAGCGAGCGAAATGTAACGTCGGCCGAAGAGATCTTGGAGATATCCGACAAAGGGCGCCACAACGGCAATGGTCAACGTGTTGGCGATGGGCAGCCACGAGGACTTTTCGGACGATCCGATGTCTTTGACGATGTAGGTGAGGGAGCCCCCAACAAAGTACAGCGGAATCTGCGCGCCTAGCGAAATGAACATGGTGATTGTTTCAAGGGAATGGGAGAGTAACATACCTACGTATAGCCCAGCAAGAGAGATGGAGGCAACGGCATGGCGCCAAGTCCAATCGACAACTCCATCAGAATCGTCTCCCTTGACGGCATGGGCGTTATAGCTGGCGTCGGTGGCTAGAATACCACCGTGCTCAGCCTTCTCTACCTGCTCCGAGAAGGGGGAAGAATGATCGTCTTCTTGAGACTTTGTCATGACGGTCTTGTACACACTGGAGAGAAGATGGTGGAGAAAAGCTGGGACGGACAGAACGAGGTATGAAAGGTCGGAATAATATACTGTGAGTGTCATATAATAATACTAACAATAATTATATTGCTATGCTGCTAATTCTAAGCGCTTCTCCCATGTCATATATTCATTCATTTTCTCGGCAACTTCAATATCCCGAAAGCCACATTCTGTGCCAAGGGACCAAGGCTGTCAAAACGCGGGGACCCAAGATAGCCCAGCTCAAGTAGGCTAGTCATGATAAGTCACCCCTGAAGCGATCTCTGTACATTTTGGGGTCTGGATGCGGGGCCCTGCACTCTTAGTGGTAGCCATTTCCACTTGAGGGATAACCCCAGAAAACTGCCGAACCAGCCGCGGCTCGAGTCAGCTTGTCGGAGTCAGACAGTTGGGATCCTTGACTCCGACAATCTGACATGGACAAGACGCCAAGTCAGCTTGGGGCTCGCCTCTCAAGGCTGTGACTAGCCCTGTCTAGAACCAGCAACTGCTTGTTAGTCAACGGGTAGGAACAAGAGCTTACATGTAATTAGTCCAATGAGGCCATGGCCATCCACTCTTCGGAGCCCTGCAACGCCCCGAGGGTGCGCATGCCAGGCATGAATGCTACAACACGTTCCATGCCAACTGTTACACACCAGATAGTCTTATCCGCTGGTATGGGACGTCCACTTGTGGTCTGGCTATTACTACTGTACGTAAAGGGACTCACAGAGCAGTCGGGTTTCTCAATGGGACCGAAGCTGTAGATATCAGGCCAAGACCCCCTCCGAGTTACCTAGGAGTCTGTTCTACATCGACTGTCCGTATCGTCTTCGACATCTAAGTCAGCAACCGCTTCACTCCCATTAACCATGACACCACCCAAAACCACCAAGTTTGAGGACGAGATGCGGGAGGCCTGGGGTTATCGATTCAAATGGACCAAAGACCACCAGACCCCAGAGCAGTATGACTACCTCAAACACTCCTGTGACACACTGGGCGAGGATTGTGCGGTGCTCCTGAATGAAATGTATCCAGCTGAACGCGGAACTCCCAAGAGCCAACAAGATAAACAAGGCTCCGATGCCATATCTAATGACGGAGCAAAATCTGAGAATCGGGCCCCGAAATACCGGGATCTATACGAGCTGTTCTGCGAGCATCACACAGAGCATCCGAAGCTGCAGCAGCTCTGGGAGGAGGTGAACACCACGCCTGAATGGGTCGACTGGGACCAGATCGCACGCGGCCAAGACGTCCTATATCGGTATGGAGGTGCCGCCTTCACCGGCTTGACGTACCAGTCGCTCGTTGGAGGCACCGCCGGTGCTCGAGTGGCCGAGGTATTGGGTCGCACGGGCGGGTTTAACGTGAACACCGTGTTCCGCCGTATGCTCGAGACAACCATCTACTTCATCGACGTCACCGAGAGTGTCGACAGCCTCAAGTTCGGCGGCCGCGGCTTTGCCAGCTGCATGCGCGTACGCTTCCTACACGGCACAGTACGACATCGCATCCTCCAGCTCGCAGCCAAGCGCCCATCTTACTTCTCAGTTGAAAAGCTTGGTATTCCCATCAACGACCTGGACTCGATCGGCACCATTGCCGTCAACTGCGCCACCATCATCTGGCAGTCACTCCCGCGGCAGGGCATTCATATGCGCGAGGAGGAGATACGTGACTATGTAGCCCTATGGCGCCTCATCGCCTACTACATGGGCACGCCGACCGACTTCTTTTCTTCGCCGGCCAAGGCGCGTGCTATCATGGAGTCGCTGTACCTGTACGAGTACAACCCGTCGAGCAGGTCGCAGACACACGCCCAGAACATCATCATCGCTATGAGTGACACGGCGCCTAGCTACGCCAGTAAGCCGTACCTCGAGGCCACTGCGCGCTGGCTTAACGGCGACCCTCTCGCTGATGCTCTGGGCATCGGCCGGCCCAGCAGGTACTACACGATGCTCGCAGCGGGACAGTGCGTGCTGTTCATGATAGTCTACTATACCTGCCGCGACATCCCTTTTCTTGACCGCGCCCAGATTGCGTCCTTCCGGCGAAACATCAGGGACTATATCAACAACCCAGAACTCGGCCTGGATCATCGCTCTGCCTTTAACTTCAAGTACCTGCCCAACTCGGACGATACCAAGCAGAAGGGCGAGGGCAAGACTCTTGCTAAGCCTAATGAGACGGTATTCTGGACTGCTGATCGCAAGGCGTTGGCTGTGTTATCGATACTCATGGGTTCCTTGATTAGTGCTAGCTGGGTTGCCCTTAGGATTGTCAAGTTTGGAGTTAATCTGTTTACTGTTAAATATTCTTATCTATCTCACTCTATTTAACTAGCTATCATATTTTTAGCAACGATATAATATACTTTTATTTTATATCCAGGTTACTTTTTAAATATCTATACAATTTACCTCCAGTTTCTAGAAGTAATTAATTAATAGTTAAAGCTAATACCGCCTTAATAATTTATATCAAGCCAATACACTGTAAAATTCCAATTACCCTAAGCTTTCAAAAGCAATTAAAACACGTTACTTAGGCTTTATCAAGCTGCCTTCATCAGCAAGTAGGAAACGGCTAGAGTCTTTTCTATACCTAGCTGCGTTGGAGGGTGAAACGCTTACAAGCTGTTTCCAAGCCGAGGCTTCCCCCGCACAGTGGTGCCATTTATACTTTGCTAACTGACAAGGAGTCGACATTGCCGGTATGCCGGCCGCGGCATATACTATTACAATATTGTGTTAATACGCCAATTCACCGAATCCATTTACAGGCTAGATCTCCTGCGTGGCGTATACATTTAATACGTGCTTAAGGGATAGCCGCTCATTTAGTTGCCAGTCCACTACAACCAAGAATCACAGGGAGAGGAAACTACCTATTTGGACCGTTCCTCGCCGAAGCAATCAACACCACAATACGTCACCAGAACCTCGCCCAGGGTGCCGATAAACATCAAACCATGACAAGATCAGATGTGGTAATCATCGGGGCTGGATTCTCAGGTAAGATCGAACAAGGTTGGTTGTTTGGCTCAGGTTCAAAGAAACTGATTGTACTAAAGGGATCTGCATGGCCATCAAGCTGCTCGAAGCCGGCATACGCGATATCGTCATCGTCGAGAAGAGTGCAGGTTTTGGAGGGACGTGGAAAGATAACATATATCCAGGAAGTTGCTGCGACAGTTGGTTCATTCAATTCTTCGCAGAGAGGGCTCACTAACCCCCTCACCCTAGTCTTGTCACACCTGTACTCGTATTCCTTTGCACAGAACCCTCACTGGTCCAGAGCATATCCAGAACAGAAAGAGATCCTTGTAAGTACACAACCCTGTCGGTAGCCGAGCTCTCTTGCTTAATGAGGATCTGCGACAGAGTTACATCCAAGATGTCGCCCAGAAGTATGGCCTGTATAAGCTCGTACGCTTTAGCTCAGAAGTCACTGCCGCGGAATGGGACTCCGAGTCTCATGAATGGAGCGTCGCCATTCAGGTCTTAGCTGCAAAAGAGGCTGAGTTCTGCCCGAAATACACCATCAAGGCCAGCTTCTTGATTGCCGGAGTCGGTCAGCTGAACAAGCCATTTTGGCCCAAGATCACCGGCCAAGAAAGCTTCCAGGGAAGGGTCATGCACTCTGCTCGCTGGGACTGGAGCTATGACTTCGCTGGCAAGCGTGTCGGCATAATCGGTAATGGTAGGTTATCGGGCTACGACCCAAGGAAAGAAACCGAGTCTGACGTTCTATTCAGGAGCTACCGCCGTTCAAATCGTACCTGAAGTCGCAAAGGCCGCCTCTAACTTGACCATCTTTCAACGCTCACCAAATTGGCTCATGCCGAGATTCGATGCAGAAACTCCAAGATGGAAGAGACTTCTATTTGATCATGTGCCTGCGGTCCTCAGTCGGGTAAGGGCGGAGATAATGAATGCTCGCGAAGCCTACTATGAAGCTGTCAATCACGCCGATTCGTCCGACTCTTCGACCATGACGGAAGTCTGTAAGCAGCACATGCAGACGCAACTCCCCAGTCGCCCAGATCTGTGGGAGAAACTGACACCAAACTATCCGCCGGGATGTAAACGTATTCTCCTCAGCGATGACTACTACCCTACGTTACGGCGTCCACACGTCACTCTCGAGACACGACAAATCAACCGAATGACTGCTACTGGCGTCGTTGTGAAAGAAGGGCTAGAGGAAAAGATGATTGATCTTGACCTTGTCATTTTTGCGACTGGATTCCAAGCTAGGGACTTCATGCACGGGATTCACGTGCAAGGCGCGGGTGGTCAAACTCTGAGTTCCAAATGGGCAGATGGTGCATCTGCTCTTTACGGCGTCACGGTAGATACTCTGCCAAACTTTGGAATGCTCTACGGGCCGAACACAAATCTGGGCCACAACTCTATCATTCTCATGATTGAAGCGCAAGCCAGATATCTCGTACCCTTGGTGACAAGAGTCGTGAAGAGTAGAGCCCGAGGGGGCAATTTATCTCTCATGCCCAGAGCACTGAGGGTCCAAGAATGGAACAAAGACCTGCAGAACAGCCTAGGAAGTTCCACTTTCGCAGATCCTAAGTGCAGCAGCTGGTACAAGACAGATAGCGGGGTTGTCACCAACAATTGGAGTGGAACTGTAGTGGATTATCAGAAACTACTGTCCAAGGTTGACTGGTCAGATTACAAACTTGAGGGAGATGGGGGAGAGAATCTTCCGACTGGCAAGGAGCATATTGGCCGTGTTGTGGAGGAGACACTTTTCAGTACCCAGCAATTTGTTTCAGTAACAGTTCTGGCGGCATTGACCGGAGCGGTTTCGGTCTATCTTCATCGTCGGGGCCATTTGCTGAAGCACATTTTGTAGTTTGAGACTTGCTATAGGGTTTATGATGGGTTCAGGTCTTATATACACTACTTTTACTTGACATTTAAACTTCTTTTGTTATAAGACTAGATTATTGTATATCTTATTCTCTACTTGAGATGCCCGAACTGTCAGAGTATCGGGCCAGTATGTTTGTCCACAATATTGGGCCTCGTACACCTTGATGCATTTGCTAAGTTCTCTGTGCAGATTCAATCTCTTGGCCACAACTATTAATTGCAAATAACACATTTACGCCACAACATAGACATTATACTTACTAGTACTCTCCATAGAGTCTATTGTCAATATTGTCCCTCTGGTAATTAGTTTCATATCAATACCAATTGTGTTCAAGATAACTATATGCTTAAGACATAACTAAGTTTCATCAAGCCAGATCAATGACAACCCTTCCATGCAGCTTTCCTTGTTTCATATCTTGAAATACACCAGTTAACTCTTCCATCTTGCGAACCTCCACGTGTGGCTTGATAATACCACGAGCAGCAAAGTCTAGGACTTCAATAGCATGCTGCTGATTCCCAACTGCAGAACCCACAATCCGTAACTGCTTTGCAATCATTTGCACTGGCTTGGCTCCCGCGATCGGCATTTCCTCGCCCTCGACCATCCCAACGCAGACCACAGTCCCATTAAACCGCAAGAAGCTCATGGACTGTGCATAAGCTCTTGGTGATGCCGTGCACACAATGACTGCGTGAGCCCCAAGACCACCAGTCAGACTCTTGATCTTGGTTGACATCTCCTCGTCGCTCGAGGATCCCCTCACATCGACAAAGTGCTCTGCGCCCGAACTGCACACGAGATCAGCCTTGCTGTTGTCATCGACCCCAATGATGCGCAGCCCTAGAGCCCTGGACCCGAGCTGGCAGGCCAGATGACCTAGGCCGCCTCCCGCCCCCGCGACGACAACCCAGTTGCCGGCTTTTGCTTGACTACGAAGTAGTGCAGAGTATACCGTCACGCCTGCGCAGAGCATCGGAGCCGCTATAGCCGAGTCCAACCCTTCTGGTATAGGTGTCACACATGCAGCTGTCCCGAGTACGTATTGTTGGAATGTGCCTGGGGTGAAATAGCCGGAGATCTGCTGATTGAAGCAGAGACCGTCTTCGCGGACAATGCAAGGTTCTGCGAGAACAACTTAGTTTGGAGTAAATGTTGGATCTCGGGTGATTACATACCACATCTTCCACAACAGCTTGCGATCCATTTCACTCCAACGCGATCTCCAATCTTGATCCCCGTGGACTCTACTCCTGGTCCCAATTTCACAACCTTGCCTACACCCTCATGACCGCCAACCTGGCCCTTGGGTGTTGGAGCAGGGAGTGATGGCCACTGAAAGTATCAGCCTTTGTATCAGTGGTGCAGGTTCATCTTGAGACTAAAATGATACATACGCCATTGGTCATGACAGCCAAGTCCGAGTGACAGACACCGGAATGCGTCCTGTGTAGGTTAACAAGCCGCTCAACTGTGACTCAATCATATCGGATCATGTGGGTATCTCACATATTTATCAGCACTTCACCTGGTCCTGGTTCTGGCGTGTCCAATGTCACAATCTTGGTCGAGATGGAGCCAGGGCTATCGTACACCAAAGCTTGGTACTGCTTGGGAATTTCGGTTCCATCGGTAGCCATGATGGAAGCGATCCTTCTCAAAACCCACGTTCAATGGAAACTGGAAATGCCTTGAGATCAAAGGCCGGTATCTTGATGCGATTGGTATTTTGCTCTTTCTTCTTGCTAGACTGTGCTGACTTCGTGCTCTGAGAGATGTAAGTGGGACGAAATTTTGATTCTTTCCGAGACTGCCGTCTCAAAGAATCAGTCACTCAGGCGATGGTAGTGTAATCAGCGTGACAAACTAAAAGATTGGTCAAGATTATGTTTTACCTGCTGACTCGGTTCAGCGGGGTAGGTAGGTATAGGCAAAGTTCGAATCGCGTCAATAACATTTCCCCGCATTGGCATTTCTGATCACATTGACGTAGTGCGAGTCAGAAATGGCTAGTCAATGCTAAGGAACCGAGGCTCGTATGTTCGTAGGCCACTTGACCTCGGAAGAGAGATATCATCTCAGAAGAGTGGCCCGATACAGTGGGATGCAGACTTAAATTTTGAAAACGAGAGAATATAAGTGTTTAATCAAAACCAATGTATCTCTTCAGTAGCTAGAATGACAAATTGACTTGGTCTCAATCTTCTCATTTGCAACTCTCTGCCGCCACATAATCCAAGCCGCTACGAAATACAGAATGCCACTGACCTGTGAAATATGCCTCCCAGACGGCAAAAGCTACAATCAGCCTTTAGGCCTGTATGATGGTGTTCCTCCTGTCTATGATGGCATTGGTCTAAACTACAGTGTCAAGGTTCATTGACAACGAATTCCGCGAAAGCATAAATGGCAAGACGTTTGAAGTTGTAAGTTGCTTTTCAAAGGATTTTGCCTGCGCAGGCTGCTGATCAACACCTTTGCACAGGTGAATCCCACGTAGGCGACCCAGAACCCTTCAATCACCAAATACTGATACCCCAGGACAGCACCGAGGAGGTCATCGCCCACGTCTCTGAGGCTGGAGTCGAGGACGTTGACTTGGCTGTGGCCGCCGCCCGACGAGCATTCAGCGGCCCATGGCGCAGGACAAGCCCTGAAGATCGAGGAACGTTACTGCGTAGAGTAGCTGATCTAATGGAGAAGAACCTCGACCTGCTAGCTAAGGTTGAGACGCTCAACAACGGCAAGGCTCAGCAGTGGGCGATTGGAGATGTCATGCACTGCGTCTCCGTCTTTAATTACTATGCTGGCTGGGCTGATAAAATGGAAGGTAAAGTGATTGATGTTGATGCAGAGCGCTTCAACTTTACCAAGCGTGAGCCGGTATGTGCTCGGCGACCCCAAATGAACGACATATTTACTAACTTGACACCTTTGGCGTAGTTTGGCGTTTGTGGGATGATCGTCCCTTGGAACGCACCTCTTGTCCTCATGTCTTGGAAAGTCGCTCCAGCTCTTGCAGCTGGCAACACAGTCGTCGTCAAAACCTCAGAGCTAACTCCATTATCTGCCCTGTTACTAGCTGACTATTTCAAGCAAGCGGGAGCCCTAGTGGGTATCTTCAATGTCATCTCTGGCTTTGGCAATGTAGCCGGCGCCTCCCTTGCTTCTCACATGGACATTGCAAAGATATCATTCACAGGGTCAACCACAACTGGGCGCGCTATTATGCAGGCGGCAGCCAAGTCCAACCTGAAGCCTGTGACCCTTGAGTTAGGCGGTAAGGGCCCTAATATTGTGTTTGATGATGCAGATTTCGATGCGGCCGTGGAGTGGGTAACGTTTGGCATCTTCTATAGTTCCGGGCAGGTCTGCTGTGCCGGCTCGCGTGTGTACGTTCAGGCTGGGATTTATGACAGGTTCTTGGACGCTCTTAGGGCCAGGGTAGCGCTCATTCAAGTGGGCGATCCGTTCGACATAAAGACATTCCACGGACCGCAAACCTCCAAGGCCCAATTTGATCGAATTCTAGGGTATGCTATATCTATCCCCTCTTTACGTTTCTCTATGACCAATTGTGAGTAGATACATCAAGAGCGGTGTGGACGATGGCGCAAAAGTCGAAGCTGGTGGCTCTCGTTGGGGCGAGAAGGGCTTTTTCATCCAGCCAACTATCTTTTCCGGTGCCTCTTCGGATATGAAGATCATGCGCGATGAGATCTTTGGGCCCGTATGCGTTGTCTCCAGGTTTGAAACCCAGGATGAGGTAGTTCAGGCTGCAAATGCAACTTCGTATGGCCTTGCCAGCGGAGTACATACCAAGAACATCGACCGTGCTCTCAATGTGTCCAATCTCCTCGAGACTGGCACCGTTTGGGTGAACCAGGTTCGTACTCACCCACAGAACCCCTGTTCTTCGCTGACTTTGCCTTCCGCGCGCAGTACAATACTATTCATCACCAGCTTCCGTTTGGCGGATACAAAGAAAGTGGAATTGGTCGCGAGTTGGGGGCAGCTGTGTTGGAGAGTTACACGACCACCAAGACAGTCTCTATCCGGCTATCAGGGACGCAATGATGGGCTCTATAATTATCATGTTAAATAGCAAAGCGAATTGGATGAACGAGGTCAGAATTGGCTTCATATATAAGCTCAAGTGACCTATTTGAGATAAACCATAGAACTAGGTATTGTATGTGCTACTTAGGAATATCGTCAAGCATTGCTGTCAACAGTAGCCAATCTTGTTCTCCCTCTTCCCCAATATGGCGAGATGAATCAGGAGATAGTTGAGACTCGCCTGTTATTTGTTTCAGCCAATCATCATCATCTGACCCAGCATATAATAGATTGGAGGGCAAAGGCGGTATGTAGGTGGTTACGACAGCGGACTTCATATGCCACGAGTCCAGGTTCCTGTAGGCTAGATTGAAATCCTCGGAGAAACTATAGACCCCCTTCGCGGGCTGATACCTGCAGGTATCTCTTAGGTCGTATGGCCATCTGAACCCAATGTCGCTAGCGAACTGAGCGGCGAGACTCTCCGGCGCGTAATTGATGCCAAAGAGAATCAAGTAATCACGCACTTCGGGCCTAAATTTGTCAGAAGGACCTAATCATAAGTGTACAGGTACAGCTTGGGCTAGGGGTTGTTCACCATACAAAGTAATCGACCAGTCTTGAATGATCCGTTTGAGATTGCAGCGAACTATTTGGTATTTTGGTGAGGAATTTCTGACGCGCGACAGGGGGGGTTTGCCTATTGCGCACCTTGGATTCATGTAAACAGGGGGTCTCCTGCTCGGTGGAAGTTGTGGGTTGAGTTTGACCTATTTCTCCTCTTAGCACATATTACACTCCTTCGCGGTGTTTGGGACAGTACCATGAGCATTGACCGGATCACCCGTAGCATCGCCATCCTTTCCACTGCCCCGCTGCGCCATAGAAACCCCTCATCGAGAGTCTGCAACATCAACCAGCCAATATCGAATGGGTTCCTTGCTCTCGCAGCATCCCAGCCGTCCAGTACCGCTCTGATGTTGATGTCGTCGTCTATCTCGGGGCCCGAGAAAACGTGTCCCTTCGCCTCGCTCTCGATGGTATCCAGCGCTTGGCTGAAAGCTTGGAAATAGTCGCGCTGTTTGTCGCCACAATTGAGATCGAGGGCTGGATAAAGACGGTCGAGTGACTCTTGATGGGGGTGGCAGGCTGGATTGTACGTATCTGGGATATGCCTGGAGTCCTTGTCGTTACTCGCGGCGGGAGGACGCGACGGGCTGTCATCCAAGTTGTCACCAGAATTCTGCTGTGAGATTGAATTGGCTGCAAGCTTAGCGATTTGAGACAAAGTTTGTTTCAAGCCCGCGATCTCATCGAACTGCTGTCTTAATTGTTCGGAAACATTCAACCCAGAATTGCTTTGGGCTTCTGTCAGCCTTGCGACGCTCCTTTCGAGATGGGCAATGTATGCTTTGGTCTTTGCGCGGGATGCCTGCTGTGACATGCGATCGCTAGCCCTCTTTCGTTCGCGTCGACTGAGATTAGTATCGTTGCGCGTTGTGGTCAAGGCACCGAGACCCTGGGGAGAAGACGTGCTGTCCGTTGCCATGTCGAGCAAGCTGTTCACTATACAGTCGGTCAGATGTGAAGATGATAGAGGAAGGCGGGGGTTCTGTCTGTCTGTTTGTCGCCCAATGAAGCAGCAGTTCTCCATACCCCAGACTTCGTAGCTTCAGTGCCGGAAGAGGGGTACGAAGGTAGAGCTCCGTGAGTGCCGAGGCCCATAGTGTACTAGCCCTTGTATGGCCAAGCGCTCCAGTCCGTTTCGTTTCGCAGTCCCTGTCTGCAGATCCTTTTGGAACGCGGGGTATGCAGCCGAACTTAGTGAGTAGAACAACGATTAGCAACCTGTAATCCACTCTGGTACTGCCACGGCAACTTTCAGACATGTCGGCGTTGGAGCTACCTGAGCTCTCGCAGGGTTAGGTCATTCATAACATGTACCCCGCGCGCGCCATGTATTATACCCGGTTTGCAGAACTGTGAACAGCCTCGGCTCAGCGAAATTAAATTGCTTCATGTGGAGTCACTGCCATAAACGTACAACTTTGATTAGAAAGAATCCTTGACGAAATCCCATATGCGATTACTAAAGAATTAAGAGCTTGACCAGCTACATGTTGCATGCGACATGAGTCGTCCACGCAAAAAGCGGAATGCATCTCTGGACATGGCAGAGCGGCAGGGCCGTATCGCTGTCGACGAGACCGCCAAAAGATAAGGGGCCAGGAGATGTCGCTACCAATGATATCTGTTGGTCTATCAACGACTGACGGACCCTTCTGCCCAGGCGCCTACAGAATCGTCTTTCCCTGAGAAACTTTCGTGAACGCAAGTCGATGTACATCAAGGACCTAGAAGACCGTGTGAAATAGATAATATATTACAATCTTTCTAAGTTACATAAAACTAATGAGACGTCTTGCAGTATAGGGACGTATCTACCTATTATCTTGTTTGAGAAACACCCGTTTAATATACTGACCAAAGGTAGTTCGGATAAATCTCCATCCGAGTAGGTAGCGTCAACTAGAACGAGTCCCGGAGTGACATCACCTATGCCACTGGTTTCAGATGGCCTAGTCAAGTACGGAACTCCATTGTTGTGACTAATCCACCGCTAAGACTCGAGCGACTTGGGCCTATCCAGTAGAATTGGAGGCAGACTAATGGCTGGTCTAATCGGGCGTACCATGACTGACGGGTTCTCCCTAGTTCTAGCCTAACAGGTCCAGAGGCATAACAGGGAGTGGTAAATAGCAATCAGGTGGAAATCTGTGCATTTGTTTAGTATGATCTTTCTATAGGCTCTGATAAGCTGACCTGCATGCCAAATTGCTAACCTGCTGGATCGACTTTGTTACGATTCCTGAAGGTGAGAAAAAATGTTAGAGGCAGATGTCTGTTTCCCACTGTCTAGTAAACTGTCTCTGAGATGTTAGGGGATGGCCGAGTAGAGCATGGTAAATTCGACTATAAAGGTAAGAATATAAGACTCTTTAATACCTCCATCTCCTTCAATTACCTCTTATAACTTATTAAATAGAAAGACTATATTTAAGTTAATAGGTAATCAGGTCATATCAGTGAAAGACTAACTAGAGTTCTCCTTCTTGCGGAAAACTGTTTTTTAGTAACGATCTATAATAAGAAGCAAAAGAAACAAGTATATTAACGATAATTTGGTAAGATTGGAGGCCTGGAAGGATAAGAGTAGCTTAATTGATCGGATATTAGAAAGATAGTTGATAATTATTATTCTGCGCTCTATAGAACGAGGTTTATGGTTTTAGTACAGGGACTTCTACTTAGTTGCCGACTTTGCATACCAGAACTAACAGTCTTTAGGTATAGGTGTTAAGATGTTAAGGGGAGACATTTGCGCTGCAACGTTTCTTATAACGGATCGCTATGTGCACTGCAGAAGATATTAAAAGACTGTCCTGAGATCGTTCGTAAGATTTTGTTAGGTAAAGGTAATAAGCTCTGGCTTACCGCTTCAAAGATTCCTGTTATGCCTATCTTGTCCACGCGTCGTCCGAATCAGTCGGGGGCTTGTCTAGCATGAGAGTTAGATTAGAATAGGCGTGTGGAGAAAAAAGACCAGCGTATCGTAATATTTGTTGCCTGTTAGTTGAGATTCGTGCTTACAGACGCGAATTGAGTCACCAGTGCTGTCATCTCTGACAGAGAATCAGATATCTCAGAGATTTGTTTATCGCCACTCTAGAGGCCCGTCTCCGACAGTATCATAAGCAATTGGACATACGAGAGATCACGAGTCAATATATTTGCCCGTTCGCCCTTGTGCCAGATTAGTCCCCCCCGAAAGAGCCAATAATAAACCTGCTGATGGACATCTGGTAACTAACCGATGCTGCAAGGTAGAGACGTAGCATATCAAAGAGTCCCAGCCCGAACTTGCGGGTAACTGTCCTTAACGATGATATGGCGCCAGTGACGATATATGCTATAAGAAGAGGTAAACTGCAAGTCAATGGATTAAATGTTGCAATGTGAATGAAGGCTAAGGTATTAGTCTCCTGGGTAGTAAGGAATACTTTAAGGAACTTGTTTAGTGTTTTAGTTAAGGGGAATATCTAAATTGCCTGTAATAAGTAAGCCATCTAAGCCCTGTTAATCACGGTAACTATGATCTTATCTTTTCTTACAGACGAAAGATATCTACTAATTATAGCAGGATTAAATGGACCTCAGCCTTTCCCCAAATTGAGGTGTTTGTTAAGGGGAATATAGAGAGAGGCTCTTACTGTGGCTAGGTAGTTCTCATTACTGGGATTCCAGCTTCCCAAAGTGGTACTGTAGGCTACTATGGCCTCTTTAAAATCGACTTTACCTTTACGCGGAAGATTCTTGGAGCTTATGGCTGTCCAGTCTTGCATTGAATTATCCTAAAAGCATCCGGAGAAGTCAAGGAATGGGAGAGGAAGAAATGATATATCGAATTCGGAGTCAAGCGAGGAGGTTCTCAACCAGTCCGTGGTGTCAGTTGGCGTCGTGTTGGCGATGTTGTCTGTACACTGGATGTCACTGCCAAGCTACAATCATCAACATGGCGACCAACTTGATGGGTAATGTCGTTCTACCCACCTGTAAAGGTCGTGAACAACTTGGTGGAATCGGTGAGTCTGAAAACTCGAATGCCACTTCGAAATTGATATCGCCCATCAATAGATCATCCCTAACCTCGCCTCTGCCAACAACATCTGTGGTTGCGGTGGCCAACGGTGGCACTCCAGCAGCGTTTTGTGTGGCTGACGATAAAGCGTAGGAATCACCCGCGCCGATAGATAACCCAGTGCTAGAGTCGCTTAGGGCATGGGGTGTCTCTGCCAAAGCTGCATGGTGATCCTGTCCAACCTGACTTGAACGAACGCAGGGAGTGCCACGTTTTATATATCTGCGGCATTCCTCGAAGTCGTCGCATCGAACCTTGGAGGCAGCACAAGCTCGGCATGCTTGAGAGGCCCTTGGCGGTCGAGTGGATAAGCCCCTCTTCCTGGATGGTTGGCTGTCTTCTGACGACTCACGGGGTGCCTGGCGCTTCATGACGTTCCTTTCAAAAGTGTTGAGAATGACAGCAACATCTGCGTCACTCAGACTTGCCATACCTATAGCTATAATCGGCTGGGGAGGTGGGACTCGTTGATAACGAGGTAGGGCTATATTGAGGTTTTAAAAGATCCGCTCATTAGCATCTCCACCGTCGACGTGATCCGGAATTGTACAGGCCGAGTGACAATAACTTCGTACCGAGCTGGATGCGCGTTGGAGAATCACGAGCTAGGCTCCCTGCCATCGAAAAGCAATAGAAAAGGTGGACCAGAGAGCTGATACGACCTTCTTAGAAGAGTAGCTAAATGTCGCTATTGAGTATTTGCAAGGACTGTCGTAACAGATGGGGTCGATTATCTAGGGAAGGGCCGGCATGACGGTGTTTGACTTGGCCGCGATGACACAGACATTAGCCCGCAGCCCTGGAACTAAGCGCTTGTTGACCTCGTGTTCCCCGCACTTTGGCAACTTCTTTCTGGCAAAAACTTCCACGAGTCTCCCCGCAACGGGGGCACTTTTGCAGGGATGTGGACAGAACAGCTAGCTTAATAATGCTCCTACAAACATAGTGGAGCATTGCTTCTAAGAGACGCCTTTGATATAGATTTAACAAAAACGATAATGAAGGCCAGACCAGAAGATTTCTATCTAGAAACCGCCTCGTTGTCGTCAAGACCCTAGCTTTCCATCTTAGCCGCATTAGCACATTCACGTTCTATAAGCTCGCGGTGCCCTTCCGATCTAGGTTTAATGTTAACTCTAAAAGGAGCCTTTCCGTACCTAGCGTTAAAGCTTACAGATATATCTATTGTCTTGCCTGGAATACCCGTCACAGTGAAGCAGTAAAGCAGCCTGCTTACCGCAATAAATATATTATTCTAGGCTACTATATTGCCTATATATACTCTCTGGCCTATAGAGCAGTTAGTATTCTTATATATAGCAAAAGATAGCAAGAGAGTAAGGCTTACTAGCGCCAAAGCCTAAATGCCCTTTTATAGGCATATCCAGATCCTTATTAAGAAATCTTTCTAGATAGAACCGTTTAGGTTCTTCATAGTTTAAATAAGAAATTACCCAGTGGTTAATAGTAATAACTATTCCTGCAGCAATCTTATAACCATTGAAAGTATTGTCCTTAATAAGTAAGTAAGGAATGCCTATCTTAGCAATCGCTAGCCTAAGGTTATTATAGTCTTGTAAGTCTCTATCTATTATGTAATCGGGGTGATAAGATAAGCTTACTTCCATTGTATGCTTTCCTTAACTATCGCCTTAATCAATAGTAACTTCGGTATATTGCCAAAGTCCAGGAGGCATTTAGCATTAGATCCGTATACTAAGTTAAGTTACTGCAAAGCCCTGTTAACCTAATTAGGATATAATATTACTGCTATAAGAATCTCTATTAAGGTAACTTAAGTGGTGTTAGATCTAGCCTTAATAAGGGTCCTTTCTATAAAATAGTAATCTTCTATACTAAACTTACTATTAGTGTTTATATCCAGTAACTTGGTTATAAAGCATAGCCTCTAAGTTCCAAGCTTTTGCCTCTCTAAAAGGTTATTAAATACCTTCTTATATCCTCTAAGGCAGTGTTACAACCTAACTCAGGAATAGCGCTTACGTTACGTGGCCCCCACCACTTTTTTACCAATTAATTAATAACTCTAAGCAACTTATAACATACTAAAGGATTGCCATTATAAGCCGTATATTAGACTTACAATTTAACTTATAACTTGCAGTAAACCTCACTTACTACACTATAAGCTACGTAAGTATATATATACATTTATTTAGTAATACATAGA
>NJCS01000672.1:0-20225 GCA_002234255.1 Fusarium sp. Na10
CTCCAATCTCCCGTGTCAATACACTTTTTCACATCGTCCAATTCAACCTTAACAAGGGGAACCGAGATGTGTTGTGCACAGCCTTTGGCTTCTAATTCCTGGATTTTGGAAGTAAGCCTTGCCATGTCGGCGAGCGATAGAGTTGGTAATCTGCTTCGAGGTCCAGTATCCCGTTGGTCAGCATCTCCTTGGACGTCGGTGTCCTCTGCTGCCGATGATTGGCGGGAACCAAGGGAATTAGCCTCGTCGTTGGTTGTATGGTCCTGCGGCGTCCGAGGAGCAGAATTAGCCTCGATATCGACCACAGAATCTGCCATGTTGGTGGCCTCGTTGGCCGCAGGACTCTGTGGCGGTTGGATGATACCCGTTTCAGCTGATGCTGCGTTAAGGTCTCCAGCCGGGCAGTATCGTGACTGGTCCTCATCTGTACTCTCAACGCCCGACATGGTACCAATATCTTGCCCACAAATACTAGTGGAGCTGTCTGGTGATGTGATGTGAGTCGCGGCTTCGCTTGCCTGAGATGGCGACGACCACTGTATCGTTGGGGTTCTCGGCCTGGCATTCGGCTCGGCTTCTTTGCTGGTGGCGTCGCTTTGTTCTCTGCCTGAGCTGGCAAGGGGAGATTGTGCTTGTTGGTCGTCGGCGTGTTCATTGCAGGGGGGGCTTACGTCGCTGGGTACTGGTGGTGGAGGGCTGGTTGTACTATCGGCCGCGTGTATCGCTTTGTCGTTGCCTGCAGCACTCCGTGGCGGCTGGTCAGCCCTGGTGTTGGCCGTAGGACTCTGATCAGTCTCGGCATTGAGGCTCCCAGCGAAGGATTCTCCTGTCTGCGCGCCATCCCCTGTGCCGACATCCAACATGATCTCATCCTCTTCACAAACCCCGGTCGAGCCCTCCGGCCATGTAATGTGAGTGGTCGCGGTAGAAACAGCTGGTGACGCGTCGGCGGCCATGGAGAAACTCGTTGATTCACTCACAACAGAGCAGCTCCTTCTGGATGCCATGCTGCCGGGTCTTGTATTTAGGTCGACTCTTGCCCGCTCGGCTGGGCTCGGTGTGGTTGGTGGCTGGGCTGTGTGCTGGGCATCGTGACCTCCGTCTTTGTGACCAGGCATGATCACATCCTCTATCACATCCTCTGACCCGACGGACTGTTGATCGTCCGATGTCTGTGCAGATTGTAATGATGAGGTTTCACTTGCCTGGGACTGCGATAAGACGTCTTGCTCGGGAATTCCGATTTGTGTATTGGGACAATGCTCGTCCATCTGTGGGCGGTTCGTGGCTTCGCTCATGCTTTGTTCCATGAAGGTAACAATGCCAGGAAGATTGAAATTTTGGGCCCGAGTTTGGGCACCTTTCGCCAGCGATCTTATTGTTTCCAACTCGCTCTGCAAAATACTCATGCCATGCGCGACTTTCCTCAGTGTTGCTTGCTCAGCTGGTTCCGCGACCGTGGAACGCGTCTGGGGCTTCGGTTGAGGGGTTTCATTGCGAAGCGTGCAAAGGAGAGCAGTGAAGGCTGAATGAAACTCATCAAGTTTTGTGACCAGTGGGTTTGATGCTGAGATGATGGGAGGGCTCTGTATGGACATAGTGTTGCTGGGAGGGACAGCTTGGTGCAAAGCGGCTATGATGTGCTTTGATGGCGGGGGCACCGTGCGTGCTACTTATGTACGGTTGCTTACGGCTTGAAGATCCGAGCGCGCGGTGCAGCATTTTTACCTGACTGATAAGATCTTCCCGCGTCATGGGATACGCCACAGCATTGTGGCGGATGTTATGCTGGGCCACTTTCTAAGCGGCGACTTCATGGAAAGTTTCACTCCCGACGCGCAAATTCGCTATACACGAAATGCCTCAAGACCAACATCAAAGTTTTACACCTAGATCTCCTAACTCTACTGTCTATTTTCAATAATCAGTCAACTAATGCAACCTTATAGCGTTTTCACCACTCTAGCTGGGACATAAGTGCCGACAGATAAAAAGGGGATGCTTCAGCTACCTCCCGAGCATCAAGTAGTAAAACCGGTTACAGTAGGACCAACAGTCGCTATTGCCTGCCATTTAAGTTGCGTACTATTGATAAAGTTTTCGCAGGGCGGAGGCAGGTATAATTTTCTCTTTGGCTACAAGCAGCTCCTTTCTGGTTTTTGGCATTTGTTTGCCTTCTTGAATTGTCGTACTATCTATCTAAACTAAAGAGTTTCACTTCCATCCTGCAGCCCGAGGTCAATTACTACAAGTTGCATTTCATCATCAACGCATCTAGATTGGTGACAGCTCACGGTGAGTCTCGTCAAAACTACAGATACTCAGTTTCTAACTCCTTCCTTTAAAGTCATCCTCCAGCAGACGCATGCCTTCAAAGATCTTACCCATATCCGTCTTCTCAATCGATCCACAGTCCTGCCGGATCTTTTCCATAAGGAGTCGCAAGAACTGAACAGGGCTCTGTGAAAATAGTGACTTATTGACCACGCTTCCTCCGCAGCCTGGCGGGATAAAGCCATCTGGACCGAGGATGACAGAGTCATCTGTAACATCCCAAGCCAGTCCAAGTAAATCGCAAACGTCGGTATAGTCCTGAAAGGATGACAGGTAAAGTTGTCCAGAAAAAAGGTTCAGGAACATGACAGCATTCCGCGGAGTAGCATTGACAGTGGGCCTTCCTGGTACGCGATAGAGTTGTAAATGATCAAGCGGTGGCAAGGCAAGGTTTACCCTGGGAGCATAGAGGTGGAGAGTCACGTGTCGAGATCTTTCAATCAATGGTAGTAGCTCTTGAGCCTCGAATGGGCTTATAATCACGAGGCCAACTGGTTCAGCTTGACAGTTATTGGTCAGAATCCACTGCACCGGACGTTGAAAGGAGTCTGAGTAGTTTCTGGTTCCGAAAGTCCCTTTGACTGTCTTGGAAAAATCCAATGTGGCGCGCAACGTAGTCGGGAACGCTTGAAGGTTGAAATTTTGAGATGCCGAGGTGTTGTTCAGCGTCTGGAAGGCTGGCCTATGTTCGGCCTGGAACAAAGTAATATCGATTGAAGAAGAACCCTTCACTACCCAATCTTTCAGTGATTGGCTAAGAAAATGAGTTTCTGGCTCCGCCGCAGGTGGGTTTTCAACTTGTCGTTCTTGCTCTGTTTCGGGGGAAAGTTCTCGCTCCTGCTCTTCCTGTAATGATGCTGTGTAAAGCTCAGTCAATCCAAACTCGTCGCTGCGAGCCCGAAGCTCGCTGGCCATCGAGGAACCCGCTCGGTCCAAAAATGAATTCAAGCTAACGCAGTCTTGTCTTGGGCGATAGCGTTGGTCCAGAGTCTGGGCTTCCTCTTCGAGAAACTGCTCTGCCCATCGAGAAGCAGCATCACGGGGTTTTCCTGACCAGAAGACCTGTTGCCTACTGAATCGAACACCCTGGTTGAGCCACAGGGGAATCGCTTTCCGCAGATCGCGACAAGTTTCGGTAATAACCCAACTGAGGACGTCACATATGGCGATCTCACGCCAGCCAGCTTCCTCTTGGGGTTTTGAACGGATGATCTTCTGCTCAATCTCCCAGGGCACGCAAAACTCCACGCTTTGACCTTTCCCAAGTTTCCGCATCCGCATGCAAGCTACAAGAGGATCAGCGATAATCTAGCAAGATGTTGTTTCCACATACCCTGAACCAATCGATCCTTTGTTAAACCGGCACCCAAAGTGACTACTGCGCGGTAGTCTGAAGGAAGCTTGAGATCCGTCCCTCTGGTATGCGACTCATCTAGAAAGACAAGGCATTGATCTAGCTGTTCAGCAAATGGGGACGTTTCAAGCTCTTCGACTTTGCCAGAACGGTCGAGTACAATGATCTCGTCATCTTCATTGAAACAGACGACAGCCTGGGTGTTGTTGTCATTTTTATAACGTGCCAGCCACTGCCTGGCAAACTCTAGGTTAGAGAGGTCAATTACCTGAGCGCCAACATCTAAAATTACACGCGTCTGTGTGCTCATCCTCAATACCATATCTAGAAGCATCTGGCTATCAAGTGGGCTACCTTTGGCTTCCTGCGACACCAAACTGACCCCGTTTTGTGGTTGCAGCAGACGGCCAAGCACAAGCGCGTTGGTGTGCTTCTGCTCCGGCAGGTCTAGTTGCTTGATGCTTGTGGGAAGAATGTATCTTGAATCATTGGTTCCGCTGAATCCGGTGGTAGGATTGGTTTTAATCTTGCCTAGATCCCAACCGGAAGCAGAGAGTTTGTGCGGAAATTCTTTTGCCTCCTTACTGAAAACCAGGTGGCTCAAGTAGTAATCAATCGCCAACTTAGAGTAGCAAAGGTGGCCACATATATCTTTTTTGAATTGGACCCGATCTCGCAAATTGACTCCTTCTAGGGTTTTGAAAGGCGATGGCAGGGTCGGAGCGGTTCTGGTCCACTCATGGTATTCCACCTTAGCATTACCGGATTTTGAAAGGAGGCAGAAAGCAGAGAATAGAGCTTCTTCTTCTAAGCCTCCGTAGTAGTAACTCAGGCAAGTAAGGGTAATTACGACGTCAGGATGGCTGAACTCTGATCGTGGCGTTGGGCTATCTTTAGCGCGAAAAGGAACAGCCAACTTGGTACCAGACTCACGATGCGGATCGATTCCATAGTTGACTCTCCATCTCTTTTGACCCAAAGCAAAAGCGAGGATGCCACCTGCAAACAGGCCACGTAGAAGGAGAATGCGGCCGATTACTGCTCCGTCAAAGAACAAACTGGTCTCGACCAACTTGGTGTCTGCTTGCTTGATCTTCCATCGAGCGATGTAACGGTAAACGGCATTTCGAAGTTTCTCGGGCTGGTTCTTAATCGGGAATCCACATATCCCGGTGTTACAAATTCGGCTGGCAACACGATCGAGAACCACTTCACCAGCATCAGCTTGTAGAAAGCGTATTATGGGATATCGCCCTTTGTTCCGATCATCAAACTCCAGAGATTTCGCAAACTCAGATTTGGCTTCGCGGGCGAATTGGGCCACTAGTCCCAGCACTTCTTGAATAACTTTCCATCTACTGGGACTGTCTTCGATTGAGCACTGCCGCCCCAGCGTGTATATGAGCTCAAATTTAACGCTGAAGTTCTCATCACTCTCATCGACGATATCCCGAGACGTATGGTCGAATAATTCTCGGATTGAACTCAGTCGCTCTGCAGCTTCTTGGTCACTGCCGATTTGGCATTCTAGCTCCATCAGCTGCAACGATAGCAAATGTTCCGGCTGAACCATTAGAACACCGCCTTCATTCATGCACCGTGTGACTAATCGATGAATTGAGTCTGCTCGTTGGGGGTCCATACGGATATCTCTCGAGAATGGGAATAGAAAAACTGGACGATCTAGGAGACCAGCGAGTTTCGACGTGAGCATCTGATGCATCTGCTTTGCCTGAGGCTTGGCAACAATGACACGGATTACCATTGAGCCATCCGCAAGAGCAGCAGCAACCATGGGAACGATAACAGTAGATTTACCTTCACCCATGTTCAGCTGCATCAGTGCATTCTCGTCTTCTGGGGGGCTGATCATCTTCTGGGCGATCTGCTGTTGCACGCTTCGGATCATGATCTCGCTCTCGCATTCCAGCAACAACCATTCAGGGTGATCCTGGACATTCCAGGTCTCATGCCCGGGATTCTGGAGCTCACGAAGAAGGTCCACAGGACTGGATTGGAATCGCATGAGCCGCTTCGCCCGCTGAGCAGCGGTGATGGAAGTCGCGTACTCCGTGATAGCCATCTTCCATGCCTCAGACAGACAAGAAAAGCGTCGTGGACGAAGTTGTTGCAGTAACAAAAGTGGCGTTACTCTTGGCAAATAGCCAGAATGTGCAAGGATACGCTGCATTGGTTCCAGCACTGGCGTCCCAGGCTTTCGCGCCAAGTTAGCGCCCATCATGTCTCGTAATAAATTCTGATAGACCGCAGTCGTGTGATCCAGGCATCGCTTCAGGTTCCGCCGAAGTAAGAAATGAAGGCTCGCAGGCAGGCTCATATCGAGCTTGTCGTCTACATGCTCGTTCAGGCTTGATACACTCTGGCGTAGCTCGTCCAGATAGCGACGCTCGTATGGCAACTTGGCCTGAATATCGAGATTGTTAATGATATCAGCTAAGTTTCTCGCGGTATCTGGATCTCTACTCGTCATTTTAAATTGAGCGTTCAATGGCCGGATGGGGCAGAACATGTACTGTGCAGCTGGCCTACAAAGTAAATCATCGATCGATATAAATCCTAACGACCGACTCCGTGAGAACACTATGACCGTCTCAGGTTGGGGAAGAAGGGTAAGGCCCCGTATGGGTACTTCCTCCAGGCGAGCAGAAACCCTTTGAAGGTACTGCTTGAATCTTAGATTGTCATGCCATGAGGTCCATTTGGGGTACAACTCTGCCATGGCATTTTCACATGTCAGGTAGGTATTGATTTTGCTCTCCTGGGGCATACTTGGGACTGTACAGGGCCACTGATTGCTTATTCGATCGCTAAAAAGCCGAATAGCGCATGTCTGGTTTGCATCGAACAGTCGTTTGCGTCTCTTTCGTAATTGTTTTGGAGTCTCGTCCCGTAAACGTGCAAGGGATCCTTCTGGGCATGAGGCAATATCGAGTGCCGCACTTTCTGCTAGCCTGCTGATGTATGCGGGAACAATTGCGCAACCTTGTGGCAGATCATACGATTGTTTGGGGGGCAATGGAACATCTGATACTGAAGCAGATTCGGCCATCATCAACAGTGCTTGGGTTATCTGTGGATCATGGTGGTTTGAATATGCCACAGTGGCTATCCACACCATCAGTTCGAATTTATTCAGCCAGTCATGCTTCCTTTTAAAAGCACGATGTATCTTACACCAGTCGGACGCTAGAAAGAATTCTGGCTTCTGAAGCCACCTCGAGTCGTATTGCATCATACTCTTAGGTGGCATTTGACCTGTGTTGACAACATTACCCACACTGAGAAGCTGATAGAAAACCTCAGCAAAGGAAGGGCCAACCTTCTCAATAGTGTAGCACTGAGACCGGTAAACGCGGGAGGAAATCTCTTGAGCGCGAACTCCTCGGTCTGACAGTTTTCCCTGAGTTCTCGAGGTATATCTCACATCATGCTGTGTTGTAAACCCCTCGGCACCAAAGCCAGCAACGTGCGCCCTGGAGGCCCTGTTGATTGCTCGTTCAACTAGGTGGACTGAGGAGAAGTCCGGAGAGTCTGGTACTTTGTGTCCGGGATAGAGAAAACAGATCTCACGGCATCTGGCGAGTATATCGCGCACGGATCTGTAGAAACGATCGTCTTGGGACATGTAATTCAGTCCAGAAGACCACTCAACGACTTGCATAACCTTTTCATTCCTCGGATAGAAGGAGCGCTTTGGCGCCAAGCTGGAGATTGAGGCCAGGATATCGTATGACATTTCAGTCAACACGCCGGTTACGCGGACTACCGCAGAGCCCAAGATATCCAGAGCTTCTTCGGTTCCTGTTCGTCCAATGAAGGGATCTGGAAGACAGGACGATGTGAGGCCGTGAAGGTAAGCCAGGTAAAGTTTGCTCTCGGTTCTGGCGCTACCCACCAGTCTACCAAGGAGATCGTCTAGCTTGTAAGCCTGTACACGACGCGCGCTGCCGTGGGCCACCGTGACTATCGTATGCTTAACAAGGTGGGCGACTGTTTCCGCCTCATGTCTAACATCGCCTTCAGGAATAAGGACCGTCCTTACAGGTGGCTCGCTACCACTGGATAGCACCAGTTTGCTTGTAAGTCCTACGAGCGTCCCTATAGATTGATTCGAATCAATGTGCATACCACGGAACTGACGAGATTCGATGAACGGCTCACCCGATTTGAGAAGAAACTCCAGTCGTAGATTTGGGATTTGGATCTCGGTGACCGACTTGGCAGTATCGTAAACCAGGTGAAGTCGCAGTGGGGCTTCAAGCGGGTTGAGGATCGTTGCGATATGCGTAGCCAGCTCACTTGAAGGGGCAATGAGAAAAGTACCATCATGATGACGAAGTTTCCAATGACTCTTATCTCGTGTAAATCGCCAGCTCATATGATAATCGGCAAGCCAAGGGTCGCCCAGTTTGTAGAATTGTATGCTCTCTGTTTCTCGTTCGTACCAATGAGAAAAATCGTCACAAAACTGATAAGGGACTGTCTCTTTCAATAATCGGGACGGAATCAGATCTAGAATTGGTCCAAACTTGCGTAATTGCACTAGAAGGTCCTGATTTTGCATGCCAAAGTGTGCTGTATATCCTTGAAACTCTCTGGTTGCGCTGAATCGCATGCCTGGTACATCACTCGGCGCGACATCTAATACCATGGATCCAAAGAGCCTGCCATAGTCTTCGTGCATATTATATTCACGAGGAAGACGCGCCAATGGAGAGCCATTGACCAGCAGTTCGCCTGTCAGGACATTCAGATCGACTTGTCTCTGTCCAGATTTTGTTTCAAGCCAATAACATGTAGGGGAGGCTAGGGACCACTCTGCTGTCCGAGAAAAGTCGGACCAGCTTCGCATTATAGCCAGATCAAGGCATTGATTGCCCCGGTATATGACCTCATCGACAATAAATGAGCGAGCGCGACCCAGCGTATATTTAGTTCTGTCATCCATGATGCTTTGGAGAGCGGTTTGGGTCCTATTGGTGTCACGAGTGGTGTTGCAGATGGCAATAGAGGATTCAACAAGGAGAGACGCCTGTTGTGAGTCTCCAAGGATCTCCTTCAAGTGTCTGTCGTCAACATTAAAGGTTTGTACACATATCATGGCGACAGTAAGGGCTGACTCCGAAAACTCTCTCCGTTGCGCGTCATCAGACGTATCCTGGATTTTCCCGATCAGCGTCATTAACCACTGGTACGAGATACCGCGGCAATGACATAGAAGCCCCATAATGTCTTGATCTAGCGGCGGCCTAGCCAGGGACAGAAACCTAGTTGCTAGAAGTGTGAAAGAACACAATGCTGTATGAGACTCCCAATTCTTTTCGATCCTCGAAACTGCCTTCGAGAGGTGCTCCAACAGCCGACCACCAAACGCTACGTCAGCGAGGCGTGTGTGAGCTTCTCGGGTGACCTCATTTAATAACTGTGGCCCAGTCTGCAGGGTCATCTGAAGCAAGAAAATTCCCGTCTCATCTTGGTTGAAGTCAATCGTTGGCATAGCGAGCTGCGTCAAGATATTCATCCACGGAAGACGGTATCCGTACGGCAAGGCAGCCAAGGCTTTGAACTCTCCCAAGGTCATGTGCTTGGGGCACTTAGACTGACTGGCTATCACCTGGTTGGGAGTCTCTCCATCTGGCTTGTGCCAGTTGCGGACAAGAAAAGGCTGCAAGTCTTTGGCGCGCTCGGGAAGTTTGAAAGTACACAAGTCCGAGACAATCATTGACCAAGTAAATGAGGAAATAAAGCTACCACTCGTACGGTCGTGATAGCGATACTTGAGGCCATTGTCTAGATAGACATCTGTCACGTCACTGACTGCGATGGGCTTTTGACGTCGGTGAGTTTGTAGATGAGGTTTTGCTTCTGATAAAAGATGCACTCGACTCGTTTCAGAGGTGCACCAGGGTAATAGACCGCTGTATGAGTCCAAGGGATAGGATGAATCAGGGTGTTCTCCCAAAGACTTGAAAGAAAGCACGTCATGGATGAAATAAAACGTGACATCCCGCCACTCTGCAAATTGGTGAGGGATCCCGAGTTCAAAGACCACAGCCTGAGCTTCGATAGTATCCTTGGGTAACGGCCACTCATGGACCGTTATCTGCAGGTTGTTCGCTTGACTTCTCAAAGAGCAACGGTGACAGTATGGATCATGCGTGGGATACGTGACGCCCAGTGAAGTTTGATAAATTTGCCCGCATGCCGTGGTGTTATACTGTTGCATCAAGTCGTTGTATTTGTCTTTGAGTTGATAGAACTCCCTGATCTTGGCTTGTCTATCCAACTCGGCCTTTTCCTCTATTGAAACCTTCTTATTTTGAAGTATTGGAGACTGTTGGAAATATCGCACGGGAAAAGACAAGCTGTGGCCAAAAGAGCGGTATACAGATGGCTTTCCTGGCGCCCCTTTGCGGCCCATTAGGTATGTTTCAAGGCGCTGGAGTCTTTCCATGTCTGCCTTTGACTGCAACAAAAGTGCTTGCCAGATCTTAACGGGAACCTCGGCGTTGTATTCTTTGAGCATAGGGTAGTGATGCAATGTGGCTTTGTCGGTAGCTACCCAAATCTCGCCGATTGTCAGGAGCATCTGTGAGGCAGCTTCTGGGCGGTTTGAGTAAAAAGCTCTTGCAGCCGAATGATAGCTTTCAAGTAGTACTTTAAGTGATGTGCAGACTGATTCTTCGCGAAGATGCTCTTCGATCCAATTGTCGAGGTTGCATCGAACCCAAGACTCTATCATTGCGAGGTTGAAGTGGGTGTAGGATTTGTCGCCAGGTGTGCGAATCAAAGGAAGGCTGTCGGCGTTGAAGGAGGAGACGTGAGCAACCGGACTGAAAGCTGAGATGTCATTGTTCCCGCCACGGTGCGAAATAGATGCAAGAAAATCGTCGATTCTTGGAATGGAGAATAGGACGTGGTCCTTCATCTCGAATGAGGATAAGGATCTGATATCCAGCTGCTCGTCCGAGTGACTACAGATTCGTTCCCATCTGTCCTTCAGGTTCTTAGAAGCTGCTGATACAACATCACAAACAGTCAAAAGCCACTTATCGTTGCAAATTCCATCAAGCTTGCAGAGGCGGCATGAGATTTTGGTCATCATGGCGTGAAGCCGTTCGCTCGGAGCTGAAACCTGGTTTGCCACAAGAAGCACCCGTGCCATCAGGTAGATCATGAAGCGCTTGTAGATACCGTCCGAGCCACCTGAAAGTCGGTTCATAGTAAGCTGTAGACCAACGCGGATGAGGAGCCAGACGGGAGATCTTCTCCATGGGAGCTTGCTTCGACTGTAATTTATTTCCTCGCGAGTGTTCTTGCAGATACCTTCAACCTTGACCAGTTTTCCGACACCTCTAAGGACACCAGTCAGCAGCTCGGTGACTATTCGTGGATCTGTTGTCTCTCGGTCCTCGTGGTGGTCTTTTCCGGCTTTTCGGGCCTTGGCTTGAGCTTCAGAAACCTTCTGGTGGGACATCTTAACGAGCGTATTGGCCAAGACTTCCCGGAAGGCCTGGTTTCCGAAATCCTCTGAAGATATCGCAGTTGCAGTATCTGGGAACCGACGAACCAGGCGACCCTTGATGGCCATGGCGGCTGTATTGGTAGGAGACAGCTCAAAAGTTTCGAAGCAGAATGAATTGCTCAGTTTGCGAATAAGCAAGCCTGCGTTCTGCGCAGCGATATGTAAAAGGGCGACAGGGTCTATAGATATGATTGTTGGTTAGAAAGGCTAAAGCAAAGTACTGTATGTACGTACTGTTCAGTGGCAGGGCTTCGAGCGTTTTCTGAACGCCAACGTGGTCCAGAAATCCTTCCGAGTCCGTCGTGCATCGCATGGTTTGCAGCATAGAAATGGCAGGCTGGACGGTTGCCGCACTCTCGCCGCCCATGTCAACGGAAAAGCGTTGCAGAGACTGCAGGACAAAATTGATTAGGAAAACCGTATTCGAGGCACTCGTATCGTCGCCACCTGGCAGCTTCGCAGGCAGGAATAAGTGATGAAAGAGATATTCGATCTGGTCGCTGTTGCTAGCAATATCCATCGTGGAAAGAGAGGATACAGACAATTGAAAATAACTGTTGGTAGACGTATTTTGGAAATTGGTTCAAGTAGTTTGGCTAAGCACTCCTCATTCTGTATTCAGCGATGCCATTTATATAAAAGCTACTGTGTAAAGAACCTTCTCAAAGTCATATCAACCATCAGATACAGAGATAAGCCCGACGTCAATCTTGGGCCAGAGGAATAGTCGGGGGGTGGGTATCAACTCCCTGCTATGTACACCAAGATAACCACGGTTTATCTGGGGCCATGCTATCAAGCTGTGATTTCGTACGTTTGACGCAATCCTGAACATAGTATGAAATTCCAAAAAGCACTAATAAACTTTGCCTTATCGTAATACCACCCACCCTTCGGCAACTTTCACATGTTCGATCGGCGCAGAGTTATAGATAATTACCAAAAGAAAGTTTTGGCTACTATATGTATGATACCACATATCAGGTGCGATGTCATAATATCTCGCAGTACCCTAAGGAGAGCGACTTCACATTCCAAGCCTCCTGGGAAGCCTTTTAGGCAATCCGCATTTCTTGGAGCTAAGTGTTTGCTGTGATAAGGGTTCCCAAACCGACCCAACAGCTCGCCCTTGGACAGGAAGCAGCACCCTTCATGTCAAAAGGTTCGGTAGAAAACAGTGAGGATATAGGTCGCACATGCCTTAGCCCCGCCTCTCTTTGCGCCCGCCAGGTCGCAAGAGGCACTCAACTTTGAAACAGCTGTCGTGATATGGAAGAAGACTAGAGACAAAAAGCTCCGTACATGGCTATGCGAACTTGTGTTTTACAATTCCATTATGGCACACGTCAATGACCAGTTCGTCAATCGGACATAGCAACCTCGTGAAACTGAAAGCAGGAAATTCGTGGTTACGGTATGTGAGCAAGCTAGAGTAAACAGTGCCAAATTTGCCCGCCTTCCAAAACCGGCACATTTGATCTGCTATTCACTACGACTTGATCGCTGCAGCAAATCGTTTGATGAGGGATGCTTTGACACGGGATGCGCTTGCATCCAAGAAGGGCGTTCTCTGCTTCGAAATGGAGGCGCCGGCTTGATGAACCACTTCCCGTGTTTAGTGATCCGCACTGTGGAGGACTCCATCTTGCCCACTTCTCTGTCAAAGAGTATCTCCTTGAGCAAGCCCAGTTCGAGCTCGAGGGTGCCAGCATTGCCATCTCTAAAACTTGCTTGACATACCTTGCCGATTTCAGGGGCAGTCACAGCACAATCAGATCCCATTTTCCAGTGGCACGGTATGCAGCAGAATACTGGACGGAATACGCCGCTTCGGCCGAGGCTTCTGAAGGACTCATTCAAATCACAGTAACAGACAGAGCCGAAAGAGTAAAAAAGTGACGGGAAAGCATATGCGAGATCCTTCCAACATGCTAAGACATAATACATGGAGGGAGTCTAGCCTGAAGACGCTCAGTTTCTTTGTGTTGGCCAACGGGCAAGGGCAGCCATACGCCTCCAGTCGCCGCCCTTGATGCGACTTCCCAGGAAGTAGCATATCTTCAATCCAGACTCGCCCGCAGAGACTGCACCTCGACAGAAGAGGCATCTGGAACATGCTTGCCTGTCACCCACTTCCTTTTCAGGCTTTGTCTGTTACAATTAATGGATCCAAGACGTTATCGGTCATGAATCTCCGCCAGCATCGAGTCTACCAACATGCATCGCCCGCTGGATCGATCATACAGGACGTTGCGTGGCTCCGCATCGTGGTGCAAGATTCGGTACTGGTGAAGTCGCTTGAGCCCTATAATGATCTGGTCGACAACATTCGGCCTAACCTCTCCATCTCTCGCAAGACAGGCCGACCGCCATAACTGAGTAACAAAAAATGTACATATACGCCACTGTCGAAGTAAATGGGCTTGATAAGGTCAACTACACTCAGGCAGACTGGTGAAGAAGGGCCCTCGCGATCCCGAGATGCCAAGCGGCGTACAATCAGCACCATCCCCATGGTCAGTTACCAGTTGATCGCGCAAGAGGGCAACAAAGCTCTGTCGGTCGGTATGTGCCTCGCCATGGCTCGCGATGTTAGGGCACCTCTCGTCTAGAGGGCCGCCGGAAGCAATTCCACGAAGACATTCATGAGTGCAGTATGGCCGGTCTCGTATATTTTGTCGCTTGTCCGCATTCCCTTGCGTATTGGGCACTCTTCCTTGCACTTGTGTTTCACTCAAACTCGTGCCTCTCGACTCGTCTAATGAACGACCGGTTAGATTCGGTATTGGAGAAGGGCTTTCGTCATCTTCGTTATCGTCGTCGCTGAATTGAACCTTCTTATCTTTGCGAGGCAGGCATTGCGAACGCGTTCGGATCGGCGAGCGTGGGAAACCTTTCCATCGTTGTGCTCTGTATGGTGTAGTGCGCTGTGCTTTGCGGAGCGTCGCAGGGATGCTTCTAAGCACGTCGTCGTACTCTACAGCCCATGTATCAAGTTGATCCGCAGCATTGTGCCACGCCTGAGACGGTGTACAGACGTAGCCATACTGCGTACCCTTATTAATCATGTACGAGAAGAGCTGCGTTATCACGGCGGCGGTGAGTCTCTTAGCTTCGAACTCGAAACCCTCGCCCTCCTGATTGATCACATCGCGGTCGGGTTGGATTTCTCCGACGAGTCCCGTAATGACCTCATCGCGACTCAGTTTATGGGGGGCTTTGTACTCAATCGCGACTGCTGGGAACCTCTAACCGTCTGACGTTCGGGATATGCAGAACTGGTCTGCCCAGTTGCCTTTTCCTCGTGCTTTCCGACGCCTCGATGTTAGGGCCGATGGTCTCGAGCTGAGGGAGACTTGATCCATAGATTCGGAAAGCGACTCGTCGGCAATTCCGAGATTGGTATGACTCTCAAACGTTAATCTTCCGTTGAGATCAAGGTGGTTCTCAGGGTTAGATTGGCGTATGTAGCATCCACAAGCTTCTGAACTGCGTTCTCTATCACGCCCCGCTCATTGTTTCGAAGGTCAATCTCGCTACTGATCGGATGGTGTCGAGACGGGGAAGAGGACTGAGCTGCGAACATGGGACTAAGGCCAAGTCGACCCAAACTTTTCTCACTCTGTCGGGAATGCATCCCAAGGGACGAGTCGACGAGGGTAGAAGTGGTCGGTCGGATTAGTCGTATCGCCTTAGGTCGTGAGGGACCGATCGGCGACAACGTCGATAGCTAGGCGGAGCGTATGACAGGTCTCAAGGTACGGATTGAGTGATAGTGGTTGCGATGCGGTTGCGCGTCTTTCGATGACCTCGTGTTTTTGTCGTTCTTCGGTGGCACGATTTTCGGCGCCTTCGCGTCAGCGCTGTTCTTTCTCCAACAGCTTCTGCAGCCTCGCTATTTTTTCCCATCGAGTCTGATTGATTAAATTAAATGTGCGGGAAGAGGGTACGGATAAGCATTCAGAACAATTCTTCATAAAATGTCTGGAGAATGAACCGATATACGCCCTGCTGCCGTGGAAACCGCGCTAGAGACGCGTCAACTCAGTTCCCCCCTTTCCCCATATCGATGACTAAGAATTGGGAGGCTTGCGATACCTGTTGTCCCGCTGTAGGAGTCTTGCAGACGCCAGTGCAAGAACAAACGAACGCACGACTACGGGCTTGTGTTAGTTTGTAGCGCAATTGCGTAGGCGATCTAGCACTATGTCGTAGGCACCTGTACGATTTAGCAATTGATGTCACGTGCAACTCCCATAATTGAACAATACCGCCCCACCGTCCTGCACTGATCACCCGCAGCTCGATTCTCCACTCAAAGATCCCTCTTTCGGTCTTGCATGCAAAATCCTCATTGGAAACGTTTGCCATACTTAAGCCACCCTGCATCTCATCGCGACGTGGGGGTCTTTTGCGGTTTGTGATGTCAAGGTACGTCTTGCACTCACGTTTCTGGTGTCCCAATCGGACTCATCGTTTGTGTTTTTATCCTCTAGTGATACCGAATCCGAGGAGAGGCACCTCGAGAATGGTCGCTGGATCTATGGTCGCTTCTATGGCTCATGGAAGCGCGGTACATACGTTTTTCCTATCGACTCGGTAAGCTTACACCAATCATCAAAAGTCCATACACCCTGACTGATACCGTTCAGGAGGAGCTAGAGCGCCTTGACATATTCCATAAGTGTTTTCTCGTGGCACGAGGCAAGCCTTTTAGTGCTCCTATCACGCGACATTCTCCCAAAATCATGGATCTTGGCACAGGAACAGGCATTTGGCCCATTAGTTTGGCTGAAGAGTACGTTCATCGGATGAAAATTCCGGACCATAGAAATTGACTCACATGAGAAAGCTACTTGTTCGATGCCCAAATTATGGCCATAGACTTGAACCAGGTTCAGCCCGCATCGTAAGACCCGAGAAATATCAATTGTAGATGGTTGATTGACTTGCTTTAGGATCCCAAGAGGAGTCACTTCGAAACAATTTGATATAGAAGAACCAATATGGAACTCGCTATTGACGGACTGTGATTTGATCCACATGCGCATGTTGCTCGGAAGCATACAGACGGATCTATGGCCACAAATCTATCGCAATGTCTTCGAGTAAGTCCGACACTACAAGCTTGGCTAGGACTAACATATGAGAAGGCATTTGGCTCCAGACCATGGCTACATCGAACATGTAGAGATTGATTGGACCCCAAGGTGGCAAGGCGATGACCAGCCCGAAAACTCATCTTTTCAGAGATGGTCGGAGCTTTTCCTTTCCAGTATGGACAAGTCCAATCGTAGTGCCAGAGTTGTACCTGCGAAGATGCAACAATTGATCAAGGCTGCGGGGTTTACCGATGTCGAGCATAAGGTCATTCAAGCCTTTGTCTGTCCTTGGACTAGTAATTCGCATGAACAGGACGTCGCTCGTTGGTTTAACCTTGCCCTGAGCCGCAGTTTTGAAACGCTGAGCATGATGCCGCTGATAGAGAAGCAGGGACTAACGTACGAAAAAATTAGCAAACTCTGCGCCCAGGCTAGAGAAGAGATCTGTGTTCTACAGAATCACGCGTTTTGCAACATGTAAGCTTTTGGCTCGGCGGCCTATCAAGTCGAACCGCAATACTGATTGTGTCTCAGACATGTTTGGACGGCGCGAAAGCCGGAGGGGTGTTTGTCCATTGCACAAATTGAGCGGATGGAAAAGGTTGATCGTGCTTCTGACGCTGAGATTGATTAAATAGGGACTACAATTGTTGAAATTATCGTTACAGTCAGTTAGGATTTCTTTCTATTAGGTCAACGGTCGTTGGAAACGAGTTGTAGAACCGCCCACAGATGGACACTCGATCAGAATCGACACCGCACGAGCATTGTCGCAATGCACAAATCAGAATTCCCGAGCAAGATGTCTTATCGCAATCCCAGGCAAGCGAAACCTCACCATTGCAACCTGCACAGACACCGTACGATCAACAGTACGTTGGGTCAGAGGATGTGATCATGCCTGGTCACAAGGACGGAGGTGACGACGCCCAGCACACAGCCCAACCAAACGGACAAGAGTCGACCTAAATACAAGACCTAGTGGTGTGGCATTCGGTCGTGAGTGAATCAACGAGTTCCTCCATGGCCGCCGACGCGTCACCGGCTGGTTCTGTCGCGACCACTCACATTACATGGCCGGAGAGCTCGGCCGGGGCTTGTGAGCAGGATGAGATCATGTTAGACGGCAACACAGGAGATGGTACGCAAACAGGACAATCCTCCACTAGAGGCCTCGATGGGATCATTGACTGTTACTCACGACGGCATGCCAAGACCAGTCAGAGTCCTACAGCCGAGACTAGGGCTGACCAGCCACCACGGAGTCCTGCAGCCAACGACGAAACCAACTCTCAGATGCACACGGCCGACAGTACAACCAGCCCTCCACCACATGCTCGCCGCCCATAGAGACAGCCGACACCGCCCCGACGACCAACAAGCCTCTGCCAAACTAGCCCTTGATGGTAGAAGCCATCTTGCTACATTCCGGGGCTACGCTGTATCACTGTGAACAATCCAACACATGCTCGCCTTGTCGCAGCCATAAACAGCCGTTTTGGTTAGCAGTCAGTAACTATAGTAGCTATCATGGGACGGTAGTAGGTCTGATTACAGCAGTTCATCATGCACTGTCTAAGCCACACCAGCCATAGAATTATCCATGCGCGAAGGGTCAGCTGAAATGCTCTGCAAGGAAAACAAGATTGCAAAAACTCCTCCTTCGGCTTGCTCAAAGCAGAATTGCAAAGGAAGCCGAGAAAGCGAGGAACCCGATGCTATTACAGCACAAGTCAACTTTCCTTAAGGAGCCTACAGACCGCCACGGTATACAAAATGACGAGCTCAAAAGCCACCTCAAAGAAGGGAAACAATGGGATTTAGTGTGTGGAACACATGACGGCCTGCTGCCGTTTATCCTCCTAGACAAGTCAAAGCAAATTGTATGAGCCCCACACACCAGGACAATGTCAAAGATATTAGAGCATTTCACGATCTCCTTGATGATGATTACGTAGAGAACATATGGGCAGCAGGGAGGTTGATTAAAGACATAGTATTTGGGGCACCTGTAGTGTTTGCTTGGGAACGAAATGGACTAAATTGCGTGTCAGATGATGTGGATATCACGATCAAGGCGCTAGCTTAGTCAGCTCAGAATCTGTTCTCGGGGGCTCGGACATAGCAATTGTTACAGCAAAGACTCGTCTTCGGATTTAATGGCTATTACGTAATAAGGCAGCCGGACATGGATGTTTCACAATCAGCTACCCTACATATGTAGCAGGATATTTTGCTTCTTACTTCCAGACTCAAACTATGAGATATCTTAACTCCCACTTAACCCTTCCTTCTCAACTTATAAACCAAAAGTCACCGCCATTTCGAGTGATTGATCTCACCATTCAACGGAAGATGCTTACCTCTTACATTGCAACATGAAGTTAGATCGACTCCATCTTCTCGCTCTAGGACAGCCTGATCAACTTGGGGCACCATGTCATCGTCTGAATTGGCTACTGGAAAGCTTGGCCTTATCGCTAATATGAAGAGATGGAGCCTTATTCGAAGTCTAGCTCTCGAGGTCGGCTTTGAGTCGAGTGTTTTGTCATCAGATGATATAATGTGTATAATTTTGGCAGTCTTGCGGATAAAATTGTTTTATCTCACCCAAAAGTTGATCCTGAATTTCATGTCATCTAAGAGCACAACTCTGCTTGTCCCAAATCAACCCTAAGACGCGACGATTGTATGTACCCTTTATGATGTCAAGTGGACCAAGTCTTGAGTGAAATGAGTTCAAGAACGGCAACAAAAAGTGAGGCGCAGGTTTCAGTTAACAAAATGGCACATTGTCCTCCCTTGGACTCGGCATCTCATCGAAAAGGCCATTTTCTGTTTGTTGTACAGAACCTTTATCATAGATACAGTACAATGTATTGAGACGTTTGAGGGGGCTATCTGCCTGCATGAAGCCGCCCACATCCAAATATTGACCAGACTCGAGGTACGCGCAATCCTGTTCATTGAGCGCATCGCCTCGGTACTCTGCTCCTCCGGTTTTGGCCACTTCTGGTGCATAGCGTCAAGATAATTGGAGAGGGAAGTTCCCATAGTGTTGGCTCTAAAGCCCGCGCCGACGCATGGTCACAGGATCAGCCAGTAAGGCAACCAGCAGGGGTAATCCTTCTACTTGCTGAAGCATGGCTAATTCACAGTTTTATTTCTACCTTCAGATACATCGCTAATTCTCCTCTGTATTGTGTTGCACCAGGATTATCCAGCCAATTGAAATCGTCTTGTGATCATGGTAGATCAGTAGTTAGTTCGATGCGAGTCCCAGTCTGAACGCTTCCTAGAACAATTTGGACAATGATAAGTCACACCTGAGAATTCGCCCCGAAATTTGTGATCACAGGAAGGACACTCATAACGGTGTATGAATGACTCTGATGGCTTAACACAAAGAAAAGGAATCAGATCGGCTGCGAAATCCGGTGTCTTTCTTATGAGTTCGCAAAAGCCATCACGCCCAAGAAGCTTGTCGATGTTCTTCCTTGCGGTCTCCACAACCAGGTCGCGAAGTCCCCTGTCTTCTAGAGGGGTTGACTCGTAGACCACAGTGATGGCAAGTGGAAAGTCGTCCATACTCCATCCAGTAGTCACGGCGACATCAAACTTATTCTTGGACTGAGCCTTGAGTGCCGGGATGTCGTACTTGTCAGCAATCTGGTACATTTGGGCGTCAAAAACCATGGTGGAAGTGCCGTAAATATTACTGTAGTCGAATGAGTACATGAAACGAAGCATTGCTTCTACCACGCTTGGGTCGAAATCTTTGATGTCGATTTGCCTCTCAGCACTTTCCTTTAACACTATACGCGGCAAGCTCTTGTTTTAAGCGCACGTAGGGAGTCTGCCATACCTTCCAGTCACCATTCAGAGCCCT